>JBBIGA010000146.1:19242872-19254712 GCA_037576975.1 Alestes dentex
TATATATATATATATATATATATATAAAAAAGCATTATCTTGTGATCATATGCAAGTAAATAATGAGGTAAATACAGAGCTTTCGTACTTACACAGACATATGTCCACTAAAAAAACAATGTAGACCAGTAACTCTCGGAGGGTGGTTCTAACAAACAGCTCTGGATTCTTAGACGTATCCTCCGTCAGTGTAGTTCCCCAAAGACCTGTCAATCCAGAGTAAACCCTTGTTAAGTCAAAATTTGACGTTCTCATTCACAGTCAACAACAAATGAGCAATGTAATATGCCCCACAGTATAGCAAAGGGATATTTAAGCACAGTATAAAACACTGATTGAACTTTTAATGGTGTTACTGATGAAACCCTTTAATAACTGGAATAAAATATGCCACCTATCTGCCTTATTATGTAAACTACAGCACTGCATAATAATTAGCATATTTATTTACATCATACTTTATTACATTTACATATAGTATCTGGTACAAGTCTGTACTCCTACATTTTTTCAACTGTAAATGATGGTTGATCCCACTGCAGTAAAACATTGCACACACATTGCATCAAATTCAGACCATAATAACATATTGAACATTAATGAACTGAAAGTTTGGAAGTTGGCCTTTTGAAAGAAAAGTTTCATGACATGCACACCATAAAGGGCTTAGAAAACGCTTACTTTTGATAGCTCGTAGGAGAGAGGAGCAACATCCAGAGCTTTTCTTCTCAGAGTACTGGTTCATCACGCTGTCCTCCGAAGGGTACGGGTTGGGTGCGCTCAGCTTGGCCATGCTGTCCAGAGAGCTGTGGAAGAGGGGCTGGGGGTTGTAGACAGTGCTGATGGAGCGCTGTACAGGTGGAGGGGTGCTGCAGTAGGCCTGGTTCACCCACGCTCGCTTCCCTAGATTCTCCAGTTCGCAACCCCCCTGAGTGTTCAGGTGGGTCTCTGAGCGGTTGTTGAGTTTTTGCATGCTGCAGGTCACTGAGGTGCTGTGCGCAGCTCACCAGTTTTCATAAAACTCTGAAAGAAACCTTCTGACTACAGATACTGAGCACCTGCTTTTATACCTTCCTCCTGGACAGTCAGAGAATACATGACACTGGTTTTAAAGAGGGAGGGAGCACTCTTTTGTTCACACAGCTCATAAAACCCTGACCGATCACTGAAGAAACTGAGACATCCAAGGAACAGGCAGTCATGGTAGAAATACTATACACATGATTCTGTTTGGTCTATTATCTTTATGCAAAAAATATAAATACACATATTTGCATATTGTCTTCAAAGGCCAAGTTTCTATTAGCCTGTGTCATGAAATGTTCACAGAATGGTTTGGTCAGCAACATGTACTGCTTATGCGTGAATATATTTCAAAGTACTAGCACATTGTCACTGTCCGAACAAGACTTTGTATCTCCAAACTGGTAACTTTGCAGGAAAAGCAATTAAAAACCCTTCTTCACTTATGATGAATGTTAATGTAGAAGTAATTTGGGTGGCACGCCCCTCATGAAATTTTGACACACTGTAAAGGTCTTTTGAATTATGTAAAGAAGTTAAAAAACACAGAAATGGAGATACAAGGTTTTGTTCCAGCAGCTGCAATGTATTTACTGAAAGGTGGCCAGTGTAAATACTTTTATCTATAATGTTAATGGAATTTGGCATATCATCATCATGTCTGAACAAAACCATTTTTGTTGTTTTTTACCGTTTCACATAATTTTTACCCTGATCTGAATGATACTTTTTTAAAAGCTTCAAAAGAGGATCTGATTAACCTTGATAACCAAGTAGCCCTATTTAGGAAATCAGTCGATCAATGAATCAATCAATGAATCAATCAATGAATCAATCAATGAATCAATCAATCAATCAATCAATCAATCAATCAATCAATCAATCAATCAACCAGTCAATCAATCAATCAATCAATCAATCAACCAATCAATCAACCAACCAGTCAATCACCACCCAACCAACCAAAAATCAATCAATAGCTCCCATATCACTAGTTATTCCCAAAAAACTGATCACATAATATGTTTTAAAACATGTAAATATATTTTTTATGTTATGTTCTTAAGAGAATGTAAATGAAATATAGGAAGACATTTTTTTTTTCAATTTCAATTGACCATTTAATTAATTTCACATATTTGGCAGTGTCATGGTGACACATGGACTCATTACTCATTTGTGAGCGACACTAAGACAATAGATTAGGGATGAATAGAGCACATATGAACAATATGTCAGTTGGCAAGTGATTATGAGTACATGTGCCTCACCAGTAACAGCAGATCTGCCTTTATGCTAATCTACTGAACATGTATGTATAGGATATATGGCATATACTAATGAGCATATAGATTTTCACATGACACGCATTAATGTATGGACCACCTGTTGGCAATATATTAGAGCTGGACAGTACAAACAATACAAAGGGCATAAGCTTCCCTAAAACCATCTGCACAAAATGCAAAACAATAGCACACTTAAAACATACATTTAAACTATATGTGTGCCTTTAATGTAAATCTACATTCAGGATATTGTAGAGGCATTTAAGAAATACTAGTTTCTCCGTTTTTATTTCATGTTCAACAACTTCTTGTTCACATTTTCTTCAGCTGCATCCTCATAGTATATGCATCAACAGAGATAAATTTATGGATAAATACATAAATTCAATTAAAAAAGGGGGGTTGGAGGGGGGAATTGTGCAGTAGTACATATATGTATATGCCTTGGTACATGTGATAAGTTAAAACGATGAAAAGACTTGTGTGGTTGAAAAGGCCTGGAAGAAAACAGATCATTTCACCGTATTAATATAGTCACGGTAGAAGTCCATCATCTATTAAATATTGATTTTCCACTCTTTCTCAGTCCATAGATTTAACCACTTAATTGTGATACAGTTACTTGCTGCTGTTACCAATAATTGTTAGAGATATTTTGTAGCTCTTCCATTAATGTCACCTCTGGAGTCACTTTCAGTTGTGCCAACTTTTGACCTTTAGAGAAACTTTGGTGTTTCTTTTGGTGTTTCTTTTGGAACTTTTGGAATTTCTTTTTTAAGAGGTTCAAACACCTCATCCCAAAATATTCATATTTATGGACATGTCCAGCACATCGGTATGATTACTGATATGTGTACCACGGTTTCTCTGATAGTTATTTGATTTTATTAAACCCCATTTTGCCATTATTTCTGGTGTCCGGAAGAATCTCATAATTACCTTTCATTTAAATTCCCTCCATGCATTTGGGTTGGTTACTGAATATGCTTATACAATATGGAAAGAATATACATATTTCTTCCCATGTGTCCTGTTGTATGTCAGTATTCATTTCGGCTTCCATATCCCCTTCATTTGTAGGGTATTATTTCAGATTTGCATCTAAAAATATTTGGTAGAAATAACATGACTTTTTGTCCCCATTTCCTTTTTGTAGGAATATCTGAACAAGAACTATTTTTAGTATTGAGAACAGTTCAGTTGGAGTAGGCCCCAAGACTTGTTTCCATTATTTATATTTTGTTGAAAAGTTTCACAATTGTATATTTTGGACAATAATCTGAGCTGAGAAGATTAAATTATTTTCTCAACTGATCAAATGAATTAACCATTTTCTAAAGGCAGTGTCTATACGGGAGGGCACAGAGTCCTTTATCTGTCCAGTATTGGTTAATGGTGAGATTGTTTTAGAAAATCCAAACAGTAGTTTTATTCTCACATTTTTGGCATGACTCTAGTCCATTCACCCATTGTAGTTTCTTGTAAGGGGACAGATAGAAAAGGCAGGATCTTTTAGGGCTTTTTTTTTTTAACACTGAGCCATTGTGCACAAGAAAGTTGCTGAAGGTTGTAACTGTGCAGCCCAGAAATAATATCTTAGATTTAGGAGTGTGAGTCCATGTGATTTGGACAATTGCAAAGTTTTTTAATCTGATTCTGATTCTGTCAGTAATTGTAATTCTGAAACGCTTTCAAAGATGAGAGGTTATTGTTCATCATTTATCTTTGGTAAATTCTTTAATGAGAGCACGAGAGATATTATGACAGTTGAAACCACTGTGATTAATAGTGGTCTATTTGCTCTCTGTGGCTTTGTGTACAAGCCTTGACCTGAGTGAAGGCTGCTCACGCCTCGCTGCTGCACAATGGTCACATTACACACAGTCAGTGCACAACAAAGAGTTTAATTTTCTTTCCTCGATCAAGAGGGGCTGGAGGGTCTGGCATATCAGAGGCTGTGCCACATTTCAGTTCAATCCATTTAATTCATTAAAGTCAACGATCGTTCAGTCTTTGATTCAGTCTAAGCGTGTGTGTGTGTGTGTGTGTGTGTGTGTGTGAGTTTGGCCACAGATCTTGTTAAATCCAGCAATATTAAATGGAGACCCTACAGGTTTTACTGAGCAGTGACTGAAATAATAGAACAAAACTATTGGATTGGATAGGAATTGGGTAATTCTGATGTAATAAATCTGGTATTTTATTAAATATGAAGAAATTCTGTAATTCTGTATCTTTCCAATAATCAATACGTCTTGTAAATTACAGATTTCAGTACAAACCCTTCATCCGTTTCCTCTCTCCTCTCTTTAATTCTAATGGCAGGACTGAGTATTATACAGAACTGTGTGTGAAAATTGTCTAAATACCAAAAGCTCTCGTCCTCTGCCAGTGTGAAAGCAGATGTCAGCAGGTAAACAGAGGTTTTACATCTGACGTCACTCTCAGTCCTTTAAACGTGATTTATAATTTCCCTGAAGAAACAGGAGAGACATGTTTGCCTAGAGTAGCCTTATCTAAGAACACACCACTCTGGTGAAAGGACCAAGCCTTTATCTGGGCAGTGTACACACTGGAGCAGGCACACAGAGCTGACAGCAAAATGTACTGCCATAATGCTGAAAACTGACATTTCAGTGTTGTTTTTTTCCCTAAAAATGAACTTTTTGAATTTATTTAAAATACCTTTACACTGAGTCAATTTAATTAAAAAAAACCCAAATAAGTAGTGACAACACTAGATCTACACCATTATTCCCTTTTTTTTGTTTTTGTTTGCTGTTTTTTTAAAGGCATCCATTAACATAATCAAAAAAATGTGACACGTGGACTTGAATCTTTTTGTTTATTCTGGCACTCAAAGACTAAAAATACTGAAAAACAAACCTGTACATAATATACAAGAACTATCCAGGGACAGAGCTTGACTTCAGCACAGTGAACACTCAGAACTCATTCAGCCTGCAAACACGTCTTAAATATTACAAACTGTGCTGGATGTGTCAAACCTAGATAAATAAACGTCTGACTAAAACCAAAAACCACAACAAAAAGCAATCATTTAAGATGCAACATAAATACAAATACAAATAATGTGTTGCATTAAGTTTGACATGGCTGTCGTACAGGATGCCCGCTTTAGGGCTTCAAAAAGTGATTTGATACAAAGCAATACAAGGGTTTGAACATTAGGCTAGGAGAACCAGACCAACTCTCACTACGTCATGAAAGCACCAACCATAAAATTTCTTTCTGTTATAAAAATAAATTGCAAAATAAATACTATAGGGACTATCGGTGCATTTTTAGACCAACTCATCAAAAATATCCCAAGCTAGTGAAATTCATCATCTGATGAATATCAAATATAGGCGACCATCAGTATAAAATATAGACCAATACATAATACAAACATTTAATACAAATGTATTTACCGATTCCTGTATCTTTTACAATAAAAGATACAAGTTAACATTCCCGTGAGTCTCAGTCTAAGTGGGGATCTCTAGTCCCTCGTAATGGTAGGAGAAGGAGGAGTGCATGTGTTCGTTTTCGATGGGGGAGTTGTACCTCACGATACAAGGGTAGCTCTCAGCCTGCAGGCCTTCAAACTGCAGGTCCAGCCACTGCCTGTGCGGGGCGCTGTGTCTGCTGGAGTCAGTCAGGATCCGGTCAAGGGCCATGATGTAGCTGAGAGCCATCTGCAGGGTTTCGTACTTGGACAGTTTCTTGTCCTGACCCCACTGTGGAACCACTTTGCGGAGTCTGTCGAAAGCCGTGTTCAAGCCCTGCATCCTCTTCCTCTCTCGAGCATTGGCTGCCATCCTCCTCCGCGCTGCACTTTCGAATTTCTCCAGGTCTCTGGAGTCACTTTCAGAGCCTGAATCTGCACAGCTTGGTCTGCGAGGCTTCATCCTTCTTGGTATATGTCCACACGTACTCCAGGAATGGAGATGTTAAACACCCACTTGAGAGAGGTTTCACAATGTCCGTCCGGCGGGGCTGCTGTGGACTGTCCTGCCACGAAGGTCCACGCTGATGTGTCAGCACTAAGCCCAAATCTGTTTGACCCTGAGGAGGAGAGATGATGCTTATATAGGCCTGGAGTACTGACAGGTGGCAGCAGGTGGAGCCCCATCCTATTGCCCCATCTGAACATTATTACTCCTGAAGCACACACACACACACACACACACACACACACACACACACAGACTCGACCCTAATCGACAGCAAAAAATGTATGCAACCCACCCTCACCCCTGACCCCACCCTACCCCACTCAAACTTTAATGACATTCCAATTAACTTTGGTAGGCCTATCAGCCTCTGGGTCCCCTGAAAACCATGCGTCACAAACCAAACTTACCATCTGGCCTGGGCTCTTTAACTCTCTGGGGGTCAGTGACAGAGAGGACAACTTTATTCATGAGAATCATATTCACTTATGGAGTGTCATTACTTTCTCACATTTTGATTCAGAGAGTCTCATATACGGAAAAAAGCAAATAGGCCTCTTGGCACCTCAAAGTAATGGAATATTAGTCACTTTACCTAAAATGTACTGGCCTGAAGTAGAACAGGGCAGATCTTTATTCAATACAGAAATCAATCGATGTTGTTACTCATGTTATGTAAATGTGTTGACTTCTTTTTAATTATACTTCGATAATGGTAAAATAAACATAGTTGTGCTGTTGATTACTAATTTAGTCCTATTTTTTTGTAATCACCAAGATTCATTTGACAGTAGTACATTCTTATATGCTCATGTCTGGGGACAGATGAATGTGTTTTGTTTTCTGGTGTGTCTATCTAAATTAGGCACAGTATGAGGGATGCATTAGTGGCTGTCACCCACAAAGGGTGACCCTGCATGGGAAATAAATAATTGATCTGGGTGTCTCAGAGGAACTACAGTACACAGAAGTGTTTTGCTTGATGTTTCCATCTGTTAAGAATGAATGCAGACAGCAAGGATTTGATTCAGGCCAGGTCCTCAACCTCAACCCTGTCTGTCTGTCTGTCTGTCTATATTCATACATTTGTAATTTGCACCTCATGCTTTGTTCATTGTGCAGTCATATACATTAGTTTGAACACTCCTGATCAAATGGCTTTTGAAATATGAGTTTATTCTTTCTAGGGATTATACTTACATTTCTGCACAAATTTCTTACATTTGTGCTCTGTGTTTATTTCAGGGAATACATCTACATATGGCATTTTTTTCTGCTTGGTGTTTATTTATTTGCTGAGTTAAAGAAATCTGTGAAAAAAAGAATTCTGCATGGGCTGCATTTTGTGCTTTGACTTTTTTTTAATTCAGCAAAAAACCAGTAATTACTGCACAACTGGCCAGTTAAATTGTGCAGAAGTGTGTCATTTGACCAGGGGTACCAAAACATTTGCACAGAATGTATATGCATCATATGTGTATGTATAACTTATGTTAAAGATACACATGCACGGGTATTTAATTAAAGTTGAAAGTAGATTGCAGGCTGATTTAACCCAAATGCAGACCTATAAATCCAGTGTCTCCCACATCTTTAAATAATGCATGTCCCAGATGAGCCACTGCTAACAGGTCAGGCCATCTAAGCTCACGCTGTCTGGTCATTTTGCACCAGACGAGTGATTGTGCTGTTCAATTAGGCATATAAACCCCATCTACCAGTTTGATTCATTGATTGCAGATCGGCATGGTTGGCCAGCTGCTCCATGTCTTGTCTAAAAAGCCTGGCCCAGACATGCTGAACAGCCTTGTTTTTACCTCGGTCACATGATGGGCTTGTCTGGAGTTGGTGGCTACCCTCTCTAGAAAAAGCCATATGTCATAAGCAAGGAAGAGTGTGCGTGCTTGGTATGATTCTGAACATTATCGTACCATGTGTGCGCAGATTAGTGTTATGGATAAGGATTTAATTCCCTTAAAAAAGGAAAGTGAGAAGATCTATTATCCGTGTAATATGCTTAGGCAGGATTTAGCAAATCTGATTTTCTCCAGTAGATGTCATGGAGGAATGATAAGCATTCACCCTTAATAAAATACAGCATGACTGCCTAAATATCCCCTCTCTAGAGTCGGCACCATATCAGTAATATACATAAAGAGCCAATTTGAGTGATCACAGGATTTCAGTTATGGACTTACTTTGCTGTAAGTTATTCTTTCTGTCATTAACTTCTAGATGTTAAACGCAATCATGTTTAAACCTAATATACACTCATATATGGTTTTCTTGTAATGCACAAGTCAATACTACAACTTTTTTTTGTGCTTTCCCTGCTCCAAAACACAAGATGTATTTCTTAGAATTAATAAGCTCCTAATAAACTGATTCAGGCAGAGCGGAGAGAAGAATATACAGAAATATGCAGAGTGTGGAAAAATTCTGGAAGTCTGGTCGATTCTTGATACGGTGCCAGTTAAGTGATTAGTTAACATAAGGCATGAGAAAACACACAAAAACTACTACATAAAAAAATTCTACTGTGAAATGACTGGTTGGGTTAATAGATAAATAGATACTAGCCAACGAGGTCACTAAAAGAGATGTGAAGCGTTAAATGAAAACACTGCCCTCCATACTTGACACAAAAAAACGCCCAAAAAGGGGCATCTGGTGAGACGGTGCTGGTGACTGTAATTAGGTCACCCAAGGTGAATGCAATTTCATGCCTGTTTGAACATTTTTTTCTCCTGGCTGGTGATTAGTATGCTTAATTAGCTAATGAGCTGGTGCTTTTACCATGTCCTAGAAAAGTAAAATGTCATTTTAAATATGTTATTTTAATAACACTTAACAAAACTAAATAAATAATCATTTGACCCAGGCTGGAAATGTAAAACATATAGGTCTCCTTGATTTTTTGGGTTGATTTACATGTGGCAAACAAAAACTATTGCATGGAAGTATTTAATGTCAGTGTCAGTGATCAAACCAGCACCCAGGAAGATGGTGATGAGTTTATTTTCTGTTTTGCAGAACTGAAGTGAACTTGGTCTTGTATAATGGGACAACAATATTCATCAACAAAAACAATCCGTTTTCAGATCAGTTAAATGTAGGCTGAAAACAGGAAACACCAAAAGTATTAGAAACGTAATTTTGGGGCTACACCAGCCATGATCAGCCAGACTGCAGTTGAGTTTGTGGTCATACACTTCTTGATAAAAACAAAATAGTTACTTGGTATTTAAAGGTGGGCAGCATGCACAGGATGATAAACAAAATGACAGAAAATAAGTAAAAAATGTGTTTGATCAGATAACATTATTTTCCACTTCTGTGCATCTTAAGGTTGACTTTCCCAAGCAAGATTGACATTTCTGACTGTGTCACACACCTGTAATTTAGAAACACCAATACCCATATTACTTTAGAATTAGAATTCTCTTAGATGGCTCTATATAGCTTTAGAAACTTCTCAGCACAAAGACATTGACATTAACATTGAATAATAATAATAATAATAATAATAATAATAATAATAATAATAATAATAATAATAACAGTAATAATCAAACTGTTATTAACTGGAACTACTCTGTTAGCTATAGACTGACAACTGGTCAGCAGTGATTAAGTCTGTACATGAAGGCCCCATTGTTAGTTATCTCCTTAGGGACATCTCTTCCAGTCTCTCTCATTCTCTGGGTCCACCAGAGGAGCATGAGTTTCGTTTATGAGTCTTGGTTCCTCCTGAGGTTTCTTCCGTTTTTCTTACTTTTAGGGACTTTTTCCTTACCTCTGCTGTCTTGATCACTAGGGACTTTGACCCAGATTCTATAAAACATCAGTAGTCAAAACAAAAAGCTATTTAAACAAAATTGAATTGAATGAACGAAAGCGAGACACAAAATACGATAAAATTACAAGAAATTGTGTGAACCAGTGTGAACTGATGCCTTAAAAAAAGAAATTCAGCTTAATATGAAATGTATTAGAATATACATGTATTCAGATGTGATGCTGAAGAAACTGCAGTCTGTATGATTCAGCTGAAAATGTTATTCATGATTTTGATAATAATTTAAGATAATTTTGAGTTACTTGCATTTGTCGTCACTTTGCTGTAACACACTTCATCATCATTTAATGTGAAATACAGCAAAATTGCGGCAATGTCTGCAGAGGTAGTGAGCGCACACCAAAAAAAGACATTTAACATTACGTACATGTACTCTCCACCACAGTCACTACTCTTTTTGGAAGCCTTTACACAGATTTTGAATTATTTCTGGTTGAATCTGATGGAATTCAGCCACAAGAGAAGTAGGAATATCAGGTACTGAAGATCGATTATTAGTTCTAGATCAAAAATGCCACTCCAGCTCTCAGATCTTCAATGGAACGCAATGGTACTGCTGCTCTGAAACCGAGTACAGGTGAACTTTACTCCCGTCTAGATGATGCTTGTCATTGTGTCCTTATAGGCTCGGGGGCAGTTGAGCTAGAGGGTCCCCTTCTTCTGGTAAAGGAGGTTTTAAGGCGATTATACAAGCTGTGTGTGCAGTTCGTCTCCAGGGCGAACGTTAGAGTAACTGAATACACTCCTGCTATAAACTGCACTATTCTCCACCTCCTTTTAAGTGTCATCACTTCTACTTTCTTTTATTGATTTTTTGTTTATTATTTGATTTCTTCTATTATATTATTTTATTATTTTATTATTTTATTTCACTTCTTTATTTCAGTGTGATATTCCTGATATACACTGAATGATGTTTTGTGTATGATAATGTGCTTTATAACTAAACCTGACTTGACGACAATGAGTGTCTGAATACTTTTAGAGGCACCTACTCTGTAAGTTGTGCAGTGATTTTGAGGCCTGTGCTTCCTGTACATTTAACCTTTTACAAATTTGAACAAGGAAGGAACTAGTCTGACTGTCGACCAGTGTGTTATATCCATGGTCTTTCTTCTCCCTGACTGTGTATGAACTGAAATGTGTGAATTGGTGCTGGCTCCCTGCATGATGTCCTGCCGTGGTTAGTCCTGCTGGAAAGCAACAGCATGCAGTCAGTGTGGGCGGACCAGTGCCTTCATGGCAACAGAATTTTTTAGTTTTTTTTTCTTTTTCAATATTTTGCATACCTGCAGAATGTATTACATATTGCTCACAAATGTTTTTACAATGACAAAAATGTACAGAACATAGAAAGGGAAATAACATACCAAAAGTTAAGGTGACACAAGGATAAACCAGTGACACAGGTAACATATGACACTTGTATAAAGCCTTTATAGGTAATACAATAAACCAGCAATACAAAAATAATGTATTGAATAGATCAAAATATATTTCAACATGTATATACGTTTACATCCTTGTTCAGATTTATAACTTTATTAAATACAAACACATTAAAGGAGGGCCTGCATTTTTTCCACTTATATGTATGGACATGATATTTACCCAAAACAATAAGGACATTTATTAAAATGAATATGGGTGATTCCAAATTACACAGACAATAATATTACAGGATTCAAAGGGTGTATATACATATATATA
>JBBIGA010000146.1:19255861-19274473 GCA_037576975.1 Alestes dentex
TTATTTATATACATATATAAAATTCAGTGTATTTCCTCTTCAGCAGAAAATACAGGGCTCCGACTCAAATTTAATGTTAAGCATTATTTTGGAATGTTTCTTTGGTTTGAGGATAAAAGTAGAAAACTCACCTAACTAGTCAGACTCTCCACAGCATGAGGATATTGCAAGGCTAAATGCAGCAAAATAATGTAAAATCTTCTCACTAATAAATGTGATGTCATATAAAATTTATAAATGCAAGTAAACGAATCATCTCCATTGGAAACAGCTGGGAAAGTCTTTATGTTCTCGACGTAGTAAACATCGCCCCCTACTGGAAAGGGACGCTATTGCTGTGTAAAGACAGAGGCGGGAAAACGCACCTGGCTTTTCGTTGTAAAACTCGTTGTGTAAATGTACTCCACGTACATTATGCTCGATTTTAGATCAAAATACACATACACGCTGCTTTAACATGACTTAATTGTCATTTTCTCTCTGAGTGAGTGCTTTATTGAGGCTGAAGAATTAGAAGAGAAAACATGAGCCTCTGCACTCATGATTTTACATTAGTTTGTGCATCTGCATGTTTTTGCAGAAGTGATATAATAAGGTACACTAATTAAGTCGTAATCATATTAATTGGTTAAGCATCATTTTATAAAATGATTTTAAAATCATAAATACATTTTTCATCAAAATTGTTCTTCTTTGCCGGATATGGGCGCAGTGAGTGCTCTCAGTAAAAACTGCTCAGGTCTGCTATTCCTCTCTTTGTCTCTAGATGGAGTTGGTTTGCCTTATTGGAGTTAAGGTGAAGTTGAAGTGAGTGGTCAGCAGAGAGCAGCTGTTTCTTGCTTACCTGGTATGAACCCTCAGTTCAACACCATATAAATGTAGCGGAGAGGAGTTAGATGTCTTAGTGATTATATTTGTGATTTTTGGTGACGGTACCTTGCTCAGCTGTACCTCAGTGGTGCCACTAGCAGTCCTTCCATTCAAACCCACAGCCTTCTAATTACAGGGGCTTCTCCTTAACCACCAGGCCACCAGCTGCCTTTTGTGTCTCCTCATCCAAGATGGCTAAGACCCAGTGTGAATCAAGATATCCATATTCTTTGTGTGACAGAATAATTAAAGTATCACCTTGAAGTGCTGAAGTGCTTATGTAGTTGAAACACTGTGCCTGTGAAAATGAAAAGCCCCTGGAATCATCCCTCCACTCCTTCTCTTTCACTCTTCAGTGACTTGGTAGCCAGGGCAAGATACAACATGCCAATCACACCATCCTATCTCACGATTCCTCTCTCCAAACTGCTCCTGTAAGTGCCCATTTCCACGAAAGTTCATTCTGGATTTCTGAGTGAATTATGCAGGCCTTCAGACTTAATAGTAAATGCCAAAAATTATTAAGCACTCTCTATGAAACTTATCTGTAAGTTCCGTAGTTCTGAGAGTGATTAATACAGGGGATAAGCAAGCTTCCCTAGATCATGTCTGAGGCCTCCGCCATAACCTCCGGAGAGCCGTTTCCATTTCAGTCTCAGTGCTACTAGAGCCAAATCGTTATGTATCATGTTGATGATTTAAAGTCGTTAAGCTCCTACCGCCGATAATGTCATCAAACCTGTTTTTTAACCTTTTTGAGCATGCAGCAGGCCAGAGGCTGCTTCTGTGTAACTCCCTGTCGCATGCTTTCAGTCTGTTAGGCCTTGGGTCATGTGCACATAATTAAAGAAAATTAGCCTGAGGAGGAAATGAAATTAAACGTGCATCAAACTGATTCTGCTCAGCTATGACTTCATCATGTTCACATGGAACTTTACTTGCTCTGAGTGAGTGAAAAAATATATATATTTAAATGTGGTTAGCTTCATTAAAAGTGAACTGTAGTATGTTACTGAAATGCCCAACTCTGATGCCACAGCTAAAACATAAAACACACTTTTAAAATAAAACCTAATCTAGTAGTTTATACCAGTTTGACTTTAAATCATCTGTGCGCTCTTATGGAAAGAGCTGTCAGTGTAGATGAATTGTTGTATTTTTTTGTTGTTGTATTTTTTCACTTTCTGTACTCTTTAGCTGTCTCATCTCCAGTGTTACTGCAGATCTGCAGGGACATGTGTGTTTACACTACTTAATGTGATTTTCAGGTTGCTTTCTGTCACGGACAGCTAAGCTGTCAATGTATTACTGTACTGTATATTCTATATATTTTATATTTGTGTATATATTTTATCTGAGATCGCAGTCTGTTCTTTGTATATACAGAATATACTGTGATTCTGAACAAATGCATGTCTGTTTTTAACACATGCATTATGATACTGGACCATTCTTTTATTGTCATCTAATTTGTAAAAATGGAAAACCATTCTTTTAGGGTCATCTCATTTGTAAAAATGGAAATAGATCTCTCCGGTAGCGATACAGAGCCCACCCTGACATAAACCTGGTGGAATGCACTGTTGACCACAGTCACAAGGCTGGCACATTAACACGGATAGCAGGCATTGCCATGTAAAATAGCAAGCATTGCCACGGGAATTTGCCAAGTTTAGCCATGAAAAGGGCTTTTGTTGTGTTTGTAATTCGCCTTACATAAGGGCACAGTTCACTTGTAACACCTCTGTTGTCTGCTTGGACGAAAATGAATGTAAGTCAAATTATACATGACATCGTTATGATCTGAATAGAATTACAACACACACACGCGCACACACACACACACGCGCACGCACACACACACACACACACACACACACAAGCGTGCCTTACATACAAGTCTAATCTATGGTCCTGAACAGGAACACAGTAAACCTGCAGCCTAGTAAACAAATAAACACAAACATCACAGAAATGTTACACTTTATTGAGAGGTTTTTTACAATATAAAATAACAACTTCAAAATAACTTAAAGATTATCCAAACTCCAATTCACCCAAACCTGGCCTGGGAGTGCTGGGAAGGCCATAATGACAGGCATTAAAAAAAAATCTTTTAGGCTTTTCAAATCCAGATACGCCTCTGTGATCCACTGATACATTTGATATAAATTACCAAATCTGAACGTTTTGGCGAGAGGAAAACATCCCAAGATCATAGATCTCCAGGACCAAGGCTTGGACACTAAAATGCTCCATTCTGACACTTTCCACGTTCCCTTATTGGTCGGTAATATAGTGCTTCCTGCCCGGATGGCATTTATGTGCATATCTATTGTGCAGTGTCTACTCAAAGCGTCCAAGTTCTGTGCAAGTCTCTGTTAAAAGCCAAAATCTCTCTGTTTCATGGCCCAGGGCATCTATATGACCATTAAGGCTGAATGCATAGTGCATTATGTCAGAACTTCAAGACATTATTGTGTCAATGTGAAAGCTCCTCTCTGATGTACTAGAGGATTTTTTTCTTGTAGAGTGAGAGCCAGTTGGATGTGGGAGTGGGCTACATGACTTCAAATGACACTGTGGGTGTGAGTGTGTGTGTGTTCTTTTTTATTGTTCTCGAGTGAAGCAGAGCAAGTTCCACACAGTGAGTCTCCTGTTTCTCTTATTGACACCAGCCCTTTCTCTCACACCTCCAGGGGGTTCTGTGGCCCTTCGGCCCCCTGTGGAGGGTCAGGCTGGAGCCTGCAGATGGGTTTATTACACATGGGGCAAACACTTCGGATTTCCAGCCACTTCACCAAACACCTGGACATCCAGAGAGAGAGAGAGAGAGAGCGAGTGAGCGAGTGAGAGGGAGAGAGGGAGAGAGAGAGAGAGAGAGAGAGAGAGAGAGAGAGAGAGAGAGAGAGAGAGAGAGAGAGAGAGAGAGAGAGAGATAGCAATTTGATGTAAGTCATCATTCTCTGAATTTTACCACAGCGACAACATATCTGGTAACACTTTATTTATGTGTTTATTTGTTTATTTTTATTATTTCTCACCAATTCTATTGACCAGTTCCTGAATTCAGTCACTGCATGTTCTGCCAATTCTGTTACATCAGCATCACGCTTAACAAAAGGGGAAAGGCAGGGCCGTCCTACCCACCCAGTTATGCTCAAATGGAGTCCTGGGCACGGATGGCTGTGACATCACTGGGATAGGACTTGCAATAATAGGACCTAGATTGCCTAGATTGTTCAACTCATAATCCAGTAACACAACACTTTAAGAACTGTAGATATCATGTCTTCAACTGAACGTCTATTAAAAACAAATGGGACATGACAGATTCTGCTGTATCTAGCCTACTTGATGATCTGTTGGGGACTCTCAAAATAAAGTGTGAACCTATATTGTATGAACTCCACTCTTAAGGACTCAGTAACATTTTCACAAAATCAGACATGACTGGTAGACGTTAATTTGTGCCAGGCCTAATGCTTACTGTCAGCTCCCTCATTTTATTGCAGGGATGGTTTTGCAGTTTTTTTTTTAAGTTGTTTTACATGTTTTTCACATTTCTTGCCTTCCTCTGTGTGCTTGTGATACCCACTATGGAAAACAGTCTTACTTCTTGTGGAATGCATGAGAGCAGGGGCACACTCCGAGCTCATCCCTGCTCCTGAACTCCTCCAGGCAAACCGCACAGGTCTGCTACAGGGCGAGAGACATAGACAGAAAGAGTTTGTATCTCCTGGTTTACCCGTAGTTCAGATTTTATTTGTATAGTTATTTTGTATAGTTCATTTCAGGTCATCTCCGTGTTTCGTAACAGCAAAACTTAGGCTTGGTTTCTCTTTCACGTCAGTGTTTCCTAAATATTTTTCTTATGAGCAACATTTGTCACGAGAGTTATATTTACTTACTCCAAGCAGGCTTAACTTCTTCCCCGCCCCTTTCAGAACAACCTGCAAAAAGACAAAAAGCTGAGTGACACCGAAGGACTTCATGTTTGAAATACATAAAACGAAAAAATAAAACACACCTCATTGTATCCATATTGCTCTCGTGTGCCTTGTCGCCTCAGGCTGTGGATGAATACAGCATGTTTCACTTTACATGATTAAGTCCAGAAAAAGAACAAAGTTATGTCGGCACAAACTGACACGAACTATTGTACCACAAATGCAAACAATTGGATCCAGTCTTGATTCTTGACTGAAAAATGGCTCGGCAAGCCTTAGAGGAGAAACTTGGGCAATACTTCACCGAAGGCCAGTATTCTCAAGACTTCATGAAACCTGTGTTAACCTCTCATGACAACTGTCGGGAATGTAACTAAAAAGGCTGATTACAACCAGTGTCAGTTGTCATGAAAACTGCTTAAATTAGTTTTGAAGCCATTTCACCTCAAAACTGATGCTTGGAATAAGCTTTTCTATATCTATTAATCAAGCCTTATGTCAGTTGTCAAAGTTTATGTACGTGTCATGTAGCCTAACGAATACTGGTCTGTAGTCAAGTGTTACCCCAACTTTCACTGTTTTGTGACAATTCAACACTACAGTATTACCTGAACAGGTAACAACAGAAGATCATGCTTAACATGAAGATGAAGAGGCCAATCCCAAGGATGATGACATAGACATTCAGTGGAAGGCGGTATGTGGTGTCGGTGCTCATTTTGCAGTCTGAACTCTGCAGTCCCAGATCACACAGACATCCTGCAAGGCCACAAACACGAGACACATTCATTCTGGAATGCTTTCAAGGCCACAGACAGAAACTGTTATTCGTTTTTGGCATTCAGGTTCCATAGTAACTAAGGGTGTGCCAGTCCGATGCTAAGTCTCAGTATAGATCTAATACAGGTGAAAATATTAGGGTCAGAAAGGGTCACATAAAGGCTTTACTAAACTAAACAACCAAAAAGAGATGTGCTCAGACTCAATCAGGAAACGTAACACAGATGAGCAGCAAGACTGTCTTAAATGACTCCTAATGCTCTTTATTGTGCACTATAATGAAATTAATATGCAGGTTAAGGTTAGGTTAAGCAAAGTGCATCCAGACACATGTATTATTAACAGCTTAAGTGTTTAAGAGGGGGAAAAAGACAGTATCAGATTGGTATCTGCATGTTCTGCCAGTTCTGTTACAATAGCTACAGACACCCGAATTGGCTAGCATCGGGTTAAATGATGGGGGAGAGGGAGGGTCATCCTACCCACCCAGCTGTGGCATCACTGGGATCACCTAGACGGCTGTTCCACTTAGGATCCCAGTAACACTTGAGAGCCATCTAAAGATGGTGTAAATACATCATCTTGTCTCCAAACAACATTCAACTGAATATCTATTAAAAACAAATGGGCTGTAATACATTCTGTTATATAGCCCACTTGATAATGACCTGATCTTAACAATGTGAGTATCTTAGATCTATAAGGGGACTCTCGAAATAAAGTGTAACCCTTAAGGAATGTAATAACATAGTCTTTATTAAAAATAGGATATGACTGGTAGACTGAAGGTTGCGGTATTGGTATTGGCCATGAAAAAGTGGTATCGAGGCGCCACATATTATTAACATACAATATGTTTGCTGTGCCCTGTCATTGTGAAACTAAATTCAGATCTTTTGCCAGTTATATCACTGTTTCGCCTCTTCCTGGTTAAAGCTTGATAGTGATTTGAAAACGGAAACTGTGGAAGGTCTCTGATAAATAGCATTCGTTTTCCAAACTGTTTCAGCGTGAGTACAAATCACAAATTAGCCAGTGAGTGAGTGGATCACAGATTTGCCTTAAAGGGGCTCTGGGCCAACCACTCACTGCACCATGACTCTCATGTGTACAGTCCACCGTGGCCCCGGCATGCATATTGCATACACTCTGCCTGTGGACCGTCCTCATGTTTCTCATATTGCTGTAACACTGCACTCACTGTTGGACTTCACTGAGTTGCATGAACTTTTCACTGTAATACATCTACTCAAACTGAAAAACAAGAGAAGTATGTCATTGTGGTATCAAATGAGTTCAACAGCTCCACAAGGCACTGTTTAGAAACACCAGCCTTGAGAAGTAATGGGCTTTTCCTCCCTGTCTCTGTCATTGTTGTTGGTAAGCCAGACTTCTGGAGAGCAAATGGTTGAGACTGCACAATCAGTCTTTCCTGTTTGGACTGTGGGCTTGCAACATTTATAATTAAGCTCATTCCACATTCATCACATTTTGATGCACTTGGCAGGACTTCTGTTGTAAACATATCACATACGAAGTCACTGTATCAGCGGTCACCTTTTAAGGGAAAGGAAAATGTCCACTTAACTGTTATGCCCATTAATGTAACAAGATTTTACTCTGCGTTATTTTAAACAACTTTTTCACACTGAAATGGTCACACAATGTAAATAGCAGCTGTTTTTTAAAAAAAAAAATTTTTCTGAATGTGTGTTTGCATTTCCTTTACTGACATTCACTGCTGTGCTAAAGGCATCTGAGTAAATGAAATTTAAAGTTATATATCTGGGCAGTAAGCATTTATTTCAAACCCGCATGTCCTATCAAACTAAATAGCATGTTGAAATAACACACCTCTACTTGTAGTGAATTTACCTTTGGACACAGGTTAACATTAAAATAAATATGTGCATAGTAGAATAAATATATATACATTTTTAGAATAAATAAATAACAGCCTATGATCTGATGTGTGTGAATGTGTCAAACACATCTATACCTTTCCTCAAGGATGCGGAGTATTTACAGTTACCATTCCATGCATAGTTTTTCCTATCAGTACTTCATTAAATAGAGTCAGGTGCTGCCGGTAGAATTTAACACAACCATGCAGTGCTGGAGAGCACGGAAAAGTCAAGAACCAAAACTGTTCTTCTAACTAAATTTATACATATTAATGTTTCATCAAACAAGAAATTCTCATGTTATGTTGTATTTATATTTAAATATTAATTTAGATATATAGATTTATGTGTTTATTCTAATGTGATGTTATTGGCAAACACACACACTTACAAAGTCACATGTTCAGAGCTCACCATAATGAACCGAAGAATTCCCATTAAATTTTGGTAGCATTCTTGCCACTTCCACTATACTCTGCAGTTGCTTCCTAAAATAAAGCCACATTGTGTGAGGCGGATCCACATCTGATTAGATCATAAAAAAAAATTAAGGAAGAGTTTTACTTGAAAGACAAAGATAGAGAAGCTTGCCGTGTGGAAAACTTACGTAGTGTTCACTGTGGCCATCATTTAAACACACATTTTAAAGAGCAACAGATGAGTAGATGAGTTAGCAATTCACTGTTTGTTTGATTATCTGTTCAAAATATGTGTAATGCAATAGCTCTCTGTAATCCAAACCCAAGTCTAGGAGATCTATGAGGAATCTATGATCATCTACACTATTGTATGTCATTAAATGCAGTTGTTATGATGAAGCATTCTGTAAACCATCTTCTCTGTTGTCAGTACTCAAGCAGAAATCCTAATCACTAGAGAAAACAGTCATGTTGGATTGCAAGATCCAAAATTCCATTTTGTTGATGAGCATAATGGTTGAGCCAGCGCAGCCTTGGACGTCTCTTGTGCATTCTGCATGTGGGTGAGACAAAAGGCAGAATAGAAACCCTCCACTGTGGAGGCCCTAAAGAAGGCAGACAGAATGAAATCTCTGCAGGGCTGTCTGACTCCTACAGTACAGCCCATGTGTCATAAACTGCTTACATTAACTGCTAAAGGAGAATGGATAAACTGTATAAGGAAAAGCCGTGACCCTGTCTTTGTCCCCAGAACAACGGTCGCTACCATGCTACACTCTCTTTTGTGCATTCATCATGTCCACACTGTATTGATTCATTTGTGTGTCATGATAGAGACCAAAATCATTGGACAGGCTCTCTGTTATTCACTCTGAGAAGAGGTATGTGTTCTCTAGTAAACTGCCACCGGAGCACTCTTGCCAGCCTTGCCGAGAATGAACTCAACAAAGTTTTATCATTCCCCAGTTCCACATGTTGTAAATATGAGTTGCCAGTAAGTAACTCCTTCAGCTGCAATCTTGTTAAGAAGGATGTGATTATTTTATCTGAAAGTATCGTGTAAATGGCAAGAGAGCACTTTGTGTAGGTCTTTAACATGTGCCTGGACAAAGAAAGCATTTACTTGACAATATATCCAGCACTAGGAGAGGATTTGTAGGCGTATTTCTTTTACAATTCAACCAAATATGTATATAAGCAGTTCGGAAATATGTGCAGCGTATCTTATATTGCACATGACTTCAGCCTCTTCAGCAAGAGCAGCGCATTTTGTCTTGCTGGTTATTTCTCCCTAACATAAGAAATGTTTAAAACTCAGCAATTTTAGAGATAACACCACAAATATTCAGTATGCTTAAGTCCTTTCTAATATTGTTACTGTCATTTTAAAACCTTGTAGTTTTTTTTTTTTAGAACATTTTGAACAATATGCTGCTTTTATATTATGTGAACATTTCTTTATGAATGAATCAACAGAATGGGCTCACTTGATAAAATAATAAAATGTCATGACATTAAAAGGGCCCATTTCATGGATTTTTCTCACTTTTTTTAAATAAAAGATTCAGATAACCAATTCACTATTTTTGTGATGTTTTTTGATTGAGGCACAACACAAGGCAACCAAGGCCTTTTACTGATATGAGTCTTAAAGACACAGTAACACAGACAGTCTGTGGAGAGGGCTTGAGACAAAAGAGAGAAGTAAAAGGGTGCAGGGGAGGAGACAAACAGAGAAATGGAGAGAACGGTGGAGCAGTTGGCAGAGTCTGGGTGAAGCCTGGGCAATTGTCCGTGCACAAAGACGAGCACAAGTGGCTGCAGCCTCAGCCCCTCTGCCGTGAAGCCACCATCTGCTCTTCCTAACAGCGGGGTAGAGGGGGAGGCAAGAGCAAAGGGCACTTCCAATCCATGCTGTTCATTTGGGGGCTTCACTGACCGGGAAAGGAAGCACCATTTGGAAGACAATAGCAGCTGACATGGGGGAGGTCACACGCTGCCAGAGAGCATCCATTTAATTCACACAATTGAACATAAGGTGATATTGGTAAAATAGGTCTCTCTCCAGTCTGTACACAAGTTCAAGTCAAAGATTGTGTCTGCAAAGAGAAAGGTAAAGGGCTTTCGTTTGTTTAGGTTAGGGCAGGGGCACTTGTAATCCTAGGAGGATGTTAGTGAATCATTGATAGTAAGCCATAGAGAAGGCTGGAGATGCTGTGAATAACACATGTTTTAGGGAAGAGTGCCTAGTGGCTGGTACAACGTGTCGAATAAGTCCCCAGGCCTGGGATGCATGTATATGGGGAGTTATGGACAATACTCACCGTTACACCACTGGAGAGGATTCATGAAACTAGATGTCAGGCCGCTCCAGAAGATCCAGCCAGTGAGTAATGGGTTCCACAAGAACACGTTAAAATGGGTTACCAAGCTAGGCAGGCTGATCCTCTCGAATAAATCAGGTAAATAATCTGGGCTTTGTCCTCACAAAACTCCCATGACAACACTGAAGAAGTCTTCACAGTCTCTGGTTAACACATTGCGAGCACCCACCACATTCCCTTGAACATTTGCAGGACAAGTTTGTTTTCTTGGTTGAAACATTCAGAGAGACAAGTCACTCATTGTCCACTTCAGAATTGGCACAGACATCTAAATGCCCCTTTTCGTCATAGCACATTCCATGAAATACGGGCAAACTGACACCTAAAATTTAGTGTTGCTTTGACCTTTTCTTTTGTCCAGAGTCATTTTCCAGAACAAAACTCCAAATCTTGGTACTTTGAGCAGGTTGTCATGTAGCACACTTTTCTTCTAGGTTAGACTGTATTAAGAGGCTATTATTGCTGGCATTTTATAGCTCTCCTCGTCATTCGATTACAATAACATCAACAGTCTAATGCCTGAGCATAAATGTAGGTCATGGAAGTGGACTCACTTGCTTTGCTTTGTCTACCTCCAAAAGACTGTCACAAGGTTCTCCCAGTCCCTGTGTTGCCTCGTCCCACCTTCCTGGAGCCCACCTGCTTTTCTTGTCCTTTAAAATGGTCTTCTTATTCTCATCACCTTTTTTTTCCCTCCCCCAGTAACAAAGCAGAAGAGGAGCTGAGGCTCAGTGCAGTCAGAGAGAGCACCAGTGTGAATGGAGCTGTGAATGTACCTCCTTCAAGCTGTGAGTGGCATTGTGCTGGTGATGGCTCTGTCTCCTCTTCACCATCTGTCCTGCTCTCTCTCTCTGTCTCCCATCCAAAAAAACACAGAGGAATAGAGGAAAAAATGAAAAAAAAAATGACTGCCTGCAGAAGAATGGGTCCACCCTGTGTTTGCTTTGTTCAGCTCCAGTGCTTTACCAGCCTTCTCCTCCAGCCTGGGCTCCTCATAATGGTGCCGAGCACTCCTCTCCTGCTCAGTTTGTAAACATATCGCTGCTCATGTGATTTGCTGCCTGCATCACAGCTCTCTTTTCACCCGCCCCCTCCCTTCTTTCTCTCCCCTGCCATGCACTTTCTCTCTCTGTCTCTCTCCCATCCTGGCTCAGGCTTTCTCGCCCTCCTACCCCTCTCCAGCTGGAGGCTATTAAGAGGTGAGTGGCCCGGGAGGCAGGCAGTCAGACACGCAGACAGACAGTCAAGCTCTGTTCTGCAGGGTTGTGAAAGGAATGGGGGTTGATTAGCTGCTCTGTTGACTTACACAATATATAAACAGAGATCAGTCACAGAGAGAGAGAGAGAGAGAGGTGATAAGAAGAGAGAGAGAGAGAGAGAGAGGTGCAGAGACAGGGTGAGAACAAAGCACTAGAACTGCGAAAGCCTTTCGGAGACTTACGAAGATAGTTATTAAATCATAATAATGATAAAGTTTCTTGTTTCCAAGTCATAATTATGAAATACTGGCTCAGTATTATGATATAATAAGTCACCATAATGAAAGAGGCTTAAATTATGAAATAGGAAGTCTCCATTAGGATGAGATATTAACATTATAGTAAGTAAGAATAGTAAGTAAGTCATGATATTTAGAATATTACATAATTATGCGACACTATGGTATGCTGGCAGTTACTGAGAGTTCCTCACTCTTATAACTATATAATGTATAATATAGTTTCTGAAAATGTGTGATCATTCCAGAATAATAAGTCTAAATAACTGAATAAGTCTATGACTTAAAGGGTTAAACTCACAAGATTTATCAGAATATTTTCTGCCACCCAGTGTTGAAAACAGTCTCCAGCATGAGGTTTAAGACTTGAACATAAAAAGAAAAAGCCCTGTTTGACCTCATGTGATCACTTTATATGCCATTCAACTTAGCAGCCTTCGGAAAAACAGCTGTTTGATTCAGTGGCTCGTGGATTAGAGGGGTCTAGTAAGGGTAAGAATCATGCAGTATTGCTGATGTAGATCAAATCTAGATACATTCCTGGAAAGCTCTATGAGAGACTGAGATGATGTAGGTCTGTGTAGGCTAGTGAACCTGTGGCAACATCAGTACTTATCTCATACTGGCCCTCATTAATTATTACTGTTATCATTACTACTGAGTCCAGTGTGTTTTGTTAGAGATAACATCAATAGATAATAGATATTAATAGTGTGGTTTGTTGTAGTCCATTTGAAGTTCAGTGTGAAATCAATGGCCTCGTTTTAAATAAGAAGACTTCATGATACATTTATACAGATTGAAGTAAATATATTTGAAAAGAGGTGCGAAAATCCAAGGTGAACTGGAGGAGGCTTGTTACTGCTATTTTTAGCCGCCTCCTCATGTTGTGTTTGCCACAGTTTTACCCCCCGCCAGTGTTTCAAGTGATAAAATGCGAGAGCCATCTGGAGCTGCTCTGCCAGCAATGTGAATGGAAACCTAATTAACTTTCAAATCTATCACCACATTTTACGACCACAGTACATACTTGTCCAACAACATTTTAGTCCAGTGTGGTTACTTTGCCGTCTAATTCTCTGTGAGAATCGGCTGCTTGAAATATGACGGAGCTCTGCCACCAACAAATGTCACATTGTTGGACACAAAGTCGGTTTATTGCATTACAAGGCCTGAGAGAGTAGCTGAGAATCAGAGCACCACATACACATCACCACAAGAAGCCCAAAATATGCTTTCACACACAATTCAGTCATTATTCAAATATTAGAAACAGAATATAAAAACATTAATAAAAATGTTTCAGAATTTTTCAGTAAAATACAAATGTTGTATCATCAGGTCAAAAAGGCCAAGAATTATTCTAGGAACTCCATGGAGATTAAATGAGTCATCACATCTCCATGGAAATGTAGAATTGAAGCAAAAAAACAAACAAAAAAACCCAAACAATTGTCCACTTTCCAGCAGGGCCAAAATAAACCTTTGCCTGTCTTTGGCCGATCGCAATATAAAATTGATAGTCTTTTGCACCATTCATGCTAGCTGTCTACAAAAAAAAGATCCAAAAATGGACTTTTATGGCCAGTGAAACTGAACATTTTAACATAACATGTCCATCTCATGATTGTTGTCCTTTTTGTAATCGGACCATTTATTGAGGCGGCTGTACAGTGGCGCCCCGCTGTTCTCTCTGTATAAGTACACACCAGTGATGCGGTTCCACTCCAAACTCGGAATACCACTTTTGGCTCCCTGGCTCCCTGACAGAAGCTCTTTTTCCTCCTTCTCCAGGGCCACGAACCCAAAAAAGTTTTTGACGCTCTCCGCAGCATGGAACTTAGCGTGAACATCGGCAGTGCGCTGGAAGAGAGCGTGCTCGTTAGTCCGGTAGCTGGACCAGTACGACTCCTGCTGGTGACCCAGGGGAGAGCAGCATCGCTTCAGACACAGTGTCAGGAACACACCGAGCGAAATGACAGCCACCAACAGCCAGCCCAAAAGCTGAAGAGAAACAGGGGCGATTATACAAATTACAAGTATTAAAAGAAAACAGGGAAAAGAGAACAAAAAAGGCATTGAGAAGAAAACACTGATATATTGCTGATTATTTTACATGATAAAATGTGAATGCCGCGATATCTGAATTATTCAAGGGCCTTTTTGAGTAGAATGTAGGCTTGACCTTTGGCTTTTGACTACTATAAGCTACAAACAAACTACCACTTAAAGGAAAGATATCATAGAAAGGTATATATCTATAAAAGTGGGAAAGTGGGGGGACGAAATAAATGATTTTGAAAAGTGGGATGAACACGTGCCCCGTGGTTCCAGCACCCATGATATATATATATATATGCCTTTCTATGATATTTTTCCTTTAAGTGGTAAGTTATTTGGCTTTGGTATGGATAGGTAAGGATATATAGGCTCCTCAGCCTACAGTAAATGTGTTTGTAATGTGTCAGTAAGAGGTCATTTATATATATAAACATACAGTAGCAAAAACAGCTTGTTTAATTCTACTAGATTAAGAGAACTTGGAAAATGATCTTGTAAAAGCAACTATGACAGTGCTTGGTACAGAAAACCATATAAACATAATAAAAAGACCACAGGGACCAGATAAAATAACTGAGAAAATCAGGGCATGGGCCCTCAAAATATGGAGTGTACTTTTTTTGTTTCGTATTTTGTCAGAAATACTGTCTGAAATACAGGTGGTAAGTACCTGAGATTCATACTTGAGACGGCGTTCAATTTCTCCCCAGAAGGGCAGAAACTGTGCTGGAACATCTTTACAGGGAAACCGGGCCATGAGCTTCGGGCCCTGGGTAGTTGGGGGAAAGTTTTCCAAAGTCAGAGGGTCCACAAACTCACTGAGCGCACAGAGATAGGCTTCCCCTCGGAGCAGTGAGATAACAGTCCAGGTCACAGGGGCCACTGCTGCTCGGCCTATTATTGACCCCAGCAGAGCAAAGCAAGCGGCCCCGGAGAGCTTTCGGCATTTTCTGATGCGGCACTCTGAAACAAGGTCCCATGTGCTTCGATTGAGCATGACTCCAATGATGAAGACAGACAGTGCCGGCGCACCAATAGCAGCCAGCCCATACAGGTAATTTCTCTCCGAAGAACACGGGCATTCAAAGGCAAAAATGTTGTAAGCTGTCTGACTGGCCACTGTCCCCAAGGCAATGAGGCCATTGAAAATCACTACATCCTTACTCTTGAAAAAGAGAGCGGCAAATTTAAAATTTTCTGAAATAAACGCAGCCATTTACTCCTACTTTAGTCTGCTTTTTATCCCGCCACCGTGGTGTTTGTGTGCTGATGATGAGCGGAGTCCAAGCGATTCTTGATTATAAATGATAATAGCCACAAGTGCAGATCTGTGAACAAGATCCAACAGGTCCCAGTAATAACAAAAATCCAGAAAGGACAATCCCTTGTAAATATTTCTTCTGACCACCCCAAAGCAAGTTCTAACAAGCCATCTTCAAGGCAAGCGACAACTTGGATTGCATGGAGGGACCTGATGATAGGACATAAAGAAAAAGGGTGAAAAAGTTTGGGCAAAAATGCAATTCAAGACTGAATTAATGTGCAAATCAGACTTCATAGAAGTGGAACAGCTAGAAAACTGAGGGCTTTTTATTAGCTTTCTTCAGTATTTCACTGAGCATAAAAGCCTTCAGTTTTCTACCTGTTCATCTTCCTTAAAGCCTGAGTTACTGTGAAAATCAGACCTTATAGAACTGAAACCTGTAGAAAACTGATGGCTTTTCTTAGTTTTCTTCACTATTTCACTGGGCAGCGGCCTCGAAAAGTGTGCTCACTAGAAGCAGCTCAGCTTTCAGTGAGGCATATTTTAGGAGACTGGCTGAGGAGAGTAACCCCAAACAGAATGGAATGCACGCGTCGTAACGTGGAGAGTGTGTGTTCAAAACAAGAGTATATGCAGTCATAGATCTCAAAGCTAAAGCTGCAGCAACGAAGGGAGTGAATGGAAAAAAAATGTCATGCAAACTTACGTTCCATGTCTTATAGGTACGTCCCTTTGAACTGTAAATCCACAGGATTTCAACCAGAAAAACAAGCTGTGTCTTAAATAGAAGGGGTGCAGCATACAAAACCCGGTTCCTTTACCATCTCGACAACACGGTGACCAAGTTGAAAAAGGAAAAGAGAAAGCCCTTTCAGAAGTCAGTAGGTAGAGGCTGTGAATCATCAGCAGGAACTAGAGTCTGGTTTCCTCCCCAGTGGAAAAAAAAGAGTATTTAAAACATGTGGAGAGAGAAGTCACAGCACAACATGGCTCCGAGGCTGGCAGCACTACCTCTAAATCACTGTGGATCGTCAGATAAATGTTTTATCTATTTATAACTAAAAGCAATGACTGTTGAGGTTAAGGAAATGACTACACTACTGCACTCCTAATCTTCAAAGAAAAAAAAACGTTTATGCAGTTGTTTTCAAATAATCTTCATCTGTGCATTTTTGCAAGTATTCAGACTTAGATTTTGGAATAATACGCATCATTTGCATTTTTTTTGGACTTCCGACTGTGAGCCATGATCTTGGGCCTGACTTGTGTGTTCACTCATGCTTTGGTCTTTTTCTTGCTTTTGAAGTCTCAGTGGAGGTTTACAGGTATGCCAGTTCCACAGAACTTTGTTCATGTCCTCCTTTTCACGGATGCCGTAGAGCTTCTCATCTTCACTTGCATGCTTTTCTTCACCATCATGTTTCTTTTTTCCGTCTGTTTGTGACTGCTCTCTGTGAAGCACCACCATTTCTCCACTGATGCTCCCAAAATACTGTTGTACGCAGAGCTTGGCGAAGCTCTTGGCGTGTTCTTTGCACGTTTCGTCAAACAGCCTGCGCTCTGTATCGATGTAATGGGACCAGTACTTGCTTTTCAGGAAGACTGCTTGTGTGAAGCATGGTCTGATCCCTCGCACCAGCAAGGCCACCAGAGTGATGCTCAGCAAAAATATCCACCCACAGGCCTGAAGGGAACAAAGAACAAAGTCAATGACTATCAAATTCTTCAAATGTTAAGAGGATTAAGGACACTAATATGATTCTAGAACAGTCAATCAAGAAACCAAAAAACATTTCATCTGAGGGCTTATCAGTGATAGCAGTAGCGGTGTGTATTAAGACTACTTTGTGTAATTAGTAGGCTAATTAAGGGAGTAATAAGGAGCATAAAGGATCATGAGAAAGGGAGAGGCTGGAAAATGAGCGTGGTGGTGGTGGTGATGGCAAAGGTCCAAACAGGCTTTTTGCAAACTGAGGAAGCTGAAAGTAAATTCCAGCAAAAATCTCATGAAAAAACGCACCACAGTGACATCTGCTGGGCAGATGATGCTCAACCAAGTCCTGAGTGCCCTCAGCCTGTGAAACGGCATGAGGAACAGCTGGTGCTGTGTTGGTTTTGCATCACAAATGTCATTACATAAAAGCTGTTTTTGCAATTTGGGTTGTTCAATCAAAAGGTTTATACAGAGCATCCCATTCTACTGGCCTTTTTGCACACATAACTCTCCACAGCTAGAATACATGATCTGTCATAATCCTGTATTCAGTAAAGTGGACACTTATAGTCCCCCGTGAACACAGCACAGCACAGCACACAGTGTGAACAGTGTGAAACAATCAGCGAATGACGGCTCACTTGTCCGCACTAAACAACGGCAGAGGAAAAAACTGAATACGCTTTATACCACCAAAGAAGCGATTGAAGTCTGATGCATGGGAGTTTTTTGGACCTCAAGAATACAGAGGGGCATATTCAAGATGATGGGTCTTTTTGTGTCTTTTTTAAAAAAAGACAGTAAATAAAAGGTAAAAACTTCTAAAGAATGTGATTGTTTACGCTGTGAAATGAATACATAGAAAATAATCGTGATAATCGTGAAACCGTGATAACTTCCCAGACGATAATCATGCCATCAGAATTTGTAATTGTGACATCCCTATTGTCAACTGCACTAAATGTTGTCTAGTCCTGTTGTTTTGTTGCTCTTGTGTTTTCATACACTCTCTTTCTCTTTGTACTCTCTGTATTTTGTCCTGTCTGCACTTGTGGTCTTGTGGTGTTCTGTTCTGTTCTTGTGCTGCGCTATGGTCCTGGAGGCACATTGTTTGGTTTCACTGTGACAAAAAACAAAAAACCTACCTGACTTGACTTTTCAATTGGGATTATACAAGCTGTGCTTGTGTAATGTGCGTGTACCTGTATCAGCAATCACAGTGCACCTCACAGCACCGGAATTCACTCATCAGAAGGGATGTCTGGATCATTTTGGATATACAGTGTGTGTAACTGAAGCTATAGCCACAATACTTGCTATGAGGCTGCTAGGTAAACATTTATTTTATGCTAGAAATGTTCTCAGTAATAATCACCACACTGTGAACATAATAGCAGTGTACAGTTTTATGCTTATACAGATATACAAAGGTGTGTTGCCATTTCACCAAAAATAAATAAATACATTAAACAAACTAGAAACAAAGAACTATTCCAACCTTATTTTAGTAAAAATGTATTAAACACAAGGAAGATATTCTATTCTTTCAGTCTTTTATTTTTTATCTTTTTTTTCCTGGTTTGTCAGTTTTTGTGCATATACATTTTCAAGACAAAACCAACAACAAGCTGCATTTCATTCTTCTTTCTCTTTCGGCTTTACCCTTCAGGGGTCGCCACAGCGAATCATCGGTCTCCATTTAGTCCTATCTGCTGCATCCTCAACTCTCCCACCAACTAACTTCATGTCCTCTTTCACCGCATCCATA
>JBBIGA010000146.1:19276484-19295485 GCA_037576975.1 Alestes dentex
GTGTGACTATATATATATATATATATATATATATATGTATATATGTGTGTGTGTGTGCAAGCGCGTTTTCTCTCTCAGATCATATCCTCACCTGTGACATGAACCGAATGTACCTGCTCGCCGCCTCGCGGGAGATGAGCTCGTGCGCGTCGAACACGTTCTCGCAGGGAATCCGCGCCTGCAATCTCGCGAGCTCTCTCTCCGGCGGCGCCGCGCGGCTCCGGTTGAAGAAGCGGCGCAAGTTTGCGGAGGGGCTGCACGCGCACAGCAGAATCTCCCCATGCAGCAGGCCCACGGACACCCAGACCGCGGGCGCCACCAGCGCGCGCTGCGCCATTGAGCACAGCAGGTAGCGCAGCACGCGCGCCTCCTTCCCGCGCGCCCCCGGCGGCCTGCGCCACTCCTCCGTTACCATCGAGATGTTGTTGTTGAGAACGAAGCCCAGCATGAAGAACCAGGCGGCCGGAACCAGCAGAGTCCCCAGCCCGTAGAGAAAATTATACTCCGGGAGGCACGGGCAGGTGAACTCGAAGGTAGAGTAGAGCTGAGCACTGGCCAGGGCCATGATTCCACAGATCCCGTTCATAAAAGACTCCTGATTGGCCTGCAGGAACTGGAACATCATCCGAAACTTATCCATCCTCAGTCTGGAGGCTGATCGCTAAGACCACAAGCACTTAGTATGAACAAGTATTAAGATCTAGATCTGGTCTTAAATGTGTTTCTCCACACAATATTGCTTCTCCATCTCAATCTGTTCAGAGCATCTCCTCTCCTTTTGTATCTCTTCTCCTTAGTGCATTACTCTTACAAAAATATTTTAGCACTTAATACTCTCCTCGGGTTCTAATGCTGTCCTGAAACTTGAATGTTTCCTCATATTAAAAGTTGCTTTGGATAAAAGGTGTGAATGGATGGATGGCTCCCATTCACCACGAATGGGCTTTTCAGGAAGACACACTACCTAAAAAACACACAGCATTGGCCCCTCCTTTCCTTCACTGGACCAAAGTGGCCTCATCCAAATGTTTGGTCTATGTCTAACAGCTTCTTTGAAATACTGACAGTCCTCAGGTCCGCTTTGATGTCAGAATAGATAGACACATGGGTTAAGGTTAAATGTACAACAGAAATTATCAATAAGTCATGGGTATCAGTTTATTAAATACCGTTGAGTTAATGGACAGTGACAGTTGTAGACAGTAGTAATGTAAATGCGCCAACTGCACTGAGATGTGGATTAGTGTTAATATCAATGGTGACTGAATTATATCATAAAACAATTGTATCAGGGCCATAATAGAAGTTTTTTTTCAGAGTGTTTATTGGCTGATGAACTTCCACCATCATTTGCATCATAGGCCTGTTCATGATGAGAAATGGCTCTGCAGAGAGACATGCAAAGCTAAACAAAACCTTGGAACAGTCAAATCTCAGCATGCAAAGTTTCCAGTTCAAACCTGATTGGCTAAAGCAGCCCAGTAGGTCTCTGTTCTGTGTTTCATACATTTACAAGATCTGTAATCAGTATTGTATAATGAAAAAGACACAGTGATTAAAAAATTAGGCAAGAAGCTGCTTATTTTAAGCTACTGTTTTATTTAATACAGCAAGCTATTTTACATTGGTCTTTCCATAGCCTTTTTTTTTATAAATTCATTTGTAGCACAAAGTTGGCCACATTCTGGGCTTTGTAAGAAGTTTACATGTGTCTTGGAGTTTAATGTACATATAAACTCTTTTATAAACTCCACTCAGTGAAATGCAAGTTCTTTCATCAAAGTTCTTTCATCTTTTATCTGGGATGTTCTAAAAAACAGTGACCTAGAATGGACATGAAAAGTAATGGAAAGCTCAGCAGCTGTACCAAGAAGACTGTAGTGATCCGTACTGGAAAACAACTTAAGTCTCATCCTGGAAACAAAAACGAAACTCCGTATCAGTTCTGGGACCTCATGCCATTTATTTATGTATACATGTATGTATTTATTTATTTATTTTGACCTTACCCCTTGATGTTGTTTTCACTACTTGCAGCCCACCAAATAAGGAAATAAGGAAATAAGTAAACAAAGAAAATTTGCTTACTTAATTTAAAAAACTCAGTACATTTGACCTCTGTACTTTTTCCAGTTTTCCAAATGTACTTGTTTATTGAAAGTGAGTTTAAACTTTAAAAACAATGCACTTTCTTTGTTTATTTTTGTGTCTTCAGACGTCTGAGTACAGCACTTGTCCTTTATGGTCCTCCCAGGTAATGCACACAGAGGGTCTGTAGGCGATCTTGGTCACATCTAGCTCAGGCCTGCACTGGTACCAGGTCTGGAGCAAGTGATCCACCTGATCCTTTCTGGTTATGCCATGCAGTCGCTCCTCTTCCTCAAATTCATCGTGGCTTTTTCTGGATCGGAGGGTGTGTGAGAGGGGCAATCTGAGAATCATGTCATCTTGCATGCCCTCAAAAAATTGCACGACACATTTTTTGGCAAACTCTCTGGCATGAAGGACACATGTCTCATCAAAGAGCTTCTGCTCGATGTCCAGGTAGTTACTCCAGTAACGCGTCTGGAGGAAAGTGGCGTAATTGAAACAGGGTTTCATTACTCGTGCCGCTGCACCCAGGACGATGAGGACGAGGAGGATGGACCAGCCTATTGCCTGAGAGAGGTCAGAATGTCTGCATTAATATATGAATATGTTCATATAATTCACATGCATGTATTACTACTAGAAAACTAGACCACTGTTAATATTCAAAAATACTACTGTTTTTTGTGTATCTTTATTATCCCATGCTTTCTAAAAGAACAGTGTTTTTTTTGTACAGGCTATCTATCCATCTGTCTGTCTGTCTGTCTGTCTGTCTGTCTGTCTGTCTTACTATCTGTTTGTCTGTTTATCTATCCATCCGTCCATGTATTATCATAGCCCTACCCACCACCCACAAACTGATAATTCTGCCAACTGGTGTGTTCAAGAGAATTAAAACCACTGTGGATTTCTAAGGATGACTAATTTCATACATCTCAGTAACTCAGTATCTTAGTTAAGGTCCAAGTGTTAAATAAGATTGCACCTTAATTAAAACGTAAAAATTGGAAAATGACATAAAAAGCCAAGACAAGAGATGTGGAGTCAATACAGCTTAAAAATGCTACTGCAATGGAATGTTCCCTAATTAAATGGTACTGAAGGTGTACCCTTAAGGGCACCACCCCAGTGATGATGGGGTTGCCTGCCCAACTTTGTTTTCCTTTTTTGTTTGTTGTTTGAGATTAAACTGGCAAAGTCCACTTACCTGGGAATAGCAGCGCACGTAGCGTGTTACCGCTTTACGGAAAGTGTTATTTTGGAAGATGATGTCTTCTTTGCAGGGAACCTTGGCCATAATCCTGACCAGATCCAGGCCAGTGTTATTGGGCAAGCCAGTGAAATGTTTGGGGTCCACACTCATACTGAAGGCACAGATGAAACATTTCCCATCCAGCAGGGTCACCAGTATCCACACCATGGGAGCCAGCAGGGCCCGCTGCATCATAGCTGAAAACAGATACCTGCAGAAGAGTTGTCTTTTTTTAAAAGTGGATTAAAGTAGGCCTACTAAATTCAAAGAAACAATTTCAGGGTGTGAAAATAAGCCTAAATGAAAAGTATAAATGTATGTATGTGTGTGTGTGTGTATATATATATATATATATATACACATTTATATAGATAGATAGATAGATAGACAGATAGATAGATAGATAGATAGATAGATGGATGTGGGAAACTGTCCTTGCATGAAGGAGAAAATGCTTACTTTACAACAGCTGGGTTTTTTGTCCTCTCGCCTGCAGGTCTGGCCCATTCCTCCATCATCACTCCAGTGTGCCGATTGATCATGACCCCCAGTAAGAAGAGTATAATAGGAGGCACAAACATCACGCCCAGGGCGTACAGTTTGTTATACTGAGGTATACACGGACAGTTGAAATCAAAACTCGTGTAGAGCTTGACACTTATTAGTGCTAAGATTGCACAGATTCCATTGGAGATGGACTCAGAGTTTGACTGGAAATACTGCAGAACCAGCTTCAAGCGATCCATCACAAAGGTTGAGTCTTGTAGACACAGCTGTGTACCGAAAAAGAAAGAAAGCTAACAAGGGAAGAAATAAATACAAAAGGACTAAATAAGGTAAGAAAAATAAAGAAAGAAAGAAAACATTCAGGAGTAGTTAAACTGAGATGACTTACAGGTTTTGCGTTTTAGAGAATTCTTGATGTGTATTCCAGTGGAAATGTCACTCACTTAAAGAAATAAGTCAGCCTTGTTGAATCCTCCTGCACTTACATCTTCTTTATTAGAAAACAAAACAAAATGCTTGTGCTTTGCTTGCCTTTGCCACACCCAACAGGTGCAGAGCTGCCCAGCCTAGGGCTCATACTGACCAACCCTCTCCACTCACCAGAGACTCCTGCTTTACTGCCCACAGTATTTAACTGGGCTGTTAGCAGAGTTGGGTAATTCAGATCCAGAGAGTAAAATATATATATATGGAAAATCTCCAGTTTATTAAGGTATATATAAACACACATAAAAAACAACATTATACTAACATTATCATCAGCTTCATTATCTGAAGGTGCTAAGGACCTTCAGGTTTGACTTCTATGCATACTGGTGCTAACTATTATTCCATAAAAGACGGTTCCAAAAAACTATTCTGAGGCTGATCCAGAGAGCCCACAGGCAGCAGGTAAGATCAAGCAGAACCCAGACAAAAAGTTTACCTGAACCTCAAAATATTCTCAAAGCACTTATCTCAAGAAAAGCTATATTTATACTTTTCTAGGCTCAAAGTCAGGCTGGAATAATCAATTTATTCATACTACGATCATCAGTTATTTGAACAGAGTACTGAATATTACTTTACTACGAAAAGGGAGGTTAAACTAGATCACTGTGGAAACATCAGTCGATTTGAACTCTTTGTTTTATCCTTCCAGTACAGTTCCAGTCTCTTGAATAATCAAGACACATAGGAGCTGTTCTGGTGGCTCATGGTTGGTTTTCCCTTGAATTTGTCTGTGAAGAGGGATGGACACTGTCCATGGGACGGGAAAGATGAGAGAGTGGGACATGAGACGCCTAGAAACATGTCAGCTGTGTTCTTGACGCTTGTTTTTCCCTCATGTTATTCAGTCGTATGTTCCTACTCGCTTCCTCCGCTCCTCCAAGGAACATCGTCTGGCTCTGCCAGGCAAACCCAGTCCAGACTGGTCTCATTTGTGGTTCCCCACTGGTGGAAAGAGCTGGCAGGAGCTGCCAGAGAGGGATAATCCCTCTCTGTCTTTAAGAACCTCCTGAAGGCTCGTTTGGTCAAAGAGCACTTGTTCTCATGATGATCTATCCTACATCACATTTGCTCCTCTATATGATTAAGCTTACATCTTCTCACAGTACTCCCCACTTAAAGATTCAGCACCTAGAACTCTCCTCTGGTTCTCACACTGTCCTAAAGCTTGAGTAGTTCCTCAAACTGTAAGTTCCGTTGGATAAAAGTGCCTGACAAATGAAAGTAATGTAATGTTTCGCTTTAATGCAGTGTCTGCAAAGACAGTCCCCTGACTTTATAATGCAACAGATACATAAGGGAATCCTTAGGGGAAAAAATACAGTCAAACATCTCAGAATTTTTACAAATAAGACTTTTTGGGTGATGGTGGTGAAGTTAGAATGTGCTCCCTGTCTTTATACACTATATACACTATATGGACAAAAGTACTGGGATGCCTGACCATTACACAAACAGGGACTTTGATGACATTTAATTCAAATACATAGACTTTAATATGTAGTTAAGGTCTAAAAAGGTCCCCTCTTTGCAGCTATAACAGGCACTGATGTTGGACAAGAAGGCCTGGCTCACAATCTCCATTCCAGTTCATCTAAAAGGTGTTGAATGGGGTTGTCAGGGCTCTGTGTGGGCCAGTCAAGTTCTTCCACACGGAACTCATCCAGCCATGTCTTTATGGAGCTTGCTTTTTGCACAGGGGCACAGTCATGCTGGAATAGAAAAGGTTCTTCCCCAAACTGTGTCCAGTTGGAAGCATGGCGTTGTCCAAAACGTCTTGGTCTGCTGAAGCATTAAGATTGCCCTTCACTAGAAGTAAGGGGAGTAGCCCAAACCCTGAAAAACAAGCGTGTCCCAATACTATTGTCCAAGTAGCATAGCTGTTTGGTGTGTTTTGGGTGAGGGGGCGGCACACGTTTAGGTCACGTGGAGCTGAAGCAGGGTAGACTCAGCCCCTGATCTTTTTATAGGAGCGGGGAAAAAAGGCAGCATGTGGAGACCGTTTCCAGGAAATGACCAGCATGCTTCTCCACCTCCAGGCACAAACAGAGTAAGAGGAAACAGCAGAGGCTGCCTCAACTGCTGCCTCCACCACTACTTTCTCTTCCTCACTCAGACACGATGGAGCCCTCCAGGACCAAACTTGAGCACTGAAAGGCAAGTTGGAGTTTTCTGATCACTTCTGCTTCTTGAGTTTTTAACTCTCCCCCAGTAGATCTCCCCAGATCAACATCATGATGCTTTTACTCTTTGCATTTACTCTTTTAACCCAGAAAACATCATCAGCAAGGGTCTACACTGTGTGAAATTAGACACTTCCTCTTTCAGACACGAGAAATGCTACTTTTGTTTCTTATTTACAGGCTTAACCACAATCTTAATGCTATTCAGTGAAAGACTGAATGAGGAAGTTGTAAAGAAGACCGTTAGTCGTGATGAGAAGATTTTATACTCATATTTATCCAACGAGGATGAACTTCTTGATACTGGAGTGAACACTAAATTAAGTGAGCATCTTTGAGTCTACAGCAGCGTGTAAAAATAATTTCGATTAAATATGAAATAAATTAAACAATAATTATTATTTATAATTTATGTATAAAATAATAACTATTAAATACATGAAATAATAATTAAGTACATTATTGAAGTGTGCGTGCTTAGTGTATACAGCATATGTCTGCAACACTGTGTAAAACTCTGCTCACACCACACCTGCCCGTCTCACCACACTGCAGAGCTCTTTCAGGAAGGTGTTCAGATGTTAGATGGTTTGTTAATATTTTTTGTTATATTGGACTCAATTGGTTGAAGGTCCTGTTTCTGAAAACTGAGCAGATGTTTGCCAGATGTTTCGCACATCTATACATACATGCATACTTTAAAAAATGTGCTACCTTTTGAAAAGCTTGTAGAAAGCCTTGTTTAGTTGTGCGTGTCTGTCTTTGGTGAGGCCTTTCAGAATAAAATGGCTGCAGTGAACATTATCTTCCCATAAATGGATAGTCTGAGTCTTTACAGCTATAACAGAGACAGAGCTTCAGATAATGTTAATGATCTTAATAATAATGTTACTCAAACACAAGTGCTTATTGCTGTCCACTTATAAAATAACTGAGCAGATGTTAGCCAGGTGTTTTGCACATCTTGCATACATGCATGCATAAGTAATAAAAAATGCTACCTTTTGAAAACCCTGTAGAAAACCTTGTTTGTGAGTCTGTCTTGGACAGGCCTCTTCAGAATAAAATGGCTGCAGTGAACTTGTAGCTTCAACACCCACTAATGGATAGTCTGAGTCTGTATGGCCATAACTCATTCCCAGTTGACTTTATGTTGAGTCCAGTATGACTCAATTTGGCTTCTTCATAGCTATGGCAGAACTTGTTTATACAGTTGGACTGAGATGCGTGGACTAGGATCAAGTGTTTACACTGACACTTAAACCTTGCCATATAATTTCATACCACAATATTAAGGTGGCAAGGCCACAGAAATTTTAGGTTGCAAAATGTAGAAAGATGTCAGCTTTCCATTTATGGTAAAGACAACTAAGCCATTAAAAAGTTTATGCCAGTTAAGTTTTTGACAGTTTTGGGATACAGTAGGCCCCCGAAATTCACGGGGGTTACGTTCCAAGAGCACATGCGAATTGTGAAAAACACAAATTTGTTTAAAAAATGCCTAAAAATATGCCCCCAAATATGCTACCAAAACACTTTAATTTAATTTTAAACTCAGCTTAATATATTAACCCTTAAAAAATGTAAAGGTAAACCCGAATCCGTACTTTACAGTTTACACTGAACTCCTGCAGTGCTACAGTGTAAATACTTAATAATTTAGCACTATAATGCATGGAAAATTATAGATAGCCACGAAAAAAGCAAAAAAATGCAGAGGATATCTTCAGTTTCCGCGAACAATTATTAGTCTGGTTCTAAGAAAAAATCTGTGAATGACTGAAGTCTCTGAACCACGACTTCACAGGGGTTTACTGTATATCACAGTGAAGTTACATCTAATACAGTTTTTAATGTGCAAAATAATAAAAACCCAAGAAAAACTTACATTTTTAAATAATATATTTAAAATCCAAAGTAAGACACATCTGCGCAGCAGTGCCGGTGCCAAGGGGGGGCATTCGAAGGCATTGCCCCCTCAGCGAGTCGCTCATATGTAGGGGCGGACTGGAAATCGATGCGTTCTAGAAAATTCCAGAACGGCTGTCCGGTGCACGGAGGAATGGGTGGAGAATAGCGCCAGGAGTGATCTGTGTGGTGGAATGGGTGGAGAAGAGAGGCAGGAGTGATTTGTGTGGAGGAATGGGTGGAGAATAGCGCCAGGAGTGATCTGTGTGGTGGAATGGGTGGAGAAGAGAGGCAGGAGTGATCTGTGTGGAGGAATGGGTGGAGAATAGCGGCAGGAGTGATCTGTGTGGTGGAATGGGTGGAGAAGAGAGGCAGGAGTGATCTGTGTGGAGAAATGGGTGGAGAAGAGAGGCAGGAGTGATCTGTGTGGTGGAATGGGTGGAGAAGAGAGGCAGGAGTGATCTGTGTGGAGGAATGGGTGGAGAAGAGTGGCGGGAGTGATCTGTGTGGTGTAATGGGTGGAGAAGAGCGGCGGGAGTGATCTGTGTGGAGGAATGGGTGGAGAAGAGCGGCGGGAGTGATCTGTGTAGAGGAATGGGTGGAGAAGAGCGGCGGGAGTGATCTGTGACAGGCTGGTACCAGCAGCAGTTAAAGGGAAGGTGTAGAAGACGGTTGTGAGACCAGCTGTGCTGCCTGGTTTGATGGTTTGGAGACAGTAGCATGGAAGAAAAGAGAGGAAGCAGTAGCACGGACGAGAAGGTAGGAGGATGCTGAGGAGAGACTCTGAGTGTGTTGGGAGGAGGGTGCTGTGGAGAGACTGAGTGTTTTGGGAGAAGGATGCTGAGGAGGTCCTGCATAAATGAAGCGTTGTTGTGGTTTGTTAGTTTGGTCTGCCATTTATTTTTAGGCTCATACAGAAAGCCTTGGGAAAATACTAGTTGCACGGGGTTAGAGCACACACCTAACCCTAACCTTCTGTGTTCCACAGACCTGGTTGACGACCTCACCTCTAATGCCTTGTTTTTTCTTATCCTTCCTGCAGTGTGACTGATGCTGTGTCCATGTGGGAGTGTGTGCTAGTCTACTAGCAATACAATGCTAGTGTGTTTGTACTGTTTGAGATGCATCCAAAAGTTGTGGTCTCATGCAAGTTCTGTGCTTATTTATGGTGTACTGTTATTGATGATAATTATGAAACGCACACTTTAGGATGAATCTTAAACGGTTTACTGAACCGATACACCGCCCACTACGACAGATGATGGATTAGATATGCTGAGGCTTCTGGTTAGTTCACAAATGACGGATGGCAGGGTGAGGCCCCTTTTACAGCAATGTGATTTATGCCCAGATCCCATAAAGAGAGAGCAAGTTTTTCTTAGTTCCGCAAAGGCCCTGACTTTCAGACTAGTATTGTTTGTAGTTGTTGTCGTTTCTACGTGCCCTTTTGTTCGTCTCATATAACTCACATTGTTTCTATGTGGCCTTTTGTTAGTCTCATATAACTTCTGCAATAGTTCAACTGTTTCTCAGAGATGCAGCTCTGTATATTACATAACTTCCTTCACTGTTTATACTGAGTTCCTTCCTGTGTCACAGCTCTTTAGACAAGCTTCAGTAAGCCGTTTCAGAAGAAGTCCTGTAGGATTAGATTGTTTGCTTTTCACTGACCACACAAAGTGAGCGTATTATAGGATTGTTAAAATAGTGACTGTTTTCAACAGAGAATAAGCCGAATACTTGTCTGCAAATAAAGTTAAACTTGATTTATTTTAGTTCAGAACCTGCTGGGACATGTTATCAGTGGGTTTTAATATATCTAGCTAAGTGTCTCAGTACTCAGCAGGGGTTATCTGACTTCCTTCCACTCAGGGGGGTAGCAGACAGTCCTACGCACTAGAGGACTTGCAGCAGTCACTATTTTTAGTTTGGCTGATGGGGTTGTCTGATATGAGCACAGTTTCTACAAGCATTGTAGCAGATCATCAATATAACACCAGACTGTGCTTCTGTCCTAAAACACTGGCATTTTTGACAAACTAATCCATGAAGGGAATTGATAAGTTTTACATTTCTTGAGAACTTAAATATAATGTTACCTGTGCTGGTGATGAAAATATTTATTTAACTCCAGATTTCTGCAAGGTTTTTAGACTGATGTGCTTCAAGTGCACTTGAAAACAATTCTGTGTGATTATAGGATGATCCCTGGTTTTAAACAAGCATTTAAGAAGTGTGTTTTTAAAAAGAAAGTGAAAGAAAAATGTGTACGTGTTGTAATGGTGTCACTCACGTTTCCACAGATACGCGGTTAATGATGCAGGGGGCCATAGCACGGGTCTGCATGGTGGTGGCAGCTGCGATTCTCAACCACCCACTGCTGTTCCCCAAGGAGAACACCACCATCCCAGAACAGGAGGCAGATATATTGGCTCGCATGAAAGAACATGAGGAGAAGCTGCAGGCTGAGCGCGAGAGGCTTGAGCAGGAGATCTCTAAAGCAGACGAAGAAGCTTCAGACTCAGGCCTTGACCACTATGGCTGGTACTTCTGGAGTGCCCTTTCTCTTGTCATTTTCTTTACTATTGAAGTTTGTAGGCAGGATCTGATCTCTGGAAAAGCACCTGACTCTGCTGAAGATGAAGAAGGATACACAAATAATGAATCTGTCAGTGCTGAAGTTCTGGCCTTCGACAAAGGCATCCTAAGTAACTTCTATGAGACCAGCTTCCTTCCTATTGTCCACGAGAGTACGAGGGCGCGGGAGTTTGTCGAGGGCTTTGCAGACGACTTGCTGGAGGCTTTGAGGAGCATTTGTGACCGTGAGGTAGACATGGAGCTTGAGGACTTTGTTGGAGTTGGCAGCATGTTTGAGTCTTGGAGAGTGTGCAAGCCTTTCACCTGCGATCTTATTGTGCCCTTTGTGACCCCAGAGCCTTATTGTTTCCAGTTCCAGATGTGGTGTGATGCGTCCTCTGACATACCACTTGATCTACAAGGATGTGGGAAGGTTAAGTTGACAAAAAGTAGTTGGAATTGCCCCGACTGCCAGTATGGCACAGCCAACCTCGGCGAGGACATGCTGTGCCTGCTTCACAACAGAAACGACAGCGACAAAGCTGATGACCGTGCCTTAGAGGAGCTACTGTGCTCAAGAAATACATCTTATTTGTCCAAAGATCAGGTCATGAAGTGGTTCCAGATCTCTGTGACCAAAGCGTGGGGACGGATCTCTCACAAGTACGAGTTTGAGCTGACTTTCCGCAACCTGGATTTCCCTGGGGCGCTGAAGGTCAGGTTCAGGTCAGGAAAGGTTATTGTTCTGAATCTCACACCTGCTGTTCAGCTTGAGGACACAGATGCATACTTTGTCTCTCATTTTCCTTCAGACAATGGCAACATCTCAGACGTACATTGGCATCTCTCATTCACTGTTTATGAGAGAAATCTGCTGAAGCACGTGGCAAAGACCCTTCCGGAAAACTCTTGCCATCTCCGATGCCTTCAGCTTTTGTCTTTCTTGCACAGAAAGCAGACAGGCCTGACGGGCAGAAGTGCTCTCACAAAATACCATTTGAAAACTGCTCTTTTGCATCTGCTGTTGAGCAAATCACTTTCATCATGGCAGCCAAAGAATCTGGAACACCGGCTACGGGACCTGATCGGCTTCCTACAAAAAAGCTTGCAGGAAAAGAGACTTAGTCACATCATCATAGGGAATCCTCTTGTCCCAGCTGAACTTGGGGTTCCTACAATGTTTCTGATTGCAGAACCATTAAACCTTTTCAGGCCTCTGGTGTTACAGAGACAAATATATGCAAAAATGGTGGAGCATTTTCAGGAGATGGTCAGAAATGCACCAGTACTTATCCAAGAGTACACCCCTCACTTCCCGAATGGCAGCATCTGAGACAACTGAGTCAGAGACTGTCTGACTCACTGCACTAATAGAAATTACCAGACTCAATAGCCCTCTGTTTCGGCTTGGGGACTTTCAGACCATAATTGCAGAATGTTTTTTTTTTTACATGTGTGTAAGTAGCTTTTTCTTGGCACTGGACAGACTTGAGTAGATTCCTCCATTAAGATGGTATTTGGTTTACTTTTTAAGGCAGCTTTTACAGTAGGGTTTGTAGATAATGAACCCCTAACACTTATATAAGGCAAATGCACATTTAGATGCAGTGTCACATTAATTATGCAATGATGTATTGAGATATTATTACCGTATGTCATCAGCATTATCAATGTTTTCTTTTTTGTTTGCTTGTTGTAAACCGCCTTCCTAACTTATTTTTTTACTTATGGGTGTGGAGGTGCATTCCTTCTAAGGCGTAATCGACAAACATTTTTATAAAGAGATGTCCCAGGAGGTTCAGAGGTCTGTGCATGACACACCCACTGAGCAAGTCAAGTCAAGACACTTTTCTTTCTGTAGACCTTTTTTACTACAGAGCCAGATCTCTAATGAACAAGCCAGTTACCCTGACTGGGGCACCGAGCAGGGACTCATGGACCAAGTGCGAAACACCAGTATGGGTGGTAATCAGAACTTCAGCGTTATGGACTTCTTACTTCACACCTGATACTTTACACTTGCACAGTTAACGGAAGTCATTTATTTGATCTGTGGTAGGTAATGGCAATGCCGCCATCAACATAGGAAAATTTCTCTAAGACACTGTTTCCCAACCCTGGTCCTGGAGGCCTCTTTGTTCTGAGCATTTTATTCTCTTTTTGCTCTGAATATACATGGTCCAAAAAAATCTCCTAATTACCAAGCCCTTACTGGGTTGAAGTGAGTGTGTTAGCACAGGGAGAACACCAGTACTGCGGTTCTCCAAGAGCACGGTTCTCTAAAACCACAGGTGTAAGAATAAAAAAGGCACTTGTGTCATGCAGAGGACAAGCCAGTGGTTTATTAAAAGTCAGTCAGAGATCTGTTGTCAGTTAGGCTGAGCTCTCTGGTACAGGATGAGGAAGGAGTACTGAGAGGAAATATTTTTTATGCTCAAAAAGGGATTGGCTGACTGCTACTCTCAATACAGCAGTGTCTCAGACTTATTTCCGTTTGTAGAATGGGTTATACACTAACCTCAGGTTAACAGTATTCCCCTTATTGATAAAGGAAAATAAGACTGAATGACCAATAAACAAGGCTATGATGTGGGCCTATCTGTCAGTATTGCTCCTAATTATTTAAACTGAACAGGATCTGACCTTAAATATGTCTGCAAGCCCTATGGTGCACTATTTTGAAACTTTTTTTGTAGAAACAGTTCACCAATAATGTTTTTTTTTAGCATGAATATCTGATGTGTGTAAAGTAAAAGAGTATATCTGGTATAAGACAAATACAGAGTAAAGAAATAATGGATATTATACAAGCTCTTTAATGTGTTTATGGGTTTTGACTAGGCTGTGATCTTATAAGGCCAGAATGAGTCGACCTCATGGAGGGGTCGAGTCCATTTTATCTAAACATTTTTTCTCTAGAGTGCCACACTCTTGCACGCCACATTCCAGCCATACCAGTTCTGTCCCATGATTTACTGAGTAAGATAAAGGCACACTGGTGCTTGACAAGGCTTTTGAATTAAGATGAAAAGAATTTCAGCGACGTCTAACAATGTTAATGAGCCACGCTACCTCTAGAAACTGGCTCCTCGATAAGAGACTTTTATTTTGAAATTGGTGATAAAGTTTATCTTTCATTCTTTATATACCTAAACTGAAAAATGTTTAGGGAACAAAGAACTTGCCTTGTGAACAACTTCCAAAATGACACTTTGAATACATTTAAATTTTTGTGTTTTTTAGTTGTTTTTTTTGCGAGTTTCTCCAAATGAACACCTGTTTTTTAATGTGTGATACAGAGTACTTATAATAATAATAACTAATTCCTTTTTCCCTCCTTAATGCAAGTTTTAAGGTACTGTCATGTAAGGAATGTTATGAAAGAAGTGTTTGTTTAGCCACAATACATCCATCCTTAGAAAGTAGATCATTGAGTTCATTTCTTGACAAGTACTGGTTACACAGCATTCATTTGCTTGATATCTAGAACATGTAGATGCTTGAACGGATAAAACAACAAAAAATAAAACCCACGCACAGACACACTGACTGCTGTTATTTCTCACCAGGTTTTTAATGTTTCACAAATCAATCTCAGTTAACTGTAAGACAAAATTCATATCAAAATATTTTGAAAACAATATAAATTGACAGAGGAATGATTTTTTTTTCTCTGAGTAAATGCATACGCAAGAACATGAATATGGCTATTCAACCAGACTGGCTACTGGTAGGAAAATCTGCCTAGAAACTCAACATGATGGCCATAATTTTATAAACCATAGTCAAAATTGGGATTTCCGTCCATGAACGAGTTGAAAAAGGCTTTGTGGCTTTCTGCATCAAACTTGAGGGCCTTCACAGCTGGATCCTCCTGAATGCGCACAATCCAATTCTTCAGCTCCTCGTTGCCGTCCAGACAGCTGAAAGAAAAAAAAAGTCAGTATGGGAAGGTTGTAAAAGCTACAAGCACGACCTTTACATATTTATTCGCCCCCTTCAAATGCAGAGATACAGTAGCAGATAGAAGGGACTCGGTTACTGTGCAAATGGATTATGTCTGTACTGATTTGGCACCATGGAGTTAAAACAAGTTCTGGGTGAGTCACAAGCCATGTTGACATTTGACTATCATGACTTTGCACTATTTTTGAATAAGAGACCTGCCCTAGACTTGCCATTATAAAAGAGGGCTTCAGATTATTTGTACAGTTGCTCTTTTGTGTAAGAGTTTGCTGTTGTACTCAGGTCTTACAATACAAAATGTGAGCTTTTTGTTTAAAGGTTGGTACAAAGAATACATACTGGTTCAGCTGATACGCCGCAAACCTTTCAAACCACGGCCAGATCAGGTAATCAATCATAGTGACTGAGTCACCGCCGAAGTATTTGGTCTTCTTGTTCACAAGGACCTGGAAACGTGAAAGAAATCATGCAGGTGAGATGCAGATGTACACTGTAATGTCAAATGTTCATGTTAAGTTATTAAATCACCCTTGTATGGCTGAACTCAAATTTTGAGTCTTTAAATAAAGTAATTTGTAGTTTAAACACTGAAAGTTACCTTGTTCAGTTTGGAGAGCTTCTCTTTCAGCTCGGCTTCTGGGGCAGACAAATCCCCACCACTTTTCCTGCCCCCGGCGATCTTGTAGAACAGTGGAACAATCTGAAACAGTCATTAAAAGAACTAAAATAGGCATTATTGAATAAGACATCTTTTATGATTTGAATGTTCATCATTTGAAATGAGTTTTTAATGGTATTAGCGTTATCAAATTTTGTGCCAGCCATCACAAATCTTTCATTTAATCTTAATAAATCACTAAGTCAGTACATAACTTAATTAGTTCATTTAAAGGAGGAAGCTTCTAACTGATTTATAAATGTATTGTGTTTTCTCAGTATACACTCACAGTAGCCATTGTTTGAAGCAGCATGTTTCATTCTAACAAGTATTAAGTCAAATACAAAATAAAATGATTTGACCCTTGAGTGGAATGTTGTTGCCTCTGGGGGGTTTTGTCATTGATGCTGGTACCAAATACAATGTGTGGTAATGTTGTGATGACCACAGATAAACCTAGACATTTTTTCAAATGACATGTCTGTGCTCTTTTGCTCTTAATTTGCTTTTGGTATGCAACACCCCATACCAAACCAGTGAAGTATAGATTAAAATAATGTGGGGATCTTCGTATTTAGCAATTAATTGTGGCTGAAACGGTCTGTTTTGGGCAGCGAGGAGCTTTTCTTTCAGTATCTCAGTATCTCTAACTCACTAAGAAACACTTCTGACCTTGCAATAGTCATTTTGCTCATCTATATCAGCCGGGTCAGTTTGTATTCACTGAGAATTTCTTGAAATATCATAATGGATTAAACACAAATTATGTGACATCTAGTGGTGATACACTGCAACTTTGGGGAACTATGATCTTGTTTTGCATAAACCTTTCGAAGATGATGTTTTCCAGCTAAATTTATAGAGGAGAAAACTTCTGACAAACACTCAATCTTTGGATAAAATATAACTTCTTCATGTTCTCATAATTTATCAGTCAACATACCTTTGAGTAATCCTCCAGCAGCATCTTCTGTTGGGCTTTCTCAAACGGGTCTGAGGGCAGCAGCTTTTTCCCAGGATATGCTTCATCCAGGTATTCACATGTGATTGCTGATTCACAGATCACCTGACCACTGGGGGTCTCCAGTGTCGGCACCAAGCCAAGAGGGTTCTTCTCCAGGTACCATTCAGGTTTTTCTTTCAAATGAATGTTCACTGTTTCGTGGCTAGATTAAAATTGGTGACAGTTTACAAAAAAATCATTTATTCAAGTGTCACTTTTTTAATATAATGTGTCAAATCTATTTCTATATATGTATCTATATAGATTTTGATGCATTTATCTGGACTTACTTGATACCCTTTGCTTTGAGCACCAGTCTGGTTCTTTGAGCAAAAGGGCAGAATCTCATGCTGTAGACCCGTATTAGACCCTTGGGTACAGGGCCAGGGGCACAGCTTCCTATAAAACAGAACAGGGATGGGAAATGAGCGATCTAATCTTCAGACCATTCAGAATGACGTGGAGTTTCAGAACAATAACATGCAACATTGCTTAATTTTTCTAAAAGTGAGATATATTTCATGATTATTCAATGCAGTAAGCTCAATGCTTTCAATGACCCTTTTAGGACCTTCACAAAGCAAAAATAATTTTCCGAATTAGGATACAAATTCAAATATGATATGTTTTAATGTCTTCATGCTTTATGAAAGCTTCATGCTTTATGACTTTGGTTGCTATTTAAGCTACAGTGCTTTCTTTTCCTCACATGATCTTTTCCGTGTGTTTTACTTTATCAGTTTGTCCTCTAGCCTCTGGTTACTGCTCAGTTCCTGATCACACGATCGCTGTCACTTGAATATTTTTGGTTGACTTATTAAGGCTTTAAGGATCCATGGGAACCCTGTTACTATGAGACTAAGACAGAATAAACCATGCAGTTGGGCTATTCTGAGTCATCATAATAAAGACGGGAATTTAGACTTCAGGCATAGTGACTAGATGGCCCACCACAATCGGCCAGACACCTCCCACAAGAACACCATCCTTGTGGTTTTCTCTTAAACATTCCCCACTACAAGGCTGAGAGGTGCGTGCCATAGACCAGTACACTCACTTCCCATTCTGCTCTCATGTTTACAAACAATACAAATGTAAACAAACCTTGAGTTTGGCTTTAAAGTACATCTAAAACTTCCTTTTTGCCCTTACAAATTGATTATCCTTAGATCAAGAGGTTTGTCAGAGCTAAGAAACACCTGAATGGCCGTAAAACAAGTTAACCTTTAACATGATTACATTCAGGTCCAGAAGAGTTGGAATTCCTTAACGAAGATGTCAAATCTGCACAAATGAAACAATTCCAGCATGATAATGACACAAGAATTTCCATCGTGATGAATGAAGTTCTTTCTCATCTTATCTTTCAACCTGATTTTGACATCACCTTAGAATTCTGACATATTGTCAGACATTTTGCAGATGGTCACTTTTGCTGAGTCATCTTGGAAAATGTCCTGTTCACTCTGTCCCTCTGTCTGATACCTCTCCTCCTGTTGCAGCACAGTGTCAGCTACTGTACATGCAGAACCCACTGAATGACATGTCTGTTATTTTTGCATATTTTTGGACATCTGGCTCTGGATTTTATTTTATTTTTTTGTCTTGCAAAGAAAGTCGTCATTGTTAGGCCTGTACTGCTCCTTTAAATCACTGCATTTTCTCCACTTCCTTACTTTTTTCCAGAGAGAGAGAGAGAGAGAGAGAGAGAGAGAGAGAGAGAGAGAGACATTCTCATATTCTCAGAAAGATATCTTCATATCTTTATTTACCTTTAGCGTAGCATTTCTCAGTCGCAGCCATAATAAAGTCCAGATCTGGAAAACGAAAGCACACGTTTAACAGAGAGCAGAGACCAGTGGCTGCAAAGAAAAAAAACACGCTCAAGAGCTTCCTATGTATGAAAATGCATTATTTTCGCATTTGTTCTGGACACTTGTTGCATTTATACAGGATGCCTTTATTCGCACTTTGCAAGTACAATGGGCAAGCCATCAGATAAGTAAAATAAGTAAATTAAGATTCAACTGACGAGACGCAGAGCTCATCATCAGATAAAGATAGTCATGCTTTACTAGTCCCACAGGTGGGACATTTGTAGCAAAGTGGACAGAACAAAAGAAGAAAGTAGAAGCAGCATACATACACACACACACACACACACACACGTACACACACACACGCATACACACACACGCATACACACACACACACACAATATTATATTTAAAAAAAAGTTCATTGCAAGATTTACCTGGTGACCAGAGCAGCCTGTAAATAAGCCCAATAAAATGCACTGACCAAGAGGTGGTGTCTGTATTTCAAGTCCAAAGTAAGGGGCGTTACATTTCACCTACATTCATTATC
>JBBIGA010000146.1:19298877-19309219 GCA_037576975.1 Alestes dentex
CCCCCCCCCCCCCCCCCCCCCCCCCCCCCCACCACCCCCACTAGCACCTTCAGTTTCCCACTCCACATACATGGACCACAACTAGCCCTTCTTAATCACAGCCCATGTAACTGACCAGTAAATGTCTTCTGAATACATGAAGACAGATTTTAAAAAATACAAATACATGCCAATATGCCAATAAACCCTTCCTGTTTCAGTTCTGTGACGTGTTTCACTTTAGTTTTCTTTCTGCTGTGAGAACAAGAACATTGTTAAAGGTTTATGAGGCAGTTCATCATAATGGGCTGCCACTCTGTATTCATTTTACAAACCAATCTCTTTCAATGCAGAAAATCTTCAGGCATGATGCTCATCCCAAACATTCACAGTGAGCCTCTAAAGTGCTGTTGCTCATCAAGACCCCTAAAACCTCAAATAAAATCAGTCCATACAGAGAAGATTGAGTTGGTTTAAGAATAAATAAATATTTGTGTATTTAAACTGTATAAGCTTTGTTTGCAGTCAGTGGAACAGTGCCTGGTAAAAAATACATCATGGCATTATGGTGTTACACACTGCAAAATATGACTTTAGACATATTACTAAGGTTGAAAAAAAGATATTTGTCAAAAGTATTCAAATCATGTGAAGCTTATGAATAGTTCGTGAGAGAATAACTGGTGACTAGTCATTAGCATAATATGAATAAATCTACAAACGCTGTGATTTTGCAATCAGAGATTCATATCTAGTCCAGCTCCAGTCTTGATCCTACAGAGTAGAGAAATACAGTGTTAATGTTCTTTCACATACATATATACCTAATTCATGCAAAACCAGAAAAGCTACTGGTCTTATCACTCAATACAATATACTACTAGTTATGTCTCAAAACTGTATCAGCAAAAACTGCAATCAGAATGGACTTAGTGATTTGAAAATTACAAATTGAGTATACAAACCATAATAATATTAATGGTTTTGAACTCACCATTATACTCTCCGATTTCTCCTCGTTTGTCTCTTGCAGAAGGCTTGTGAGCTGGGTTAAGTACTTCTGGTTCTCCTCCAGTAAATGGCTGACAGTTTCACTAGGAAGCAGAAGGAGTTCAGTGGTGTCAGAAAACACCAAGTCATCCTGTGCATTACCTGAAACATGAGCCTTGGAGCGCTACCTGTCATGCGTTGCGTGCAGGGACATGGGCAGGCGTGGTGAGCAAGAGGGCTGAGGATGGGACCAGGCGGACAGAGACGACGACATTTCTGTGCTGTGGCTGCGCGTGGTGTTCTGTGCCTAGAAGGGTACATTTATTTCGCCTTTATTGTAGACACAGCACTGTTACGAAGTTTTCCATCCTAAATTATATTGAAGCAAATAATTCCTTGCAGAAATTACCGGTAGGGATGCAAAATTCCGGGAATTTTCAAAGTTGGAAACTTTCCATATGAATTAACCTGAATTTATGGGAATGTATGGGAAAAACTGGAAGTTTGGGAAGAGAAAATATGGTTGGTAAAAAATATATACTGTAGCATAATCAAAGCTAATGTAAATACAGTTGAGTATCTACACTATTCCTCAATCACAGGCACATAGCACACTACTAACTGCAGGGCTATTGAGGCCACATCCCCTACATGCATTGTGCATTCCTCCACCACATGCACAATGATTTCTAGAATTCTGAACTACTAAAACTACAATTCTGAGGCCACAGCAAAGATACAGACTATTGAAGCCACACATTTGAGCCCAAGGGCTACATTTTTGATGATATTACTAGGTAGGTACTGTCTGTATTCATACAGTAGCTAGGTAACTGGTAAACCAGTCATGCTAAATGTAAGCTAGCTAGCACAATTTACTTAAAGAGGCTAGCTTATCATGACGCTAGCTACTGTAAATATGATGCTGTTTCTTCTGCCTCCTGTTGGATGATTTTTTGTAACCGTACAAGATTTTATACAGCATTCGTAATATATTTTGAAGACCATTCTATTTGTTCAGCTAACTACCAACATATCTGCAGCGCACTGCATTACTGTTTTTTTTTACACTTTTTTTTGTCATCTTATTCAACAGAAAAACGCCACACACCATCCAGTGTGCGGAGGCGTTTCTCACCAGCTAATGCTGATATTTCCAAAATTCCCGAACTAAAGTTCCCATGGAAACTTTCTGGAAATTTCCAGGAATTTTCCACCCCTTTGCAATCCCAAATACCGGTGAATCAATTTACAGACACTAAAGGTGTCAAACTCACACAGGCGATCTTCAGTAAGTGCCAGAATTCCCTTTGTCTCTTCATCTGCATTTGCATGACAGTGCTGTCTGCTTCCTTAATGTTCTCCAGGGTTTTCTCTATCTTGGGGAACAAGTCAATAATCTTCTGTTTGCTCAGCAGAATTTTGCTGTCAAAGAAAATGATACACAGTCTGTTAAACTCTGAAGAGATTTACATCCATTCGTTAAATTAAAGATTGTAGCTGTAGAATTGATGCAATAAGTGATCACCTGCATTCAGTGTTAAACTGTTCATTACCTCCCTGTGGTTCTCCATCACACTCAATGAGGTTTGTAACAAAAAATGTATCTGCATTAGCTAAGCAAGATATAATGGGCTTGGCTATGATTCCATCAGCTCTTAATGATTTAATATCAGCTCATTAAAACAAGTGAATTTAGCATTTTACCCTTCACACCTCAATGCAAGTTAGTGACTCAAAAACTAAAATATGCCTAAATATTATATAATGTTTCTAAAACTGTATGAAACGTATATATGCTATACGGATTCTCAAAACCAGCTTATGAGAAGTTTATTATTATTTATAATTATGAGAGGCAGAAACTGAGCCAAAGCAATGTTTTATATTGGTACCTGAGATGTGCATAGAGATCCTTCAGTACTCTGTCTTGATTCTGGACAGTCTGGACAATGACTTTCACCATGTCAGAGCTGTCACTGTAGCCATGCTGAGGGTCATTCACTGTGGAGAACAAACATACACATCACTGTCAAATACCTGTTTCTATTCCAAAATCTTGAAAATCCTGTAAGACTAGAAGCAACCGATTAGGCGTGTGATAAAACTGCTTACTTTTGCATTTAGCCTTCAGTTGTTTGTAGAGTTCAATAGCCTTTTCCTCGCTGTAATGAAACCAAATGCAACGAAGTTTAATTGAGAAAAGTTTACACAAGTGATGAAAGTTTGTAGATGACAAAAGCGAAAGAATATTTACAGTTGCTCCATGACATCTCCTTGACGTCGGGCATACGGACTTCTCTGAAGTTCAACAATCTCAGAGTGCAAAGCCATTATCTCATCATCTAGGTGGCCAACCTCTGCAACCTATACAAAGCAGAGGAAAAAAAAAAACCACTCACATGATTACATAAACTTCAACCTCACAGAAACACAGATCTGAGCTAGTTTTTAAAAATCAGAACTGAGCTGTAAATCACACCTGTACAAATGTAGCAGCCTTTTCTTCATTGTCTTGCCAAGCCTTCAGCATTTTTTCAGAGGCTGCAGGGAGTAAATGATAATTTCAGACAAGTTTTAAAGGGTTAAGACAAATGTTAAATAAAAACAGGTGTCCACTTAGGAAATAAAAGAGGAACGATCAGTAAGGAAACTTACATATTCCATACTGCATCTGGTCACTGTACTTCTCCAGGTCATACTGAATACTGCTCTTAAAGAAATCAAGTTTGGCTTTCAATTGCTGAGAACATGAAAACATCAGGTTCTTGTATCTAGTGAGGTTGGTGTTGTACCGAAGAAGGCTCAACCTATAAAAGCACGTGTGAATACACAAACACAGTCAAATGTGAGACTAATACATCTAAATAAATAAATCTTAACCTGCTGTGGAACACATTATCAAATGGTGGACATACATTGCAGCTCTTTGGCCTTGGAAAAGGCGACTGTAGTCCTCTTTAAGGCCACAGATGTAGCTCACTGCCTCGCCCCAAACCTTCTTAAGGGGACTCAATGGAAGCTGAGTCTTGGTCTCACGTACTAATAAGAAAAGTGAAATGAAGAGACTGTGATAAAGTATCATTATGACATTGCCTACTGCCAATCTCAGAAACAGCTAGCGTCTTTAAATATATGAATTAATCCCGATACATAGAAATCCTAATATAAACTCAAGAAATTGATCTAACCATTACAATTTCAAGCTTCCAGTGTAATTGTGATGTTGTTTGATTTGGTTTAAGGCAAGAAAAAGATAATCTGTGCAAAATTAAACATATTCTCATTTTTATTTGAAATATGAAATACTCACCAATGAAGTTGACACTCTCTGGGAGCGGTCTGGCAGTAAATGGTCCAGAGTATTTAGTCAGGCTCTTATCAAACAGATACACTATATAGCTGTCCCATCCCCTCTGAAGACCAAAAGTGAAAAAGACAAAAGAGCAGTGGGTCAGTTCTGAAACTGACTCAAAATATTTTCAAAGACAGAAGAGATACAAACTATGATACTCGTACCACTCCATCCAGGACACACTGTGCTGCAGGCTTCCTTGGGTCCAGCATTACTCCTGTCTCCTGCAAAAGCTCTTGATTCAAATGTTCAATTTTTGTCTCAGCTTCAATCCTCTGCTGAAGGGAGTGAAGGCCCTCCTCAGAGTTCAACAAGAAGGAGTGAACCTGAGTTGTTGTCATGTTTAAGATGTGCACAACCTGCAACAACAACAAAAAAAAAAACAGACCTTAAGACCTTCTGCTGGTGTTGCTAGCTAATGCATTTTTCTACAACATATTGCTTCATAACAACATCAGAATCACTAACCTTCATATTCAGTATTTGATCAAGAAGTGAAAAGCACGGTGGCTGTTTAAGATCAGGGTTCACTCCCCCGCCCCTCTGCTCTGGGTCCCACTTCAGCATCAGCTGCAGCAAACTCTCCAAAGGCTCCAACAGAGTCCTAACACCAAGGAATTTACCACTTAACTTCATTCATATTTTTGCACTACACTCACTGCCATCTAGTCGAAAGACATGCAGCATTTAGCACAAATTTTTGCCATCTTATTACCTGCTGAGATTATTGGGATAAGGCAGATGAGTTGAAAATCGGACTTCTCCATTCATTTCCTCTACAGCCATGATGTCCTTTGGGCCTTTGTTGCGCACCTTGCTTGTCCTAAACAACAGAGTTTACTAGATATAATACAAAACATACAAAATTGTGCATCTGTACAAATGGAAAATATATATGCTAATTGTAATGGGAGATAAGGCGTAGACAAAAAATTTGTTTCACCTGTAACATACAAAGAATTATTCAAAAACTCAAGCTCCTTTTTCTGCTCAAATAAACGAACAATGACAAGATTAAGTGGTCAGCATCAGAATGCGCATTAAGGGTCTATGGGGTGACATTTTTACATTAAAACACAACAAAAGATCTGTGAGAAAAGGGTACAATGACTATGCTTAACCCTATGTTTCAGAGATAAGAGTGTGGAATCAAGACATTGTGCAAAGCATCTCCTAAATCAACATCAAGCTGTTTAGTATTACATTACCTGTAGACCACTATAGTGGTGCATAGTGCAAAAGCAGAGCTGATCATCACAATTATTTTTGGTCAATGTTGAGATCACGATTAATAACCATTTCTCATTAACTTTAGAAATGTTCAGTACATTTGGAAACATTAACATTCACTGTCTGTGGATTGTCAAAGTACAGACAACTGTCACAGTCAGATTCAAAAAGAGATGAGCATTTCACAAGCGAACCAATATCACATAAATTCAAACCAGCTCACAACAGGAGAAACATCCAAAGACTGTTGCCATAACACTTTTCCTCAGGTCCTAGCCCATATACATGTAGCCAATTTCATAGTAAAGCTGCTGAACCAGTTTTATTTAATAAACAACATATTTCTGCTTAAATATTTATGTATGTGAATTTTATGGCTTTCAGACATATGCCAACAAAACCCCAGAAATGCAGAGATGTTCGAGAGTGCCATCTAGGGAACAGTACGAGTTTCTGCAGAAAGGAACAGAACTATATATCCAGTCAGCTATGAGTAAACAGTCATACAAAGAGACAAGTAACAAACTAAAGAAAAAAAAAAAAACAACATAGAAATTCTTATTTAGGCGGTGGGCTAACATAAGCTGGCAGAATGCACCAGTACACTCTGGCATAGATTCTGGTAGTAGCTAGAACTCCATTCTTGCAAAAAATATTCTAATACTGTTTTTTTGTTTCTGCTCAACAGGTCAAAAATGTATAGGTGTCTAAGAGTAAGACAAATAGGGCCTCATTAGAAATTTAATACATATAGCTGAGCAAGGTAGGGCAATACAGTGCCATGGAAATACATTTGCTCCCCCTGATTTCTTCGATCTTGCACATTAGTTGTCTTAGATCTTCATACAAAATTCTGTTTGACAAGAATAGCAGAGTAAAATAATCCAGAGTAAATTCGGTTTTTAAGGGTCATCTCATTCACGGGGGAAAAAAAAAAAACTGGCCTTGTGTAAAAAAAAAAAAAAAAAAAAAAAAAAAAAAAGGAAGTGCTCCTCAATGATAATAAAATGAATGAAATTTAACTTGGATAGGTTTAACTAGAAACACCTAGGCCTGATTACTGCCAGCTCCATTAAATCTAAGCACTTTTTAGAATCTTTCCAGGAATGTGAAGTACATTAAAAGATTTTAACTAGCCGCACGCTATGCCACAACCAAAAGAAATTCCAGAACAGAAAAGAAAGTAAATTACAGAAATATAAAAAGGGTTACAAAGTAATTTCTAAAGTTTTGAAATTCCATTCAAGCACAATGAGGACCATTATCCCCAAATGGAGAAAATTTGGAGTATTTATGAATTGTCTCACAAGTGGCCACCGTTACAAAATTCTGAAACGCACGACAACCAGGTTTAGGGTGCAATTACTTGGGTGAAATGGGCATTGTAAAACTTTAAACGATCCTTTAAAAACTGTGGTGTCCTTATTGTTCTTCATGTCCTTATTGTTTTACATCTTAGACATTTGCACAAACAGAGGAAAATACTTTTTTTCCAGGACTTTAATCACTTAACCGTCATGAGGTATACCTGCCTGGAAGCATCTGCACTTGTTAAATTCTTCCACTAATTTAGTCAGTTTTTCCTTTGTCATTTTTTCCAGTAATCATAACGCTTACCACTGCACAGGCTGTAGGTTGTGTAGAAAAGGGCGAAAACCACAGCTGCACTCGAATATCATTGTGCCAAAGCTCCAGTAGTCCACAGTGACAGTGTACGGCTTGCTCTCAAACAGCTCTGGGGCCTGAAACAAACCAGAGACAATTGTTAGAACTCTATAACTCTGTAAAATGCAATTGCTTTACAAATGGAAACACTAAAACAACAAGAATGACATGGGCATTATGTACATTCAGATTATAACAAGATTTAATTTTTGGACCAGAACTGACATTAAAACCTCATCTGTTTATCATTGCTCTTCCTGTTCTTGTTCTATCATGCAATGCAGGATTCTTGACATCACTCTAAATTCTTCATCAGTCAGTTACAAGACTTACCAGATACTGAAGGGTGCCAACAAATGATGTGCACAGACTTCCTTGATCCAAATCTTTGGCATAGCCCAGGTCTATTATCTTGTGCACCAGCTAAACAAATAAATTACTCACATTAGGAGACCTTTAATGCAAACAAAGTACATTAAGATATTTACAAAAACAACAGGTACCTTTCCATTAATGTCCTGAAGTACAATATTCTCTGGTTTTAGGTCTCTGTGAATGATTTTGTTTTCATGAAGATACTGAATTCCTGAGCCTGTTAATACAAACACACATTCAGAAGCTTGACACTAACATTGAAAGAAGAAAAACGGGATACAAAACACATAAAGATGCAGTTACAGAGGTGATACATTACCAACATCATTGAGTAGGGACAGCACTTCACTTTCTTTTAGCCCACAGCAATTCTCAGGTTTACTTAACAACTACAATAAAATGAGTAGTATTAAGACATGATGAAGAAAAACATGAAATGCCTTTTTCAAAGGTGACAATTACATGAAGTAAGACCGACAGACAAAACGAAGTAATGCTATAGGGCACCTTACGAAGATCTCCCCTGGAACAGTACTCCATGGCTAAAAGAGGTAAGTCATTCAATGCAATGTGTTTCATCTCTTCAGGTACATCCCTTGCTGTCACCACATTGATGTGGTTCAGTCTGGGGAATAAAAAAAAGCATTCAATCAGTATCAAATGCTGAGAATTTACTTAATTAGACAGGCAAGTGACAAAACCAAACTCCTTCTTCAGAGACATATTACATACTTCTTCATGATCTGAATCTCTCGTTTCCATCTGTCTTTATTCTTTGCGTTGAGTTCAAGCCGGCAGAGTTTCACAGCAATTTTCTCAGATGTTTCCTATGTGAAACAGATACAAACCATTTCACAAAGCGTGAAATCAAACATAACACAGCTTCACAATGGATGAACGAGAGACATAATTCAGATAGTTTCATGCAATGTCACAAAACACAAACAGCACAGACTGAATGGTTGCACTGAGTAATTAAATACATTCATGCAGAAACACACACAAACACGCAGCAAAAATCATCACCTGATGCTGATACAGATAAACATGACCAAATCCTCCTGTCCCCAGCCTCTCCTTCATAGCCCAGGGTCCACAAACTTGAGTCTGTTTGAAAGGAGGTTTCTCCATCTACAAGAAGCGCCAGAATTTTAGGTTGTCTATAATTATTTATAAGGAAATGCACATCAATAAATGAGAACATAATGGTGTGATAAAGTACAATGTAGTCATTTCTTAACAAGAACACATTGCTGGAGGCACTTTTCTAACACAGTGAACCCGAAAATGATCCTAGTATCCTTTGAGTGTCCAAGTTCGCCTATTTATCCTAACAGGTCAAGATATTATACAGCAAACACAGCTTTTTGAGTTAATGCTTTAGTCTATGGTTATCAAAACTCATCCTCATCCCAGAAATCATCCTCATTTTGTAGGTGTTTTAGGTTTATACCAAAAGCTTGACATCACAATTAGAAGTGAGCTAACATTATCTTACCCCTGCTTGACTTGAATTCTCCAATCTGTGTTGCTAGCTTGATGGAACCAACCTCGCGTGATGTCGAGACACGAGTATAACGAAATAGATCAATTCTTGGACATTAACGGCCACACCCATTTCATCTTGGGCAAAAATATTTCGGAAAACACTTTGCTGAACTGCTCCCTGGCTAGCTACGCTAGCCAGCTACACGTAAACAACTGGATGTGATGCACGAGTCAATTAGGTAACTATAGCTAGCATGGTGGCCAGCTTTCCAAGCTTCAAAACACCACTTTTCGCGAATAAAACCAAAAACCGTTTCCAGATGACGATCAGTGAATAGCAATGTAAATCTATTATACGGCTGAAAATGAAGAATACTACACGAGCTCGAAGAAAAGCCCTGTTGTTGAGAGCACCAAAAACAGCTAGCTTGCTAGCTGGCAACACTCGAAATCGAAACAAGCCCAGTGCGCAGGCGTGGTGTGGGCGGTGAACTGTCATCAGAGCTGATCGAGGAACAGTTTTCCAACACAAACTTCAGCACAGTGAAATGGGACCTGAGCTGATGTCAGATCAGAGATGTGAACAAACTCAACTGCGTGTCTCAGGACTTAAAGACATGCCCACAAGAAGATGAGCCTGACAGTTTGTATTATATCCACTGTGGAAGTAATTACACACATACATAAATACACAGTGAATATACATGCATGTAAACATGGCGAACATAGACATACATTATTTCACTATGAACATACACACAAACATATGAACATACATACGTGAAGGCTGGGGTGGCTGGTGGCTTAGTGGTTAGGCAGTTGCCCCTGCGATCAGAAATTCATTGGTTTGAATCACAGGACTGCCAGTGGCACTGAGATACCCTTGAGCAAGGCACTGTCCCCACACACTGCCCCTCAGGCACTGTGTTCCTGGCTGCTTCATTTGGTGAATGAACAATTTTGTGCTGTTCACACTGTGTGCTGTGGTGTTTTCATGCATGACAAATGGCCACTTTACATGATATATGTACCCAGTGGATATATATAATCGAAACAATTTTACAGTATCTGTCATCATGCTGTATTCATTTAAAAGCAGTGAGGCTAATGTACACTATATGAACAAAAGTATTGGGGCACACCTGTGAAGTACTGAATTTCGGTGACCCCTTATTTCTGATGAGGGGCAGCTGGATGGCCTAGTGGTTAGGGCATTGGCCTTACAATCAGACGCTTGGGGTTCAAATCCCAACTGCTAGT
>JBBIGA010000146.1:19312088-19330603 GCA_037576975.1 Alestes dentex
CTTGGTGAATGGGTTAAATGCAGAGAAATCATTTCACTGTGTGTTGTACTTGTATGACTATGCATGTGATAAATAAAAAGCTTCTTCTTCTTCTTCTTCTTCTTAATGCTTCAGCGTGCCAAGACATTTTGGACAACACCATGCTTCCAGCTTTGTAGACACAGCATGACTGTGCCCCGGTGCACAAACCAGGGTCCATAAAAACATGGTTGGATGAGTTCGGTGTGGAAGAAGTCCTGACCTCAACCCCATCCAACACCTTTGGGATGAACTGGAATGGAAACGGCGAGCCAGGCTTTCTTGTCCAACACGAGGACCTGACCTCATAAATGCTCTATGGAATTAATAGGCACAAATTCCCACAGAAACTTGAAAATCTTGTGGAAAGCCTTCCAAAAAGAGTGGAAGCTGTTAAAGCTGCAAAAGGGGATACCAACTCCATATTAAAGTTTATGTATTTGAATGCAATGTCATTAAAATCCATGTTGGTGTTATATAGTGTAGCTTCTGTCAACCGCACCGTATGTTCTCTTGTATTACTGGATTGTTGCTCATGTGTTTTTCTTGCACTCTCTCTCTCGCAGTCTTTTCACTCTCGTCTGCACTTATGTAGTTTTTTTTGTTTTTGTTCTTTGTGTTGCACCATGGACCTGGAGGACCTGAATGTTGTTTGGTTTCACTGTGCACTGTGTATTTGGCTGAAATGACAACAGACCTACTTGACTTGTCTTGTTTATCTTTTTTGTTTATCTTTCTGAATTCATCGCTAAAATATGTTATTTTATTAGATTGTTTAAGGCTTGTATCTTTCTTGGTGCTGTATGTAATTCTGTTAACATCCCACCAGACACTATTTCAAAATTATTTTACATTCAGTTCACTTTGAGAGAATGCATTTGTCATCACTATATAACTGCTGTCAAGTCTCATATTATTTGATAGCCTTTGCTTAGCTGTGTTTTCACAGTAACATCCACTACTGGGGACAGACAATATCGCTTACTTAGACTTTACCAATCAACGTGAACTTTGACGTTAATGTAGCCCCACATGGCTGATATGGCATAAGAGGTTTTTGTCCCTGGATGGGCGTGTTCTTTCGTGCTAGTGCTCCCTGAAGTGGAATAAACATAAAGAAATAGCTCAACAACTGTTTTGCTAAATTCGCACCAATGTACTAAATCCTACATCTGGCTAATGTTGTAAAAAAATCGATTCTCAGATACTAATCGATACTAAAATTTAGTATCGAGTTCCATATCAATTAGCACTGGTATCGATACTTAATTGCCAGTTTTGCATCTGCGGTTTCACGGAAATAGGCGGCAGACTACAACACTGCGGCGGGCAGCCCCTCCCCCCGGCTATCTGGAGGACCCAATGTTTACATGACAGCCGGTTCGGGACTCATTTAAAGGTGCGCGCCTCCCCCAGACCTATCGAACGTGGCCGGTGGTGAGGCTCTCCTCCCTGCAGAACCGGCGTGTCGGTCCGGTGAGCACAGACTTTCCGAGCCGTGTCGCTCTGCGGGGCGAGCACCCAGCCACGCTAAACTTGGCATGCTGGTAGATCTCCGTGAGACCTTTCCAACGAGCCCTCTTCTGCCCGTCTAGCCTGCGTGGGGAGCTGGAGTTATAGGCCCAAAACCTTCCCCCCATTGTTCTCTACGGAGGGCGGGAAAAAAAGCGTTGTGCATCTTTAAATAGGCTGCCAAGTTTTGAGTCGGCTAATAATAATAATAATACATTTAATTTGTGACCCGATCTGCCGTAATGAGTCGGAAGTCGGCGTTCTATTTATTTAGATACGGGCCGTTTATGTTGAAAAACATCAAAAATATCGATTTTTCTTCTTTTGGTCTTATATGAAAGAAAAGGTCTTCAAAATTAATCTCCCAAAGTTTCATCATGGAAATAATTGTGAAAATGTACTTAAATGGCTATTTAAGTTGAGTTGCAGCTCTCAAATCTTACAAAAGCATGTCCAAAATAAATGCTGTTTTCGCTTACCACCTGTTCCTTTCAACCGAGGATTTCCCTGTGTTCCGGGTATCCTCTGAAACGTCACAATCTCAGCTGTCCAAATATGGGGTTAAAACGTCAATCCCTGATATTATTAAACCTGTCAAAATGCTTAAATCATGTACACAAAACCTTTTCGGGCTCAAACCTGTGATTCAGCAGGATCCTGGACTGGGAGTCCAGCGCGCTAGCGTGCTTTTCCTGGAATATCACTTACTCTCTGTCAACTGACAAAATATGTCTGTATAATCTTTGTGTTCATTAATAGTGCACACATGTTCTCATGTGCTCTCTCTCACTCACTCACTGACTCTGTCGCTCACTCTCTCACTCACTCAATTTCTCATTCGCTCGTTCACTCATTCACTCTCTCCCACTCACTCTCTCTGTCTCTCACATACACACACACATGCACACACCCACACACACTCTCCCTCACTCAATGCACAGACATTTTGCCACCCTCTCAAAGGCTGTAAAGCAAAAATGTAAATATTCTTTGTAAATATTCACCAATCTATGTAAAAAGCGATTTTTCTGGAATATGAATTATTTGATAAGTATTTTGAAATAATTGAAGCTTCAGTCTGATTTAACATATTTTCCTAAGTATCTAAATGCCTGTAGTAAAATTTTCTTGATGAATACTGGGCACATCTCTTTAGATGCTATGGATTGTTAAAGATATCAACAAAAAACTGACAAAAAACTTTAAATGCGATTTTTCACAGTTTTTCAGTTGGAAAATGGTGCTGCGATACCATAATTCAAACAATTGTAACTTGACAACCGTTTAAGATTTTGACCAAGATGTAATTTTAAAGCTTATTTTCTCATCTTTTCAATGATACCAGAAACATTCAGTTTTGAATTTTGGGTCACTGTGACTCATTTTGCCAGATCAGGTCACATTTCTAAAGCGCTTTTCAAAACACCCAAGTAGGTTTGTCTACTCAAACCTAGCGCCACAAAACTTCACAGGGACCCTCAGCTCTCCTCCACAGAGGACCGATGTGACGGCCCCTGAGCACACTTTAGTAGTATCAAAAATAGTATCGAGTATCAAGTACCATCCTTAATATCGGTATCGAGTTTGAAATTTCAGCATCGTGACAAGCCTACATCTGGCAGCAATAAAGATATAGAAACAAGATAAAACTACATTAAATCTTCTACCACAGCAGGATGGGAGGCCAATATGACAAAAGTGACCAACATATGAACTTTAGTGAGAACAGTAAACTGGACATTGGTTTAGGGGTTGCACTACATGGGATGGAATGTGAGCTTGCTTCAGCTTGTCGAGAGTGGTGGGGACATTACTAAAGCCAAAGAGCATGTCTCTGAAGTACCATAGTCCCGCCCCCAAGGTGAATGATATATTTTTTCTGACCCTGGCACAAGTGCCACTTGTCATTATCTACAACACAGAGCTTAGAGGCTGAACCAAGAGGAGCTGGCCAACCAGTCGAGAAGGTTGTTGATATGGGGCACTGAATGTTTCCTGGTGGCAGTATTGAGGTAGTGAGAAGCAATACAAAACCACTAATACCGTCCTTCTTTACTAACAGAGGCTGATTGTTGGCTCACTTCCTGCTGCCTCTTCTATTTTACTTTATTCCTAGCCAACAATAGTCATCTTGTCTAGACCTGGATCAGAGTTTTGCCGCCAGAATTAAGAAGGTGCTGGACTAAGTCAGTGTATGTGCAATTCCTGCAAGACAGCAGGTTGAGAAATGAAAAAATACTTTAATGTGTCCACCAGTGTATACTGTGTTGTGCTTTCTATGAGGATTCGAGACTGTGAGGACCAGTTTCTCACTGATGTTGGCTCTGTGTCATGGCAATAGGATGCTTTTTGACCAGACTCTTACTTTCCTCTACTTACCTCCCTCTCCCTTCTTAAATTCTGCAACATGGCAAATCAGCAGGTAGCAGGAAGCACAGAGCTATGCAGATTATTTCTGCTTCTCTGGTGGCTAAAAGGAAGTGGACGCTGGCAGGCAATCTTGGTGTTGTAGGCTCTCTGGTGGCAGTGTGAAGAAAAACATTGACTTGGTCCTCCTACACGTCATTGAGTTAATGGGGAAAACCCTGCCTCACCAAAGTGCGTAACTTGGCTTCTAACCCTACCCAGCCGCTTCCCTTTAATTCTGGGCTGGCTCGGTAATTGCTTCCATTTGGCCATGGAGGTTGGTGTGTATTGCTGAAGAGCCAGCTTGAGTATTGTTTTTTGCTCACACTCTTCCTCTGGAACATCTGGTAGCTTTTACGGTGCCTTTCCCTCCATCAACAGACCTAACTGCTTTGCAGTTACCCCCGTTCAGCTGTTCAGCTTTTAAACTCTGTGACCATATTTAGATGAGCGTTTCAAAGTTCTCATGGGTTCTCACCCCTCTAGAAGGGTCAATCTGACATCCCCAACTGCGTTAGCTGTTTTGTTAGCACTGATGTAGATATAGAATAGAATAGAACTGACTAGAATTCAATATAATAGAAAACTTTTATTGTCATTCCGCACAATACAAACTACAGTGAGGAACATAAGTATTTTTAACACCCTGCGATTTTGCAAGTTCTCCCACTTAGAAATCATTCTCCAGAAAAAAATTCAGGAAGTCACATTGTATGATTTATAAAGAATTTATTTGTTTTGCACTGCTGCACATAAGTATTTGAACACCTGAGGAAATCAGTGTTAATATTTGGTGCAGAAGCCTTTTGTTTGCAATTACAAAGGTCAAATGTTTCCCGTAGTTCTTGACCAAGTTTGCACTGCAATAGGGATTTTGGCCCACTCCAGGAAAACTAGCGTCAGCTACACATAAATGTGTGAGATGACTGCAATGTAATGACATCAGAATTTCTGAGTATGATAACCTCTAAGTGACATAGTCAAACAACAGCTGCACCACATTTCAGCAGCTGCAGCTTCTCAATTCTCTGTTCTGACTTACAAACATGTGCAAGCAATTAGAAACACTGAATGGTCCACTGAAATGTATCTCAGGCAGTGACATGGTGGGTTGTTGTTCATCTGACTTCACAAATTAAGACAAAAATGCTATTTACATGTGGCTTTACATGTAAATTGCTACGAAATACAAATACAGTTTGTCAGCTGATGTTCTGCTTTAAGACTTTCTCAAATAGTCACGAGAGTATGTTTCAAAAAGACACCAGCAACTCAGCAAGAGTGATTCAAATACATGGTAGATAGAAAACATTGACTTTACTCTGTCATTAAAACTGTTAATAAATATTCCTTTAGTAAATTTCCAGGCCAATGCTGCAGCTACATTAATATTTCAGTATGTACCGTGCACATGCTGTTGTGTGGGATAGTTTGGGCACCTGTGGTCAAATGACACATACTGATTTTCTATATGGAAAGAAGTTTACACCACTTCTGCATGGAACAAATAAAATATTTATTTAAATATTATTGTATGAACATTATTATTTTCAGACTTTAACTTTTCAGAAAAGGTTAGACATAAAATGTGTAACGTACATAAGTGTGAGCACCCTTTCAGTCAGTAATAAGTAAGACCCCCTAGACTGAATTGGCAGCCTCCAAACCTTTCTTGCAGCCAGCTTTTAGTCCTCTTTTTCTTGTCTCAAGATTTATTTTTCTACTTTTCCTTGCCTCAAAGTTAGGAGCATTTATATATCTTGCATAGATTTGGATCTGACAATAGGCTTTCAATAATAAGTCTGGAGGACACTTTAAAATCTTTATCTTTCGTTTCTCATAGCAGTTCAGAGTTGAATTTGCTTTTCTTTTTGTCTATGTTATTATGCAACACTTAGCATATCAGAAATCTTTAAATATCAATGTAGAATCATATCATGGCTCAAGTATAATGAAAACATCAGATTGTGGGGCCTGTAATGATTCTTAGACCCAGTGGGATCTGTTGGAGAAACCTTCGTATGCTTTGGAAGTAGCACAAAACACACAACAGTAGTGAAATTAGTGAAAAGGAAAAACAATTAAATTGATTCCGTGGTTAAAGAGCCCAGTGTTTGCAATCTTTTCCCCTCTGTACTTACAACATCTCCTTTTTCATAGTTGACAGGAAGTCCGTTCAGACAGGATGATGAAAATGACATCATTTCACATGTAAAGTGCTGTGTCATTTGATTATACGGAATCAAATATATTCAGTCATACTGGGATAAAACTGGAGTGTATTGAAGGAATAAAGTAGAAAAAAAACAAACAAACACTGAAGCAACATTTCTGCCTTCAGAAATTGGAGTCCATCACGCATTTCCACACACAGTGTTAAACATTTTATGCCAGTTGCATCATTTACACCATTTATCCTTTGTAATAAACGGAATAAACATAAAATGGGGATAAACGGGATACAAAAAAAAGAGTGGATGGAAAGATGTCATATGTTTGCTCACACAAAAATAGTAATAATATATAATATCTGTAAGTAATGTAGTAGGCAAGAATATTTACCTCACTATTTTAAGCCATTTCTCAAGCGTAGTAGGCAGAATGTGACACAATGGTTTGCCATTGCCTGTATTATTATTAATAGCATTTTTAAAAATACGTTTCCGCTTCTCGGTTTAACAGACGTCTGCACATCTGTAAGCTGGACTGAGAAGAAGTGAAATCATGTTGTCATTTCTCAGGGAGTTCTCTTCTCTCAGAAGGTGTTATGAGTTATGAATCAATGGTTTTAAAGTCAATGTTTCAGTAGTAAGTTCATATTACATTGATCAACAAAGCAACTTCGACTTCTACTGTGTTTCATGTAAGTAATTGTGAACATATGGAGATGCATAAGTGAACCAAAATTGCAACAATGGAACTTTTCTGATACACTGAGCAGGAAGTGTTCGCAAGCACCTACACATATCCTACAGCACACATGATGTCATTCAGCTTCAGCATCTGTCTGAACCAAAAATCCCCACAGGGCTGATTAACAGATGTGTCTAGTTCTCGCAAACACGAGCATGCCAAACTGTTTCAGTTTTGAAAGCATAATCATTAGACTGACTTTAAAATGACCTCCAATGGCTGTCTGTCTGAAAATGTACCTGGATTGACTCATACGATAAGTGGCCTAAAAACAGTCCTCACTCCCACTATGTTTGTCTGAAGATCATATATAGAAGATACTGCTGAGCAAAGAAAAGACAAATACAAGCATGCCGAACGGTATTTTACCCCTCAGCAGTTCAGAACAGTTACTGAAACCCTGATAGACATTTTAACATGGCACTGTGGTCCTCTAATGCAGTATGCATTACTTGCTGCATTTATAGACCATTTGTTGAGTTCAGTAGGTTGTGGAGTAATTGAGATGTGGTTATCTATGTCCAGTGCGTGTTTTTCTGATTAAGGACACTGATGTGGCTGAAACAGTGACTGTCATTCATTAGAACTTACTAGACATACTTTTCTTGTAAGCAACAGTTTTTTCTGTGTAATGAGTTTAATTCAGTTAATCCGCTGAATGTGTGAAACAAAAGCTCTCACGCTTGGGATGGGGAAGTATTGAGACCAGATGTCAATACTGTAGACCAAACAAAACCCATATTAGGAGCCTTTCCTCTTACACTTCATTGTGTTGAAAGTAGGAAGTCCCTTGAGTCACGCTGCATGAATCATCCCATTCTGAAAATATCCCATACACCTTGCCTGGTCTTGTTGAGGCCCGCCTCTCCCTGATGAGCACAAGATTTTACAGTTATAAAGAGCTTGCAGCCAACAGTTCAGACCCAAGTGGACTCAAAGCGGAGTTCTGGCAACCAAAGAGGAGGGCAAGAGCGAGAATTAATAAAACAGAACAAGTCTGAGAAAAGCCACTGGGCTCGTATCTGAAAGGTAAACACTGTTTTTGCTTTATTTCACCTTTAAATGTTATTTCCTTCAAAACACTATTCATACTAATTATCCAAACAGACACTGTATAATCAAGTTAATTTAACGGTAATGCATATGTACATTTTAAAGCTTGAAAGTTGTTTTGAATGTTTTACATTATGTAAGACTTTAAGTGTTTCAAATTCATTTAATTATTAAGTTTGTTCAAAATCTGAGTCACTTGCACGTTGCATCTTTTTGGTGCACAGCCATATTCACAAGTGGCTTCATGGAATCATTTTTAACATAAATCTTTAAGCCAATTCACAATATATTGTGAAAGCAATTGTAATGCTGTGTGGTCTGTATATACATGTATTGTTTGGGTGTGTGTGTGTGTGTGTGTGTGTGTGTGTGTGTGTGTGTGTGTGTGTGTGTGTGTGTGTGTCTTTACTCGTTGTGAACTCCAAATTCTGACACTTCATGGAGAAGGTCAGATATGACATTGCTGACAAATCCAGTAGATCCGTAGGTCTACTGTATTCTTTAGGCAGCTGCAGTAGAAAATTTGGTTCTTTAAGGTCCTTCAGACTCTCATTTACAAAAGTACTTGTCTAAAGAACAATTCACTTTCGTTTCAGAATCAGTCTTACCATTCAGAATTTTGCCCTGTTTTGTAATTCTTGCTGTTATTCTCATCTGTTGTTGCCAGAACTCCCAGCTGTTTCTGAACTATTGGCATCACACAAATAACCCCTCCTTGCAATATGCTAAGAATTACCATTTCTAGCCCAGATATTAATTAGGACCATGGGTAACAACTGATCAGTCTGTTTTATCCTAAAATCCCCAAAAGTCCTGGACTGAGTGATGTAATGAGAGGACAGTCCATAACACTGGTGCTGCTTTAGATTTGTTTATTATTTGTTTACTATTATTTAATTAAGTGATTGGTTTTTTGTATGGCTTGCATATCTAAAGTAACAATTTAATTGGGTAGGGATGTTTATGTTTATTGTAAAATCTATTCAAAACTGTAAATTATTTTTAAAAATCTGACATTTGCATGGTATAATGCAAGGCATTGTGCAGGTCATCAAATGAAAAAAAGTCACTTTTCTTTTGGTTAACATTAAGTTAAGGCTTATGGTTAGGGTGTGTGTGTGTGTGTGTGGTCACATTTGTGCCTATGCATGAGTGGGTGTAACCACATCCATATATTGTATTTCACTGCTAACACAAAATAATGCTTTTCAGAAACTCCATATAAGGAAGAAGCTTGTAGTCAAGATGCAGCATCTGATGACCATGTTATTCATGATGTGCTGCTTTGCTGCGGTAAGAAGAAAAAAAGTGGAAGCGGTATTTCTTACTTCCTAATATATCTCAGACAGAAAAAGGAGAACTGCATTTATTGTGTCATTTATGTTTTTTTTCCCTCTGAATTCATTTTTTTTCCGTATATAGGCATCCACACTGAAGCGAGAGTGGCTAAGATATAAACCTCCATCAATTAGAGATGAATCAAATGGTGAGTTGCAAATAGTTACATTACATCTGGCTCTTATGTGTTTTGTTTGACTCGGCATCCCTTAACCAGAAGACAACCTTGATTTTATGAGTGTATCCGGAGAGTTTTATTTTAATTTCATTTTGACTCATTTTTTACTATATTTTATATTGTTCTTGTCTTGTGTCTCGGTGTGTTTGTGCAGTCATAGCATAAGCAGTTTCCTCTGGGATCAACAGAGTTTTCTGATTCTGATATTATGTGAGTGTGGTGATGTAGATCTCTTTTCTTGCAGATGACTCTTTGCAGTGCATACCTAAAGGGAGTATTGGCAGCGAGTACAGAGGCACTGTTTCTGTTACAAACAGAGGAAACAAGTGTCTCAGATGGACCAGACTGAATGATCACGAAGGGCTCAGACCACATAACTACTGCAGGTAGACCTCAAGATCATCCCTTTCATTTCCAAATTTGTTTCCTGGTTTTTCCTCTGGTTTTAAGATATAGTTGCTTGGTGAGATACTATTTTCAGAAGAGTGCTGCTTGTTCTGTACTGCATGAGTATACTCTTAAAGGGAAATGTTTTGGTTCCCATGCCTGAGAATTAGGGAAGTCTGAGTCATTTCTGTGTGAGAATGTTTTTAATTAGAATCAAATGTGGAACCATTTTCACAGTTTACACTCACCACCATCTGCGAATGACCTGTACTTACAGAAACCTAGATAACAGCCCCATGCCGTGGTGTCGGGTAAGGAGAGGTGCCCGGACGATTCGTGAATTCTGTAATATTCCCAAGTGTGAAGCAAAGCCTAGTAAGTAAAGAACAATCACAATCCTTTAGACAATTAAAGGTCACTTTTGTTGGTGCTTATAAAGTATATGATGTACAAAGAGCATGCCACTTAAGTGATGGTATCTTTTATTATCATCACATTTTATGGATTTCAGCTATATTCTGCTTTCTGTTCTTTTTATTCCCAGCTCATTTAATCATTATTTTAACATTTTAATTCTTGTTCAATCCCAAATCCTTCTAGAAACACTGGAGCAAGATACTGGTAAGAATTTTTTCTTTACTTCTAATGCTGATCATCAATCACTCAAATACTTTTTTTTGCTGTAAATGTCATGAATAAATGCCCCGGCTGTTATTTTCTACATGTGTTTTTGATCTACTTCTGCAGAAACTACATGTGGGGAACGACCTCTGAACGCACTGTCTAAGATTGTGGGAGGATACAGGTCGTCAATAGAGTCTCAGCCTTGGACTGCATCCATCTTCAGAAGGAAAGTCTTCATGTGTGGAGGGACACTCATCGCTCCTTGCTGGGTCCTCACTGCAGCCCACTGCTTCCCTCACGGGTTTGTGATGAAAAACATTTGCATCAAACATTTCCAGACTGAAACACTGTAACATCAAAACCTCATAACCGTTTTTATTTTTTCATGTAGTAACGTGAGAGTAGAAATAACCCCAAACTAATTTTAGTCATTTTTATATTAATGTATAATAAAGCTTTTGTTTTTCCACCTGTTAAGTTAAGATTAGGGCAGCAGTGATTATTTTTGTTTGATGTTTATATACACAAAATGCTGCTTTCCAGTAAAATATTAAATATGATTTGCCTCCAACAGTCAAGGAAAGGGCATAGAGCATTACTCTGTCCACCTGGGGAAGGATTCCACTGATAAGGGCAACCCGAACAAAGAGCAGCAATTCAAAGTGGCAGAACTTGTGATTCATGAGGACTATAGTTTCATAAAAGAGGACTACAACAATGACATAGGTATATGTTTATACGTGTCTATACATCTCACACTAAATGAACACAATCAGACGAGATGCGTCTTCTAAAATGTATTTGCACATATAAATAGAAGAACTGGTTTCCATTTCATTCATGCTGTTGCGCTGCATGTGTGTCCAGCTTTGATTAGGATAGAGAGCAGTGACGGGCAGTGTGCCCAGAGGACCAGGGCAGTGAGGACGGCGTGCCTCCCCCCTCCCCAGCAGATGATGCCGTACGGAGCGTTCTGTCACATTGCTGGCTATGGCAGTGAGAAGAGTTGTAAGTTACTCACGTTCTAACTGTCCTCTTGCATCAGTGTCCCCCAGCCTAGGTCCTGGAGTCCCCCTGCTTTATCTGCTTCAACCTACATACTTCATCTCTTTAAGAGTTTGTTAATAAGATGATTGGCTGGATCTGGTGTATCCAATATAACAAAGGTGTTTTTGTGTGTACAGTTATTTTTCAGTTTTTAACAATATTAGGTCATTAGCTTGGGTGAAAAGCTTCAGTGAGTAATCATGACATAAATCTCAGACTTCCTTGAAGACGTAATGATGTTTTGATGCTATGACAACTTTTCCAGGTTTAGCTTTCAAGGAACTGGCACATATTATTACAAATGTTCCTCTTATCTGTGGCCCACGTTCAAACTTTATCTGAAATCAGAAGCACACATCCTCCCCGTTTAGGTTTTGCCTCATGCGTTATGTAACACAGGGGAATCCCAGTGGTCAAAGCACGAGACAGCATTTACTACACTGATGTAATGAGAACCTTTATAAGTGGTCTACAGATTTACATTTACATGTTTCTCTGTTTGCTGTGGGTTTGTCTAAGATAACACATTTATAATCATGTGGTAAATAATGAATGTATTTTCATGTAAGTTATCATGCAAATCTAATTACTTTATTTTCCCTACTTTTTTCTTAAGCACAAATTCAGTATTCCCTCTTCCTGAAAGAGGCTCAAGTCAAGCTCATCTCTCCGCATGTTTGTAAGAGGGATGACTACTATGGAAAAAGTGAAATTCCACTCACAGAAAATATGTTCTGTGCAGCCAGTCCAAGCTGGGCGGATGACGCTTGTCAGGTAAATCACTGTCAGTTCGTTTTTGGACTGTGGAGGCATTAACAAAGCTTTGCTGATGATAGTAGTTGTAGTAGTGATAATAATAACAATAATAATGATGCTGATAATAATAGTAATAATAACAACATTGTTATTATTGTTCTTGTTTTTTGTTCATTATTAATTAGTAATTATTCAATTATAATAACTGATTTAATGTGTGATGATAATGATGATGTTGATGCTGCTCATTTATTTTGCTCGGCTGTTGTAAAACGCCTCCTCTAACTGGATAACGTCCCGTTTGACCCCTGGCAGGGAGATTCAGGAGGCCCTCTAGTGTGCGAAGCAGGTGATCGAATGTTCCTGTTTGGAATCATCAGCTGGGGAGATAAGTGTGCCGTTAAATTTAAACCAGGTGTCTACACAAAAGTCACCAACTATAACGAATGGATTGCAGAGAAGACTGGCCTGCGTTCCTTCACCACTGGCGTCATGTACCCACAGAAGGACTAGCTCTGCTCCTTCAGGGGGCTCCCCTGAACTGCACATTACGCTTTCTGTCTCCGAGTCTAGCATGTTGGCTTCCGCCTCCAGAGGTGTTAAGCCTGAACCTCATTCGGCACTTGTTATACCTCATGCACTGATGATGGCCTTTTATAAAGTATTTATCTCTGCGCATTTAAATAACTCTTGGTTTCTGATAAGGATGGTTTAGTGTGTTGAAATCCATCCGTTCATTCATTCATTATTTATCTATCATGAGGGGTGCTGGAGCCTCCCCCAGCTCTCAGAGGGCAAACGACACACCCTGGATGGGTCACTAGTCCACTGCAGTAACTGAAGTACAGCTTGGGACATTTTTTAACATGAAATTGCTTCGTTTGTAAAACCAGTTCGTGTCCACATGCTGTTGTATGTGAAGTCCAAGCTCTTCTAAGTTTGGACTTACTTTCAAATGACTGTTGATATTGAGATTTTTCTAAGGAATCAGCGATGAAAGACAGGGTGACTTTCATGCAATTTCGAAATCAGTGTTTTCTATTTAATTTGTAAGCTGCACTGTAAACATATATATCGTATTTATTTAAATTTATATTTATATAATTTTTAATAGGCTGGATCCTAATTGTTTGTTTTTTCCTTGCCATTTTTGATGTTGATGTCTTTTATATTTGTTGTATTTATTTAATGTCAGTGAAGCTTTGACAGCCCTGTAATAACTGGGTTTTTTCTTTGACCACCAGAGTCATTAAAGGAGGTCACTAAATCATAAACGCTTGGTACTGTGTCTTTTTCCTTGGTGGCTGGTTTGTTAAAGTATAGTGGTCCTTTATAGTCACACGTGAACACACCACAGCACTCAGTGTGAAATTCTTTCTCTGCATTTAACCCATTCACCAAGTGTAGCAGTGTGCTGCAGCCAACGAGGGGCGACCGGGGGGCAGTGTGTGGGGACGGTACTTTGCTCAAGGGTACCTCAGTGATGACACTAGCAAGTGGTGTTTGAACCCACAACCTTCTGATTGCAGGGGGAACGCCCTAACCACTAGACCACCCAGCTGCCCCATTCCTTTAATGAACATAATGAAGGAATGATGATTCCTTTATTCTTTCTTTATGTTAATAAGTGGTGAGGGTGCAGTCATTTTCTCACGGGCAGCATGCCCTCCCTGCACTGACAGCTGCGTATGCTGGTGGGTGGACACCTCATCACATCAGCTTGTTAGTGGTGACTGGAAGTAGGAGTGGAAAGGATTTCCCAGCCTGTTGGTCCAGGGGGGAAAGGGGTTCCTGAAAACAGATCCTGGATCACTGCAAGCCAGGCTTCAGCCAAGACTGACACAGTGGCAGCTGCAGGCCGCTTTTGCTTCACAGATTATGTCATGAGTCGGCGTTTGTGGGAAAATAAAGTACTCAACAAGCAAGCATGGCAAAGATATTAGACCGGACACACTGAACATGATGAATTAATGTGTGGGTGATAACAGGGAAGCGCCAGTGAGCCGTCATCCAGAACTAATTTCATTTACTGGGTAACGGGTACAAAGGGTGCTGAAAGTATAATCTTGCGGCAAGAGGCCATTGGAGTAATTAGGAGAAATTTCAAATGAGAAAAATACATTATATGCACTACAGTGATCACTTTATTAGATATTTGATCACATTATTAGATTCATGTTAAGTATAATGATGTTTTTTATGTGTAAGCCCTGGGGAATTTGCCTTTCATACCCTCAGATAAATGGCTCACTCTTTCATTCCAATGTGTGAAAGCAAGTCCTTAATTCCTTAATTACCTGTTTTTTTTTCACTACTGATCGATATAATAACAATGAAACTATTCTAGAGGACAGAAAATGAGAAAGGGGTGGTTGCTGTTCAGAAATTTCCCTGAGCTTCTGTTTTTTAATGGCACGGATTCTCCACTAGAGGGCGCTATTAGGTCCCTTAATGCTAATGATCCTGAACTTTAAATCATAGATCATGTTTACCTTTTTTATTTCATAAACATGATTAAGCAAATTGTTCACAGATTAATCAAAGATGAATAGGGTCTGTCTGTGTGTAATTAAATCTCATTTATTAGATATGCATTAAAAAATAAATATGTTGATAAATGTTCTCTATTTAACCAATGGATCGAGGTGATCAGTAAAGGTGGTAGAATATAACATTTATATATGAAAATCTGAGTGTTTCCTGTGATAACTGTTTGGAAATGGGAAAAATAGTTTTCTTGTTTACACAGAAATGCTACGCATAATGTTTTGTCACGAATATTCTAAAGGCCAGAAGAACACATGGAGTCTGTGACTAAAAAGCGTATCTCCGTAAATGGATTTGTTGCTTGCAGCCTTTGCTTTCCTAAGGGAGGTCCATAGAGGGCCTACTCTCTTTTCTGAAAGTGTGACGCTCATGCAGTTGGACAATGGTCGAAGATGGTTTCAGATCACTCCATTGCAATTATTTTTGGATGTGTGTGGTTTGAGGGGGAGACATGGCTGCGGAGAAGGTCCTCTCTAATTACTCGACTGCTGGATACTGAGACAGCCCACCAGGAGCACACACAGCCAGAGTGGTCTGACAAGCACATTAGCTTAGAGAATGACCTACTTTGATCTAAACATAAAATACCATTTTAAAGGATGACTCTAGAGGCCTCACATAAACAACATGATTAGAAAGACAGTGTCTCTGAACTGACACATCAGTTCTGTACGGTAGAGATTCCCAAATACAGTAAAACAAACACGAGCCACCAATTTCACCAGAAAGATAAAGAGAGATGGGTACAGAGAGAGAGAGAAATAAGGAGGGAGAAAGAGATGTAGAAAGATGGGAAGACAAACGGTGAGAGAGGGACAGGTAGAGAGAGAGGGAAGAAAGACAATGGGGGAAGGCAGAGAGAGAAGGATGGGGATAGAAAGAGAAAGAGAAAGAGACAGAGAAGGAGGGACAGCGAGTGAGAGAGAGAGAGAGAGATGTAGCGAGAAAGAAAGACAAAGGGAGAGTAAGGGAGAGTGCAGTGCAATTATCATACATCATCCTTTGGGTTGCATTTGCAAACGCTGCAAATATGGTCATGTCAGCAGCAGGCCAGTGGAGAACCAGGACAGAAAAAGTGCTGAACACAGCATCACTCCACCTGGATCTCGTGGAGCTGCCCTGGCTCTTGTCTGCACCATTCGGTTCACACATAAACACTTAACAAAGGGTAGGCCTACTCATCAACGTCTTATCCGGCTGAAAACCTAAAACGTCATTTGACTGCTTCTGTTCGTGCCAGGTTTTGCATTATGAGAATTTAAACAGATGATATTTGAACTCCATTGAATTTACTTCACTGATGCAAGTAATATGACACTAAATGACATTATGTCCCAGAACAAACAAGCCCGTTTCAATAAAAATGACCAGAAAGTAAATACAAAAAATGGGATGCACAGTCACAGGTGAAGTGAGAAAGAGAAGCTCTTAGAAGCACCTTTAACTATGAGGCTCCTGAATTACTTAGTTCTTAACAGCTCCAGTGGAGGCTGCTGAGCTTCCATAAACAATTTACATTAGATTTGCAAGGTAGGCCTCTGCTCCTCCAGACTGAATCCGTCCTTATTAGGTAGTCAGGCACTTGTTTTCTCCTTGCAATCAGAGGTTGGGTGCCTGGGGGTAGCAGAATATATCATTATACAGGCCTACTGTGAAACAGGACCTCCAAATTGGCTGCAAGTCAGTATCACTGTGCTCTGTCCCATTATTTTGCATTAATTGCACAGCTTACCTTCTCTAGTTTTCTGTGGTACATGACCAGCTAAAGCTGGTTGTTTTTCTACTTTTGGCCATGCTGTGAAGTAAATGGATTTATGACGTCCCATTAACCTTCTATTGCACAACGTTGCCCTCAGGCAACAGAAAGTTTTCCTGTCCAGTAAATGTTTTTAAATAACTGCAACCAATCAGAATGTTCAAAAAGTGCCAAAGAACAGTCCAAAAAGCTGTGGGAGTCACTATCAAGCTGGGGCAGCTGGGTAGTCTAGTTGTTAGGGTGTTGCTCTGGGTTCAATTCCCAATTACTAGTGTCATCACTAAGGCACCCTTGAGCAAGGTACCATCCCCACTTACTGCTCGCCGGGAGCCCCTCGTTGGTGGCAGCCCCCTGCTTCACTTGGTGAATGGGTTAAATGCAGAGAAAGAATTTCACACTGTTCATTCTGTGTGCTGTGGTGTGATAATAAGGGGGCTGTTTAACTTTATCAAGCATAATTTCAAAATGGGACTTACTTTTCTGAGGCATGGTCAATGGAACACAGAAGAACTGCTTTTTGAAAAGCAGAGAAGCAGAGAAGAACTGCTTTTTGAAGTTTCACACAGATTAAAATCCATCCATAACATGACACAACACACTACATATTATAAACATATGCCTGTTTCAAAATCTGACATGTAAATATATTTTAAGTCCTTTATGTTGTTTGCTTAATGCCTTTTTTGATATTTTACAAATATACTGTACTGTGATTTTGTATTCTTCGCTTAACATTGTTTCATGATCTCTGAATTCATAACCATCTCTGCGATTCCTTATAACTGTCGTACAATGCCCCCCCCCCCCAAATAAAAGATTTTATCATTTTAATATCCCCCCAAAAAACAGTCAATGATGCAGAATATTTTTTTTTTATCATGTACCACCAAAGTGTGCACAGTACACAGTAAGTCACTGTGTGTCCATGGGCCTGCAGAGTTCAACTAACCAAACCACTAAACTTGGGTTAAAAAATTACAAAGCTGGGTACCAGTGCTTGTTTACAAGTTCTGTTATGAACCCACAATATCAGTTATGGTCACTGAGCCATTCCCACCCAATTCAGATTAGGCCTAGCCACAGAATTGGGTGTCAGCTCCCAGTCCTACAAAACGATATGTTTTTTTCTGTGGCTAGCAATGGAACTTGCATTGTATTATGAAGAACGGAAGAAACATATTATGGTGTCTGTAACCAGCGTCACATTTTAAGTTATGCACAGTTTGTGTTTACGTCTTATGTGGAAACTGGGAGGGCACGCTGGTGCATGGAGCTTTTAAAAATACACTGCTTTGGATAGAGTTACACCCCTCTCGTATGTGTTGCAGTACCGACACAAAGCAGTTATGCACAACTTTAAATATCCTCCCATACAATTTTCCAAAAGCTGTTGCTTTGATCCAAAACTGCAGCACTTGAAACCATTTAACATGTTTGCGTTGGCTTTCAAGTGTAAAGTGTCCATTTGTCATATGTGAACACACCACAGCACAACATTTTCCTCTGCATTTTACCCATTCACCAGAATGAAGCAATGACCAGTCTGGAACACAGCGCCCAGGGAGCAGGGTGTGGGGATGGTACCTTGCTCAAGAGTATCTCAGTGGTGCCACTAGCAGTCCTGGGATTCAGAACCACAACCCTCTGATCACAGGGCCAACACCCTATCCACAAGCCACCCCTGGATTCAAATCTAATGCAAAATGTCGATGTAAGGAATACAGTTACTGCAGAGAGAAAAACCTGCTTTTCCACACATATTAATGTCCTCAAACAGCAGGTGAAACAGGCCTAATCCGTCCATCCACTTCAGCCAGGCCCTCCAGAATGTGGGCACACCCAGGTATCATTAAAGTATTTAAAGTATGGACACCCACACATGGTGCCTTCACAGATGGGTATCGATACCTCCCTTCAGTGCTTTCTCTCTCCTGGTGTGTGTGTGTGTGAGTGGTTAGTGTGTATAGTGTGTGTACATAT
>JBBIGA010000146.1:19338463-19363794 GCA_037576975.1 Alestes dentex
TTAGTGTTAATGTGTGTTATTTTGTATAGTGTGTGTACATATATATTTATATATATATACATATGTATATGTGTGTTAGTGTGTGTTAGTGTGTGTAATCCGTGGACTCCTTGCTCCGTAACTCCACTCCATGTTTGGGCAGAAACATGCATGACGTATTGCAGACAAGCTGACCAATCATAGCGTCGCCCGTGTGTGATCCTGAGCTCTGATTGGCTGGGAGCCTCGGCGGTGCGTTGGCCTCCTCTGGCCGGGCAGCTCGGCTCAGAAAGCGGAGGCTCAGTGGGAGAGCACCCTGGGGGTCTGGAGCTCGTGAGAGGGGACTCGCACCGTGGACTGGGTCACCTCTGCAGAAATAACGAAGGAGAAAGAAAGGCACTATTTCGCTGCGAACACTTGCCCCCTCCACCCTTTATTCTTCTACTTATTTTTTTTCCCCACCTTGGACCCCACCATGCCGGTGTTCCACACCAAGACCATAGAGAGTATTCTGGAGCCCGTGGCTCAGCAGATATCCCACCTGGTCATCATGCACGAGGAGGGAGAAGTTGATGGCAAGGCGATCCCTGATCTCACCGCCCCCGTGGCTGCCGTGCAGGCAGCCGTCAGCAACCTCGTCCGGGTGAGAGTCTACCTCAAACCTGCATCGTGATCGGTCACTTTCACTCCTGCAGAGACGTGCAGAAGAAACTTTCTGATCGTTTGATACCCTCTCGTTGTCCTGGAGTAGGTCATGTGTGGTGCGTCATGAGTTATTCCACGAGTTAAACATCAGGGACGGTCAGGGAGTACACCTGTCTCCTGCCATGTCCTGGTTCAGTTAACTGAGGTGGGAGCTGCTGTCAGAGGGGGGTGGTCCCTACCTGAACATACGACTGCATATGTTGTGGGACAGAGCCTAGTAGAGAGTTTGGTGTCAGGCTGCAGGACAGACATACTATCAGGGCTTTACTTTTGTTTGGAGAGGACACCTGTCTCCTTGCCATGCCCTGCTTCATTTAAACAATGATGGGAGCTGCTGTTAAAGGGGTGGTCTCTTCTTGAATATATGACTGAATATCTCCAGATGTGGAACAGAGCCTGGTAGAAACAGTGTTTGGTGTCAGACTGCAGGACAGACATGTCAGGGCTTTACTTTTGTTTGGAGTGAACAGCAATAGCTGAGGGATTCCCAGTGACAGTCAGAGAGTACATTTGTCTCCTTGCCATGCACTGCTTGTGATGGAAGCATGACAGAATGAGTATCTTTTTAAGGGGGTGGTCTGTGCCTGACTAAATGACTGCATATGTTGTGGGACAGAGCCTGGCAGAGACAGTGTTTGGTGTCGGAGTGCAGGACAGACACACTGTCAGGGATTTACTTTTGTTTGGACTGGACAACAAAAGCTGAGGGGGTCCCAGGGATTCACTCTGTATTCAGGGAGAAACTATACCAGCTTTACATGCCCTGCTGTGCTGTTTTCCTGTGTATAAACCCTTTATGGGCATCTGCTGGTCTGATGGTTAGGGAGTTGCCCCTGTGAGCCGAAGGCTGTGGGGTCGAATCCCAGGACTGCTGGTGGCACCACTGAGGTACCTTTGAGCAAGGTTCCATCCCCTCACACTGCTCCCTGGGTGCTGCATTGCTGGCTGCCCACTGCTTCACTTGGTGAATAGGTTAAATGTATTAAGTGGGTTAAATACAGAGAAAGAATTTCACATTGTTCACACAGTGTGCTGTGGTGGGTTCATGCATGACTATATGGGACGACTGTACTATTGCTTTACTTATTTTACTTTAAAGAGATCTCTGATCCCAGAGTGAGTGGAAGAGGTGCAGGGGGCGCGTTGAAGGAACATGTGATGAGATGAGTGTATGGGTTTCTAGCTGGAGTGTAATTAGTACAGAGGATTTTCTGGAGAGTTTTATTTTGTCTTCACACCATATTTTATAGTGCTCTTGTCTTTGTGTCTCTGCGGTCACATTTCTGAAAAGTGCTGTCATGATGTCGTAGTGTTAGAAAGTGATGCCGCTCTACAGGATGTGCTCAGCACAGGTGCTGCGACTCTTGCGGGAAAAGGCCTGACCAGGGGTCTGTCTCATCTGTTCCCTGCACTGGTATCCAGTTCCTTTGGTTCAAAAACAAAATCATTAATCCCACAAACATCAGAGCGTCTTTTCTTTATTTGCTCTTTGTGTCCACAGCAACAAGACTCGCTCCAGTTGGTATGCTCTCCGTTCTCTCTCAACACACTGAGACTTTTTGTGACCATTTTTGCATAAAGCAGTAAACTGCTGTTAAAACAGCTAACCCTGCCTTGCCTGTATTAAGCACCGAATGTGCTCATTTTTGGGTTCAATGTCTAAGAGTTTGGGCTCTTCATATAGACAATGCATTTGAAGTTTTTATTTCATCATGAGACATGTGATCCTATTCAGCTGCTGAAGGTGGTCCTTCTTTACGTTTTTGTGTGGTCTACATACTACACGCACACTTCAGATTCATTTGATCTTAAAGTTATTCTGCAAATTAGGCCACTTGGCTCTGAGTTGATGAAAGTTTGTCCTGTGGAGATTGAGTATGAAAGAATGATTTTAGATGCTTATCAGGTGAAGTATGTCAAGTATAAGTAGTGCTTTTTAAAGCTCTGTATTGCAGTCAGAATCAGAACACTTTATTGATCCCGGAGGAAATCTACCAGTACTCAAGGTTTCGGCGTCAGTATCGAGAAAGAAAAAGTGTGTTTGTGCCATCTCTAATGTGTGTGCTTGGAGCACTTACAGCTATGAACCCTGATTTACAGACAACCACTATTTCTATACCAGAGTTCCTAAAAAAATCTCTGTGCCACTGGCATGATGTTAGAAAGAAAATTAAGAAAGAATTGTTTTGAAAAATATACGGTGAGTTAAATATTGGCTACCTAAGAAAACATTTAAGCTCCTTAAATACAGCATGAAATTCCGAGGCATCTTAGTGGCACAGGTGTGAAGATCTAGTGCTGAGAGAGAGGAGAGTGAGAGAGCTCAGTTCTCAGAGGGGTAAAGGATGGCAGGGTCCCTCTCTCCCCCACTGGTAACTCCCACCCCAGCTGGTGTGGAATCTGGAGTGTTGTGATGGACGATTTCCCCTGAGCATGTTCAGATGCTCGACTGTGCAGCCTAGACAGGTGTTCAGAACACGTGCATTGACAGGTATGATCAAAGAAGGTGTGTATGGCCTATTTTTTCCTTGTTTAGTATGGCTGATTAGAGGAGAGAACTGGGAAATATGTATTTTTTTTAAAAAACGAAGGAAAGTAAAGATGGTCTAAAACAAAGAGAACAGAAAAAAAGATGAATAAAATAGTACAATATAGAAACATCATTGTCATAATAGGTGAATTGGCTGGGCTGTCTCTCAAGAGCTGGGACAGGCTCCAGCACCCCCCACACCATTGATTAAGGATATGAAGCTCACATAATGGATGAATGGATGGATGGATGGATAATAGGTGAAACTGTGTTGTCAGTGTTGTTTTTGAGGATTTCAGGCCTTAATAACTTAATCAATGTTCATTTTGTAGAGGGTCAGATTTTATTTTCTTAGAGCATTAAGTGCCTAAAAAGTAAGATAAACCTTTGCCGTCATAGCTTGTGCTTATTTCTGAAGCAGCTCTGCATAAATAAATTCCTAGATCGTGACTTAAAACATGCACATTCTCTTAAGAGTCTTTCTTCTCAACCTCACCTTTTACTGCTCTTTTAGGAAGACCTCCATGTTTCCATTATATTATCACATCTGGCTGAACACCTGAAGCACTTGCACACTGACCTGAGCGGGGGTTTGTGATTGCTCTATTTTTCAACATCACTTTCTCTGTGAAAAAGAGTGAATGTGATACTGGATGCTGCTGTTCAGTTTTCTTTCAGTGCTGTGACTGCTCAGGTTTAACTGGCCCAGAGCAACTAGTTCTTATCGCTCCTTGGTGCTCTACAACAGCACAATTAGCTCCTGTCTGTAATGAAGTAACAAGGAGAAAATCTACTTAATTTAGGTGTGTAAGTCACACAGAGGGAGCGGGCATTTTGAGGCGGGAATAAATAGGCCTGCTTGACTGGGAAGTAACACGGTCTCACAGTGACTTGTTGGAAAAGGTGGTCTGTGGTGCAGGGTAAGTGACTCCCTGCCTGGGAGAGAAAGTCTTAGGCGTCAGCGTCTTTATTGGAGACGCACCGCCTCCCCCCCCTCCCGGGACACCTGTTCCAGCTGAAGTGCGCTGTGTACTGGCCAGGCATTTAAAAACAAGGCAGCATGCCTGCGCTTTTCTACCTGCTGGTAAATTTGCGCTGTTGTTTAATTATTTGGCAGGTTTTCTTTGGCTTCTTTGGCAAATGTCAGTAGACAAATGTAAGAGGTGCAAAACTATGGACACTTTGTACACAAAACATATTCAAAAACCCAATTAAACCCCTCTTTACACCTTAGTCTTGATGGTTTTCTCCAGTTAACCCAACTGCTGCTTATGAAAGCTTGTGAACAGGACGGGATGTGCTCTTCATGACTTCATAAGGACTTTTCAGAGCAACTGGATGACTCCTGTCCACACAGTCTTCTCCAAGTGTGCTTTTTATGGCTTATGAAGAAGAGAGACCTAGAAACCAAGCAGGGCTCATGAATCCCGCTGTGTCTCTGTCTGCTCCTTCGCCAAGTTTGTCGACAAGGGGGTGGGGGGGGGGTCTGAAGATCCACACCCATCCCCCTTTTTGTCCAAAAGTGGTGCTTACATCATTGGCAGCTAAGCTGTCTGATTCACTTGAAGTCGTTCCAGCAGGGCAAGACTCTATCTGAGCTGTTGCTGGTTTGTTTTTAACTCTCACTATTTGATTGAGTCACTCCATACTTTTAACCCAGTCTTCAGTGTTTACACACTTTGGTGCCACTTTCAGTGACCAAAAAAGGAGCTTCACTGCTTAAGTGAGATAAAAAGTGCAGAATCATCCTGTTTCCATTTTTTCACAATGTTATTCAGTGCCCAAAGGAACAGAGATTTTGAGTTGAAAACAAAATTTGAATGTCATTAAATATTTACTGCAATAAGACTACCCTCATAGAGTTTATGAATGGTTTATTAATTATTCATGGTTATTGTTTAAGTTATAAACACAAAACATTAAGAAGCAGATATAGCCTATAAATGAAAATGTCATCAGCAAGCTGTACTATTTGATGAATATCTGACTGACTGATGGAGAAGAGAACGTAGGATCAGTAACTGGCAACATCTGAGACTTATAGTATGGGTGAATATGGGCTCAGTATTTGGCAAGCACAGGACACTTACCTTTTATTTATATGATATATCAATTCTTATCAATTATAATAATCAATTATTGTAGCTTATCAATTATTGTTCCTCATTAATAAACTTGATAAAGCTCATTTGAGATCATTAACTCTCCATAAAGGCAGCGGTAGTGTGAAGTGGTAACGGTTTAACAGCACTGATATGCCTGTCCAGCATTTCCACAAAAGTGCAACCGTGTCTTGAGATTTAAAAACAATAATAAGTTTTAATAGCACTAATTATTTATTAATAATTAATAACAAGAGAAAGTTTGGTAGGCTAAATTAAAATAAAAAAAGAACAAAACCAACAGCAGACATTTGTCCAAAAGAGAGAGACTGAGTCCTGGTTTCAGAGCAGACGTTAACAAATCTGCTGTAAATTGGTAATAGATCATCACGCTTCCTGCAGGCTGGTATAGATGATATGGTTCGGTTCATGCCAGCGGGATGTGTCTGTAGCCGGTAGCCTTCGACACATGCAGCTGGATATCCGCCAAGCAGCCTGATGTGTCATCCTCTCCTCGCTGGTGATGATTCTGCTCTCGCTGTGGGGCTGTGTGTGAAGCTGATTGTTCTCGTTTCTCATTAAATCTTTCACACTCAGGCATCAAAAATATTCTTCATTTGTTAAAATCCTTATTGCATTTCTACTTAACTGAGGGATTCCAACAGTAGATTTAAATAATGCTGCACAGAAGGAGGAAAGAGAACTGATGAGTGTGTTTTCCAGCACTGAAAGGGATTGATGGCTTAAAATAAAAAAGAGCTGACTAAGGATGGGTATCGAGAACCAGTACTACACTGGTTTCTAACTGATCCTTACTGGAGTATAGATAAACTCCTGGACAAACGGTGCTGTTATTGGTTTTTATACATTTAACATTAATGCATTCTAACATAGCTGGCATTTTCAAAAGGTTGATGCTGGACTGGATCAGTGGGAGGGACGGGAGCGGCGCTCTGCACATCACCACACATTTGTTGACAAGACATTTGTAATGATCTGTCCACCCTCAGTATAAGCAGGAAACTCAGGAAACAACTTAGCTCGTTAATTAAAGTAAAAATAACATATTTTTAGTATCAATAAGAGCATCAATATCGATTAGCAGTGTCAGTATTGGGATCAGTAAAATCCTAACAATATCCATCCCTAGAGCTGACTCTGAGGTCCTTTGGTGTTTTATTAAAACCGACTCTGAAAATTGTGCTGTTTGCCATTTGCAGGACACCTTGTCATGTGATGAACTACTTTTATGAAAAATGCCCTTTTTAAACTGTGAGTGCCTGCTGGAACCTCATTAAGTTTACTTCTCCCAGAGCTCTTCACACCTCTCTCCATGTAATCACTTTTTATGACGAACGCATACACTGTTTAATCCATTCAGTTTTGCTCTACTAACTGCACAGCAAATCAAACAGATGGATTTGTGTAACTGGGGCGCTGAGTACTCAACCATTAATGGTGTATTTGATCATTTCCAAATTATGGATCTTAATGAACTTAATGATATAAAGAGTACCCCACCCTTCCTGAGGGGAATGTTCAGGCTCAGGTCACTGCTCATCACTGCAAACCCAGCTTGACTGGAGCTGATTTTTAGACCTGAGGATACAGTATAATAGGCCAGGCCTCATCAAATAACATTATCAGATCTGTTTTTGTGCAAAACAAACTAATTTTCTAATGTCACTTATGTCTGGTTTTCAGATTTACTCTCTTTATCAGTTCAGAACACTGACCCAGTCGGGTCAAATTAACATGCACGGTATTGATTCACCTGTAATGTGAATGTAGTGCTACTGTTCTACAGTTAAATTAAATATTTAATTGCAGAATAGTAGAAGTGCGGAGCCACAAATATGCTCAAGTGAAAGTAAAGAAATATCTCCTCCAATACCTTGTATCTTCAGACCTCATACAGTGCAGATTTTTACTTAACAATGCTTCTCTTAGCACTGTCCCACTAGAAACTGCCCAAAATGACTTTAAATAAAATCTTATATTGACTTCTGTTAAAATGTTTCCTTCCTTTTTTGGATTGATAGGACAGCCACAATGTTTAAAAAAATAAAAAAATTTTGGGTTGTGTACGAGGCAGTGGTGCACAGTGTTGTACTAGTCTTTGCACAGAAATAAATGAACAAATTAGTGAGGAATGATATGAATTTGGTTGAAAAAATAAATAAGCATAAAAAAGTTTTATTTTTATTAAATAATTAAAATATGTAGGAACTCCACAAGTTGCCAATAGAAGAAAAAGAGAGAAAAAGAAGAAAAAGGACAAACCCATTTTAATATAGACTATGTTTAGTGACTTTTCATCTGCTCTTTTGTCTGTGTGAAGGTGGTGTGTGTACAGTTACGGTGGGCGTGTTGCTCTTAAGTTTCCCCGGCTGAAACTGGCTGAGTGATGCTTAATGATACTTGACAGGAGCGCGATCGACTGGGGAAGGAGCAGCTGGTGACCTCGACTGCTCCCTCTGAATCCATTATCACAGCGCGGCGAGTGGCCAGCGTTAGATCAAACGGCCTTTCAGTGAGGCTACAACTGGCTAGCGCTCCAGCATGTGCATTTACATCAATAATGCATTCAAAACAATCAATGCGTCATTGCCTTCTGTGTCACTCACTTTGAAGATGATTCTTCATTGCCAGAAACATTGACTCGAAAGTTGTCTGCATCGAACTTGTAAGCAAAGCTGCGGGGAACCTTTTATGGGCCGCTTTTATGTGAGGAGTCTTCCTTTAAAGGAAGCGTCGTGCGTCTGAGGGGAGCATGGGGTAATCAGTGGGAAATGCTCTTTGCAGCTTGAGAGTAAACAGACATTCTGGAGCTGAGAGCTATAGAAGAACAGCCCTTGTGAGGGAAACTACTAAAAGAGAAACCCCCCCTCTGCATGCTGTACTTTGTACAGTGACGATGTTCTGCAGGCACTTTCAGATTCTTCGCTTAGGGCTTGCATGCACACAGACATGACAAGCAATAATTCTGTACACGCAAGAAGGCACTACAGGTGCTGCGTGCACTGTTGCATTCATGTCAAGGTTCAGAACCTCTTTGTAAAGTCATAAACCAGGGATAACTGTGGTCATCTGATGGAGCAGGTGTATTTTGGGCATCCATGCTCCCATAGGTTAGACTTCCTTGGGATTATTCAGACTTCATTACTATCTTATCACTGTACAGAGCTTCAGACCGATCTCTGAATTACAGGGAAAAGCTTTTTGTCTTGCAATCTTTTGACAAACCTATGCACTATTTGCAAAGAACTATGCTGGTAATATTGAAAATGCATGCAGTGCTTTGTTTCATCTCAAGTTTCAAGCCTGCCGATAATACTGAGCTACTGTATGGGATAAGCAACAGCTAAAGTAACAGATAAAATAATGAACACGTAGAATAACATTATAGCACTTTAGGCTACAGCACCATTTAACCATTTGATGTTAACGTTTTTCTGCATGTTACCGTTCAGATAAGGAGACACATGAGTCCGACTGGATTTTTACTGATCCAAGTACAGTAACTTAGCTTCAAGATCTTGAATTATTTGTCAGATACAGGTTATGCAGTGAGAGGTGTCACCTAAATTCTGCTGCTGCAGAATCATGACTAGGATGTTTTCTTGAAAGTGTTACGAAAATTACACAGACTTTTTTTGAGGTTTCAGCTATAGTCATTCTTTTCTCTTTCGACATCTGCTTGCATAAGTGCGACCCTGTAGGTGAATTGCTTTCCTGTCAAAAGTCATGAACTTCCTCTAATTGCCTTAAAAATGTAAATGGGAAATAGATAACAAAAAATATTCCTTAAAAGTGTTTTTTATCATCCACGTTATTAACAACGTTGAGTAACTCAGCCCTAACATGATTTATTATAGTTTAATCAGGACATATTCCAAATGTAGTATATTCCTCAGACAAGAAAATGTGTCAAAAATTAACCAAATCCACACCGTTTCTTTCAAATAACTGCTAAGTACAACGTTGCATTTCTTCAGATGAGACCATAGTCTTCACTGCAAGAGCGACACCACACTGAAACGTAATCACTGTACAATCATGTTCCTCTGTTGAACTTGTAAGATGTGGTTGTAATCAGTCTTGGAAGCTCTTGGGCGAAGTTGCCCAAGAGCGCCCATCTAAAATCAGATCATTACAGCTATGCCCCCGAGTTCAGTCCATTCTCTGTTCTGTGTTGTGTGTGATCATGGACTTACACACCCACTTGAGAGGGCTTTGTTGCAGTGAAAACAAATCACTTCATGTATGAGTGCTCACGGGCTGCAGTGCTGATGATCTGCTTTTCCGCTATCAGGGCAGAACAGGCACGTGTCACGATCTGGAGTGAGGCCTGAAAACAAGGCTACTGACCTGGTTGTTTTGCCACTGTCAGGCTGTCAGGGGTAATGGTCCTGTTACATCTCACCCCAGACTGGAGATAACCACAGATTTTTCTGTGGCTGAATGAAAGGTCAGAATAGACTGACATTGGACAGACTGGCTTATGTTGCTTTACCATGCACCGCTTTGTGGGTAGTAGTGCTCTGTTGGAGTTGGAGCTGTAATTGCTGACTATACTACATCTGGCTCAGCTGGTCCACCAGCCAGAACCATTGCTGCATCTGGAGCCTTTAAGTGTCTTACATATACTGCTGCCCTCCAGCTGACCCGCCAAATGGCACACGGAGATGGTGTAAAACATGGTCTGGTCCTGTCACTGTGCCAGTCCTGGTCTTAAACAGAACACATCTGCTCCACTCATTACCAGAGCCTCGCAAAAAAAAAACCCCAGACATATTCAGTGAGAGGAGATCAATCAACAAGAAGAGAATGCGAGTCATCACCAGTGTGATTGCTGGATCATCACTTGCTTGTTTAGCTTCTTTGTTCCAGGGTTTTTGTCACGGTGTCCCTGTGTATGAGCTGTGCAGGGTTAGTACAGTGTGTGCTTTGCAATAATTGAGTTTATTGTGCTGGGGCTGCAGGGGATTCTCTAGTCTGGAGCGTTTTCCTCCTTGTTAGCTGCTGGAAGCCGTGTGGTGACTGGATGAATAGGTCTAGCTAAGGTGACAGAGGTTCCTCCATGCTAACTGTCCCACAGGCGGTGTGCGCAGACCCAGGGCACAGTGAACTAAGAATAGCCGCCCGGAATGCAGTCGCTGGGTCCAGTGTCTCTGGGGATGGGTAAGGTGAAGGCCCCTCTAAGCAGGGCCTTCCTGGGTCCCACTAGATTTTACTGCAGTGAACTAGAGAGTAGCATTGCACTAAATACGACTTTGCAGTTCTACAGCTACATATTGTGATCACGCAGTGTTTTTAAAACACGTTGTTGAGTCCTTTATGTCACATGATAAAAGACGGGCCTGCAGAGTGATGTTGGTTTTTTGTATCTAGAGATATGACACTACTTTTGCCAAAAGTGACATGGGAACCTTGAAGATTGTCAGATTCAGATACCAACCTGATATTTTTTTTTTTGAAAAGGTTTTTTTATGGACTGTTTTATTTTTACCGACACATACTGTGGTCATACAGTCTCTGTAAAACACGTTGTTGAATCCTTTATGTCACATGATATAAGAGTAGCCTGCATGTGTTTTGTGTATAGAGATATGATACTACTTTTGCCAATACTGATATGGGAACCTTGAGTATTGTCACAATCAGATACCAATGTGATATATTTTCTTTAAGAACTATTCATGTTTATCGCGGACCATTCTTAACAGAAGAGCTACACTTAAGCTGAACTTGTGGAAGTAGGCTATCATGTTCAGACTCCTCAAACACTCAAACTACTCCACAGAATAAAAAGGCCTGATGTGAAATCCTTCACAAATCATCAAAACACCCACAGAAAGCCATCTAGAACATGTCGAATAGGCTCTTTAGAATATTACTACTGCAGTCTCACTACGGCAAATATTGCAACAAATGAAGAATTTTTGGTGCAACTCTATAAGGTGACATAAGGAGTTCCTTCTAGCAATGCAAGAGCTACTTTTGAAAGAAACACTTTTTCTAGAACTGTTTTTGTAAATCAGATGTGAGAATGTAAAAGGCATAATGTAGAAATCCTAAATCAGCAGAGGTTTTTCTCCTAGAATGTATTTAGTAGTATATGCTGGAAGGTGAGCAGTTGAAAACAATGAACCTCTTCAGCTTCGTTTTTCCTGATCTGCATGTACTTAAACTGGAATAAAAAATGAAATTGTTTGTCTGAGCCACTTTTTTCCAGTTGATGGGCACCTGAACTGAATGATCTCTAATGCTTTGCTGATACTGTAGAAACTCTGAGCCAAGCCAGTGAAGCTGCATTCCTTTTTGTGGTTGGCCTGCCTTGCTGTTTGGATTGGCCTCTGTCCACCCCATTCACTCTCCAGCACTTTGTGTGTGTGTTCGTGCATATGCCGTGATTGGCATGCTCTCTCCATTACCTCTTTGGCCTTGCTGGACTTTTACCATTATTTATAGGCTGTCTTCAGACTTCAATGGACTAAATCTCTCAACCGTAACTGCATCACGTGCCAGTGCAATCAATGGTCAATGGCCCAATGGGTCTTCATGTTCATATAGTACACTGTGCACACCTTACTCTTAATTGTGTTCCTGCTCCTCCGCCACTCGGTGATTTGCGGTGGACACATGCTGACCTCTTGCTCCGCCAGCTCTCTGGAAGAGTAGTTAAACGTCCAACAGGATAAAAGGGCATGCCTCTTATAATTTGTCATGTGGAAAAAGAGCAGGTCCATGGAGGGCCGTATGGTGCAGGCCATTGAGATTTCGATCCTCTTAACAAATCAGAGCCGTGCAGTTGATTGATTTTATTGTTTTGTGTTATTTTGTTACACTGAAATGGAATATAGACACTGTGTTATTGTTTTCGTATTAAAATCTTTAAAAAAGTTTTTACACTATTTGGAAGCATCACTTACCCTTTACATTATGTGAACATTTGATGATGGGGTGGACCAATAGAAATGACATTACATTCATTACATTCATTACATTTATTTAACTGATGCTTTTATCCAAAGGAACCATTTGAGGAAAAACTCAAGCTTAAGGACAATGAGGGAGCCAGTGGAGAGTTCTAGCACAAAATATTTAAGTAGGGAAAAGTGCAGGAAGATATAAGCTCAATCAGATGTGTGATTTATAGTGCATCAGGAGAGGAGGTCCTCTCTGAATAGATGAGTCTTCAGGAGGTTCTTGAAGATAGAGAGAGATTCTGCTGCTCATTCCACCAGCGTGGAACCACGAATGAGAACAGTCTGGCCCAGAGGCTCTAAAGTACTTTATTGTTAGATTACTGCTTTGGAGATGTAAAATGTTTTGTTGCTTGTATGGTTTGTGAGAATGAATGGCTGTTTAATGGCACTGCTAATAATATTCTTATGCTCCAGTTAATCGAAAGAGGTTTGCTTTTGTTTATCTGTGTTTGCCCCAGAGGTATAAATAAAGTGGGTGCAGTAGTTGCTAGTTGCAGTTGAACTGAAAGTCACCAGGCTTTATTGATTGACTGGTGGCCTCTCAGGCTGCAGCAGTGGATCAAGTGTGGGCCCATCCAGGAGGACACAGGGCCTTATTGTCCACAGCCACTCCAGCAACCCCATTAACAAGCGGTGTCCGTCTGCCCGAGGACTGAAGGCTTTCCGGATGAGAGTGTTTAACTGTGCCGGAGGGCTGGAGGGGCTGCCTTCGCTTCTGCATCCTGAATTCGTCATATTAAACAACAGTCAAAATTCTGCAAGCATTTCCTGCAGGGGTGTGATGATTTTTTTTGTTCAGTTGGCAAAACACAACTGGTGAAAGCACAATTACAAGCAGTTTGCTTAGAAGGCAAATTTAAACATGCAAAGTCTAAATGGGTTCGGTGCAGTGCAGGATAAATTTGTAACCTTTGTGCTTGTCTTTTAAAGAATAGCATCTTTTTTCTGTTTTCGAAGGTTTTTTATTGAACATTTAAAGCAGTTTAATTTGTGGGATGTGGTCCAAAAATCGTGAAGGTTCTTATGGCATAAAGTCTAATAGTCTGTTTTGTTTGTTATTGAAAAGAAATCCATTTATGTGTGTGTTGTAATGTCACTAATCAAATGCATTTTCAGTTCTAGAGAACATGGTCATAGAATTACAGGTTCTTGTTTGTTTCTCGGGTTGTGTTTTGACTGAACTTGTTTTTCTGGTGTATTCAGGTGGGGAAGGAGACGGTGCAGACCACAGAAGACCAGATTATGAAGAGAGACATGCCTCCGGCCTTCATTAAGTAAGCCCTGCGCTTCCTGCCTCCCGCCAGGGGCTCATCATGAGAACATACATCAAACTTAATCACTTTCCCACACAGCCACAAACACACACACACACATTCACACACACTCGTAAAGGAAAGTCTGCTAATGAAGCTGACCAGGTGCTGGAAGAATAAAAATGATGATGAATTAAACAGAATTTTTCCTGTATTTAACATCGCTCTGCTTGGTCAAGCATGTTTGAAACAGCCAGTGCTAGGGACAGATTTGTCTAAGCTTTTTCTGCATAATGAATCAGTGAGAACTTTTTTATTTCCTCTGTGTGGTATGTCCAGGTCCCTGATCGGCTTCTCACCAGCTAACTCTCAGCTCTTTCATCTGTAGGATGACTGAATATAATTAGCTTCTAAGTGTCTTTTATATGTTCTTTTTTGGTGGCTTAAAGTCAGAAAGCACATATGAAACTAAAGTACAGTTCCTTATTCCTGCCTGAATTCATGCTACAAGCATTTTGATAGTTGATTGTTAATGTGAATTAATTGACAAATAATCGAGTAATCAGCCTAAATGTGGCCTGTAAATGTGAAGATCAATAATTTAAAAGGTTAATTAATAGATTAATAGATTGATAAATAAATATCAATGAACAAATAAACAATAAATAATTATTTACATTTATTAATATACAAAACTCCTCGTTTTAAGAAAACCCTCCCACACTTTCTTTGTTTTTGAGCTTTTGGCCGTAGTGGTTCTTTTTCTGTCACAAGGTGAATTGCTGAGCTTTAAGTCAGGAACTCCCTAACCGTTGTTTCAGCTCTAGTTTTTGCTGACTTGTCCGGATCCGTGCTCCGCTTCTCACTAGCAATTCAATTTATTTGTAGAACAGCTGGGTAAACTTCTTATCTAAATATAATTAATTTGTGTTTTTCTTTGTTCTACTTTAGTCGCTTCCTATTGAGCAGAAAGTACCTGATCATTTGACTGAAAGTAACATACATTAGTCCTGGATTCACATGGCAAGACGTGAAAGAGCGCATGCTGTGTGTTTGTGTTTTACTGTGTGTAGCATCCCTCAGCACTCTGCTCCCTGACGAGCAGACAGTGATGCAGGAGTTTGATAAGTTGTGTAAAAGAGAAAAGCTGTAATAAGATGTATTTTCTGCTCTGGCCTGACTCGGTGCTGTCAAGGCTGACTCATGTCCTCTGATGACGCCACACTGCTGCTGCTAGAAGATGCTGCTTTAAGACGTTGCAGATGCATTATTGATAACTCTGGCTAGAAAGAGAAACCATGCTGAAACGTTCCCTGGAGTTCCTCCCACAGTGAAGAGTAGAGCTCGGGCAGCAGGCATAGCTGACTTAAGCGGTATGAAGAGCAGCAGTTAGTGTAGAATTTGTTTAATACTGATGTGTGTGTGTGTGTGTGTGTGTGTGTGTGTGTGTCTCACCATCTCCCAGCCTTCAGTCTGCTATATCCTTTTCCCTCCAAAGGCATTATTACAGAATAGCATAGGAAAGATGGGAATGATGCTCTCCAGTGATTCTCCCAATGGAATAATGCCTGAAAGAGCCCCCAGTACTATCAACACCAGGGGTTCTTTATGGCTCAAAGTTCCGTATTACACGATTACATTTTAAAAAGCCATTCTCAACACGCTCTGTGGTAATTATTGGGTCTATTAAAACATTACAACTGCACTTTAAGTGGTAGTTATGGCCACACATGACTCCATAATTAACTTTACTGGCTTGGATTCACAACAAACAGGATGGATAATGGTTATTTTAATAGGCACTCTCCCAGAGGCAAGGTGTTTTCACTGGCAGCAGCAGACAGCTGAGCAAGTCGAAACTAATCTGCGTTACCACAGGTACACCTTATTCAGGCACTGACACAGTCTCTTCAAACCCAACTCTGCACTGAAGGTTTTTTGTCTTTCTTCCCGTGGGTTTTGCCCATGATGTCACACACAGTTCTGACTCATTCATGTCATAATTCTGACAGTGATTAGAGGTTATACTTTGTGGTTTTATAATCTCTTGCTATTATCTAATGCAAATGGATGTGGTGAATTATCTGGTAAATTGTTTCAAAACATCAATTTGCTTTCTAAAGGGTTCTGCCATCGTAGTGATGACATCTTGGCATGCAGTGTGGATGTTTTAATTTGAATAAAGAATCTTTAAAGGCTTTATTAATATGAAGGAGTCCTCATAAAGTAGACCAGGTCAGCAGTTCCAGAGCTAGAGGGCTGTCGGCCAGCACAGTCTAATTTCGGTGCTCAAACACGGCTTGTTAACTCATCGGTTAATTTCCAGTCTCAGTAGGTATGTCTGAGCTGGGAAATCACGAACTTGGAGTGGGCTCCAGGCCTCCGGGGGCAGAAGTGATGACCCCTGAATTAGCCTGTTGGATAGGAAGGGCCAGTGAGTCAAACTTGGTCATCACTTATTAGTTTCTAGTGTCCAGTTGGCTCATTACTAATGGTTACCGAATGGACTAGTCCATGTACTATAAAAGTAGAGTAAAGTGACCCTTATAGTCATGTGAATACACCACAGCTCAGCATGCAGTGGGAATAATGTGTTCTTTCTCTGCATTTAACCCATTCACCATGGGCGCTGGAGCCATTATACTGGGGTGTTTCCATCACTTCACCATAAATAGAGTTGCCAACCTTTCCATGAAATACGGAATTGTTCCGTATTTCAAAGATAAAAATGTGTTCCGTATTTTCCATGACAGAAAAATGACAGATTAGTCTACTAATGAAGATCCCCCCAGTTCCAGACCCCTTCACCATTGTGTCCCCTAGTTAAAAATGCTTCGGACGCCCCTGCCATTCACCAAGTGAAGCACTGGGCAGCCACCGATGGGGAGCAGTATGGGGGATTTTATCTTGCTCAAAGGAACCTCAGTGGTGCCACTAGCAGTTCTGGGATTCAAACCCACAACCTTCAGATCGCAGGGGCAACTCCCTGCCTTAGTGCTTCTCCTGCTACTCTCCCCATCCTCTCCCTGATCAATGCGTCTGATCTTTGGTCATCTCTTTTCAGTCCACAGGGCTGTATATGTGCAATGATTTTGGAATGGTAGTTCTTCGGTGCTCCAAAACTAAAAAGTTAGAATTTCGGTACTCAGTGTACATGTTGCTAGACACCAGCATGCAGAAATAGGTTCCTCACTTCTCTCACGGATGAGTATTTGGACCCGGCATAAAATGGCAGGGTATAGGGTTTCTCTTAAAGGCAGCAGAAGGCCCACCGGGATTCGTAAATGCCCAGGCTGACACATTTGGCACCATAAACACAAGCTGGCTCAGAGCGCATCCATCAGCACACACGTGGTTGGTGACAGGGAATGTGAACTTGTCTATATATAGGCCGTGTGGTGCTCACTGATCCTCAGCTCAGATTGGGAGGTGCTTGACTTAATGTGGACCCCACCTCAAACACTGTGGTTCAGAGAGGCTTTCTCATACGTGCACACATGTCATCATTCCACCCCTGCCCTTTCTGTGGGTGGGGGAGGGAACTGAGACATGCTTCTTTATCTATTAATACATTACCACCTACGCAAGAGGATGCCACTCTGGCAATACAGAGGAGGCAGGCACAGCAGGTTTATTATTATTAAAGTTTTACATTTTGGGTGATATAAAACAATGTTTAATCAAGAAATGTATGTCTAGATGTTGTTTTGTTCCCCATACACACAGTTTATATTACATAATTATTTGAATATAATGGCTTAATCAGATAATGAAGTTTCCATTCTGTTTACGTTATTTATTTCTGAGGAAGCAAACATTATGTATTTTAAACATATATATATATACGGGGTCCTCGGGTTACAACAGTCTCGACATATGACGTTTCGAGTTTACGACGCTCACTCCCATAAAAACTTTTAAAAATTGAGATGTGAACGTTTTACCAAACACTGTTAGCAGCATACTTACAGACTACGTGGGCGAACTAGTTTGGTTGCGTGCAGCAGAACAATATGCAGAATACACAGAAAACGCAGTAACGCTGTGTATAAGTGAGGGAATTGGCGTCCCCCAGTATGCTTACCTACGCATTTTGGACGGTTAAACGTACGAGTACAGTATTTATGTCCTTCTCCTTTTCTGTGGATTAGTTGTGTTTTTTATGTTCTAGATTATGATTTTACAACGGTGTTAGGATAGGTGACTTAGGCGAGGGTGTGTTTCGACACCAAAATTCGGGTTACATCACTGTCGTAGGAATGGATCTGTGTCGTAACTCGAGGACCCTGTGTATATATGTGTATATTTTTAAAAGATGGGTTACTCTGCAATAAAATACCTCCTTTTCTATTTACCAAGAGAAGTGTAGTCCTGATTGAAAGCATTGGCAACATCTTCTCATCTACTCCCCAGTCAGCATCATAGGACGACTGCACATGCTTGGAAGACATTATCTGTGTTCTGTGTTTCTGAACTAGCAGAATCCAACGACTGGCCAGCATTGCACACCAATGAAAAACCCTGTAAAGGACAGGAGACAGAAACTAAACCCTCCTTCCCATCCAGAGAGGAGCATGACCAGTTGTGTTTTTTTGAACAGAGATCTGAACAGGCCTTTTATGTACTTTTTAGTAAACTGTAACCTGATATTTCTGTCCTTGAGGCTTACCCGTAGTTTGCGTCTTGTTGTGAATCCGAAGTCATGGTGTAGTCTTTGCTTCATCTCTGTCCACATTGTGGATTCTGTTCTGTTTTTCTTCAGGACTGAAAGTACTGTAATGCAGCCTTATGTCCCCTGACATCATTTTAACCTAATTATTATTGTTTTCAATTCAAATCCACTACACTGGAGTACAAACGACAAAAATGCATTGACAGGTTTTGTCTCTAGGTGTCCATTACTGATTATGATATCAGTCACTGTTCTTGGATTACAGTTCAGAATCCCTCTCTGTCTGTTTCTTTGTCCCGCTCTCTCTTTCCCTCACTCTCCCTCTCACTCTCTCTCTCTGTCTCTCTCTCTCTCTCTCTCTCTCTCTCTCTGTCCCTCTCTCTTTCTTTCTCTCTCTCTCTGTGTCCCTCGCTCTGTCTTTCTCACTGTTTCTCTCTCCTGTACAGGGTGGAGAATGCCTGTGCAAAGCTGGTAGAGGCTGCTCGGATGCTGAGAACAGACCCATACTCAGTTCCTGCCCGAGATTACCTCATCGATGGCTCCCGTGGCATCCTCTCAGGCACGTCAGACCTCCTGCTGACCTTTGATGAGGCCGAGGTATGGAGTCAATGAGTCTGTCTATTATCAGCAGTTACGAGTGGCTTTTTCCAGCTTTTGAGCAATAGTGTGAGGTCACTCAGAAATAATGCTTTCAGGTGCCTCTCTGCCAGCACCTACTGTTACTGCAAAGTTGTGAAAGATGAATAAGATTCATTTTCAGAGTGGATGATGTGAACCTTCTTGTGGTAGACTGGTGACCTGTGCAGGATGTCTGTCCACCTTTCGCCCTCTGAGCGCTGGGATAGACTCCAGCAACCCCCCACCCCATGACCCTGGTTAGGAAAAGCAACTCAGAATGAATGAAAGATGTGAACTTAATGACTTAAAATAATATTTTATATAAAAATAGTGTATAGTGTCCATATGTATTTGTCTAATGAGGCTGTTTGTTTGCCGTTTCGGGGCTTATTGCTGCATTTATGCAGACCCAGCAAAGGTCTCCACTAAAAAAACTGGTACACATGTTTGTCCTTGTTAACCTCCTACCCCTCATAATTACAAGAACAAATGAGTGCTAGAGGTGTCCTACTTTGAAAATTCATTCAGTCATGACCTTCCTACAAATACTATTAAGCCTACTCCCTTCCATAACAGTGTGCTACTCCACTGCTGAAATCTGGCCTAGCCAGAAAGTGAGCAACGTCCACTAAAAGACTTTTTTTAACTCCATTTAACTATTACAAGAAAGCCTTACTTGAGTCCAGCTCCTTTAGTTCTCACAATACAACAACACTGACTTTGCTTTCAAGTCTTATCCTGCCTTAATAGGATTTAAAGTTCTGGGATTTTCGGGCCCAGGGGTGAGATGGAAGGAGACGTGTTCTCTCAGTGTTGTGGGCTGTATTATCGTAATCTTCACTGTGTGCTGCATGTGTGCTCCGCCTGTGTAATAGAATTCACCCTGAGCACATGATCTCAGGCAGACGCTGCTGAGCGCACATTGTGTCTTTCATCAGTCACTTTAGAAGCGGGAGTACGGCTTCAGCCAGTCACAAGACTGTTTATCACAAGACAAGATACAGAGCTGAACTCCCCAACCCAGTCGCCACGCTCTGAACACTGCACACTATCCAAAGCGTTCATTTCCCAAAAGCAGTCAAGATCAAATAGGGTCATTTTCACAAGCGTGTATTTTTATGGCCTTCTTTTCACTCGAATGAGAGGAAATGATACTTTGGATGTGTTTGTAACATAGTTACCCACAGTTCTTTGGCTCTTATAAAACCCAGGAGGCTGTAAATGTGAAATAAACAAGTGTATCTTTTTCTTAATGTGAGTTGGAATTTTGGAATATTTTCAGGATGGCATTTGCGTTAAAAAAAACATTGTGTTCAAATGTTTTTTTAGGTGCGTAAAATCATCCGTGTCTGTAAGGGCATCTTGGAGTATCTGACAGTAGCAGAAGTTGTGGAGACCATGGAGGACTTGGTCACATACACTAAAAACCTGGGGCCAGGTACTTTTCTTGTAATTTTTTTAATGATCTTTATTATCATATCACTGTGTTCTAAGAGCCAATGTAGTTTCCCAGTTTCATATTAATATTGTTTTCTTTTTTTGGATCAGATCTAGCATTTTCTGCTAATATTGGCACAGTAATTATACTGAATCTCAGACTTGCTTTCTGAGCTTCTGAACGCTGCACTGTCTGCATGCTGATTGACGGACGTCCCCTTGTTATCGTTAGGAATGACAAAGATGGCAAAGATGATTGATGAGCGCCAGCAAGAGCTGACACACCAGGAGCACCGTCTGATGCTGATCACATCCATGAACACGGTGAAGGAGCTGCTGCCTGTGCTGATATCAGGTGAGAGAGTGCGGGTCGCCATGCACCAGCAGTTGATATGGCAACGTTGATAATTGCAGTCATTTAAGCTGCTGGTGCAAAGTGAGAGAGCTTTTCCTCCAGTCTCTCACTATATGCAGCCTTGGCCGGCAGCTGAGAGTCTGATCAAACAGTGAAGAGTCTTTGAAATGTAGCGCTTGTGTACGTTTCATGCAATGTGACCTTAATGGGACCTTTAAACAGTGCAGAACATTGAATATTTCTTAGTACAAAAGCACAATGTAAGTTTTTTTTTTCGGCAAAGAAATAGGTTTAAAGTGCATTTTTTAAGAATAAATGTATTAAAAGTTTATTTACAAAGTTTTTATGGTTTGTTTATTCAAAACGCTGGTTGATATTTGACTCAAACTACCCTGATAACCACTGAAATGGTTTATTGTAACAGACAAAGGGGCTGATTGTTTCAACTAGTTATAAGAACCAAATGAACTTTCCAACCATAATTCGTCAAAATGGAGTAATCAAAACGATCATAATATGGAAATTGTATTTAGTTTGCAAATGTATTTCTGATCACAAAGCAGTCGAGCAAATAGTAGTATGATAAAACTAAAAATAATATTTGCATGACCTCTCTGCTGTAGTTAGAAGTAGTAGTAATTAGTAAGAGTTGAACATACTGTAAAGACAGTAATTTTACACCGTTAGTGAAATTTGTCAAATTTAGATTGGGATAGTTGTTGGTCCCAGTGCCCCCATGACCCTGGTTAGAATAAGTGGCTCGCCTAATGCATTTTTAGATGGATCGATGGATGGTTGTTGGGTTAAAACCGTAATGTGTGCAAATGGCTGATTATGTGAACATGCTTTAACACTATTCTTGCCATTTTTCAGCTGTAAAAATCTTTGTAACCACCAAGTGTGCCAGGAGCCAAGGGGTGGAGGAGGCTCTGAAGAACAGGAACTACACTTTTGAGAAGATGAGCGCCGAGATCAATGAAATCATCCGAGTGCTGCAGCTCACCTCCTGGGACGAGGACGCCTGGGCTAACAAAGTATTTCACTAATTTCAATTCAGATTACATTCATTTACATCGGAGTGCTGTAGAACGAAGAAGTTTAAGCATAAGCAATACAATGTCCTTCCTAAAACACACACACAGCACTCCCGCAACCCCCACCCCCCCACTGTTCTCTCCTCCTCTTTCATCATCCTCATACACAAGTTCCCTCAGGCGTAGCGTATATAAAAGCAGAGTAGACAGGAAAGTGCTCGTTCTTTGATAGGGTGCATCCCACGTGGCCATAATTGCAAATGTGATTGTCAAGCATTCTTCCCATTTCACGGTTTGGCTTAGAATCCTGCAGCCATATGATAAACAAAGACTGTCTGGACATTTAGGAGTCATTTGCAGATGCTAAGAGCAGGATGTTACTGCGTATGGGGAAACACTTGATAATTACCTATGGCCAACATGTGTCATATGGTAGCCAGGCGCAAATTGAGTTAGTGATGGGAACCGCTGTTTCATTACTTGCCGTGTTTGACTGCCCCTTCCCTTCTCCCTGGCACGGTTATATTCCTCATGCTTTCTGCTCTGCAAAACATTTTCTGAAGCATGTCTTAATTTTCCTGTCACATCTGACTTTTCTGTTGACCCTGATGTAACCTTTTGTAAACATGGGATTTTCTTTTTCTTTTTGTTCTCTCTTTTTTTCTGTACTCTTCCGTTCTTTTCCTCCTTGTAGAAGGTAAGGCTTCCTCTTTCCCACTGTAATGCTCTAGCATGTGGTAGACTTTCATGCTGTTGCATACTGTGAGTGTGTGTCTGTGTGTGTGCGCGTGCGTGTGTGCGTGCGTGTAGAATGTAGGACACGTGATTGTCCTTATTGCATTCATTGTGTGGGTTGTAGCATTTGTCAGACACGGTCAACATACTGGATGTTGGTGTCTGTGGACGATGGTGTTGCGTAGTTCAGAAAAGCAGCCCAAAGAGGGGGAGATAACAGGCAGGGTCAACCTGTCTATCTCTGTGCTTTTCACACGCCTTGCCTTTTTGAATGCTGCACTTACAATGTTCTATGTTTTTCCCCTTTTACACTATGTCCACTGCTGTCTGTCACTGACCCTCACTTTGTTACACTGTCTCGCTTTTTAACCCATTCAGTCTCTCGTCCTGTCTCTACTTAACCTGTTCTCACATTCAAAGCTTAGTTTCTGTCTGAGTGGAGTCTCAGTGGAGCTCGATGGCTCTGTGACATAAAACTCATTCCGTCTGTGTCGCTTTATTCCGAATGAATGCTGTATTTCCAGTTAAACCTGCCGCTCTGCCAGCTCTGAAACAACTCAGAGAGTCTTTCTTGACTCACTGCTGTGCCGTGTGGAAGTGCGGACACGTGGAAAATAGCTTGGAAGGTCGTCGAACATATCCCCCACCTATACACAAATATTACGTCATGTGACCCCCACTGATTTTAAACAGCATCCTTTTAGTCTTTTTAGATGGGGACTATTTTCGTGTGTGGTCTTCCACCTAAATGGTTCCCATTTGCACTATTCTGCGGGTTTTAATTGAAACTCTTGTCTTACTCCCCTGTGGCCTGTGATTGGGGCTCAGATTGACCTCATGACGGCTGGATTGATGAGACCTCACCAGTACACACAAACAGACCCCAACCTACACATCCCCACAGGCATGTTCACGTAGGTAAAGATAAATAAAACTGATTGCAAGAATCAGCCAGTAACTTTCCACAGTCCTTTGTCACTTAAACCTTGTGCTCTAATTTAATCAAATGATAGTTTTGTTTTGCCCTAAAGAAACTCTTCGCATTTTTTCAGGTAATGAAGTAAAATGTCCAAGACTTTCATCAGCCTCTATCAGGAGTCTGCAATATGACAATTTGATATCATTATTCTGATTATTTACGACAGACTGCCCCTTAGTCAGTACTTGTGGCTTGATTCTTTACTGTAACTACATAAACCACAAAGAGTAGATAAATGCATGTGAGCATATTATTCTGTTATCTTGTTTTATTGATTTATTTGTCCAAAAGTTTGATTTTCCCTTTTTGTCAATTGTCCATTGTGGCAAACACAGAGTATGAAACGTGGCCCTGCTGTGTTGCTATTAGGCATAAGTGACATCTTAAATCAGGATTAACCCAGTATTATCTTTCTTTTACACATTACTGGGGCAACTGCTGAAAATAAAATAATTTATAAATATATAAATAAATAAAAGAACAGAACTTTTTTTTTTTTTTAAAGTTCTGTTCTTTTAGAAATAAAAGAACAGAACTTTAAAATAACTTGAGTGTAGTAAAGATCTGTGTATTGTTCAATGCTGCATTTCCAACACGAGCGCCCTCTAACTGCTGGCCCCTTTGGGGAGCTTATCTCAGAGCTACCGTATGTTTCCGATTCACATAATAGTTTTCTGTGATAAGCATTAAACATTTCAGACGTCTGGTTCCTGTCATCACCAGTGTGAATAAATTTGACTCAGTAAGTTTCTGTAGAAATGAGCATTTGCATTTGAATTATGCAGAAACTCCTTCCTGCATCTCTGAAAGTAAATATGGCATTTAAGTCTACAACCTCAAATGGAAGTGGGCAATTTAGTAGCACCTTGACTTTACCTGTAACAGTGTCCGTCTGTTTTAGTCGTAGCTCGGGCACTAGACGCGGATGCTTTTCATTTCTCATTGTAACTGAAAAAAGAAGACACATACGTATGTGTCATCAGGTTGTATCATGCGGTCATTACATATTCAGGGAGTGGGTGTTCAAAGCGATCACATCATGAAAAATTGATCAGCTGACCTCTTCTGAATGTCATGCCGTTCGGCTTGTTTTTTTGCACGTGTGTGTTTTTGAGAGGCGTGTGGGTGGCTGAAAGCAGACTGCACATCGGACTGCCTTATAAAGGAAAAGTCCTGCTCATTAATTCCTGAGCTACATTATCAGCACCCCTGTTTAGAGTGTTTAGTGTGACTGCATGCTGGTGGCCTGAAGCAGAGCTCATTCATAAGTGTTTTGGTATTAATGCTTAATAAGGCACCATGCTGGCCTGTGCGGCTCCTGTGCAACCCAACTCCAGACTGACTCCAGCTAATAATGCGAACAAACGGAAGTGACTCATCAGCTTACAAATAATGTGATCTCATCTCTTTTGGGGGTTTGAAGGCAGCTGTTACTGGATATGGGGGGAAAGGCTCGGAGATGGTGTGTGTGTGTGGGGGTGATTCTTGCTAAACGCAGGCTCATCTGTTTGGCGCATCACACCTTTCACAGTCGGTAAATCAGATTTTCGTGAGAATTGCTGCAGGCTTTGTAATGAACCCTCGCCTTTTTATCCTGCTTTGACCAGTGGCTGAGTGGGGTGTGTAGTTCTGGGTGGGATGTGCACAGACTGTTGCGGGGCATGCAGGGCAGGGCAGTGTTGATTGACAAGACACTGGACAGGGAGCAGGGACTGGTAACCTTCTTGTAGATCCTGATTCATTTCTAACCTGCAATTTAAAAAAAAAAGCAAAAATTCTAAGAGGTATTGTTGATCATTAAGATTTAAGATTCTTTATTTTTCACATGCACAGTTATACAAGTATAACACGTCATGAAAAGAGCCCTGAAGTGTCTGTGAGACATATAATTACAATAAATTAAATAGATAATTAAAGGCTAGAAATAAGTGATAAAATGA
>JBBIGA010000146.1:19373222-19389583 GCA_037576975.1 Alestes dentex
TCTCTCTCTCTCTCTCTCTCTCTCTCTCTCTCTGTCTCTCTCTCTCTGTCTCTCTCTCTCTCTGTCTCTCTCTCTCTATCTCTCTGTCTCTCTGTCTCTCTGTCTCTCTTTCTCTCTCTCTCTGTCCAGGCCAGGCTGCGATCCGTGGGCTGATTGCTGAGGGCCGCAGGCTGGCTAACTCTCTGCCGGGGCCATACAGGCAAGAGCTGCTGGCTAAGTGTGAGCGTGCGGAGCAGTTGATGATGCAGCTCGCTGACCTGGCGGCGCGAGGAGAGGGTGAAAGCCCTCAGGCCAGAGCAGTAGCTGCCCAGCTCCTGGACACCCTCAAAGTAAGAAGGTCAAAGACAGGGACTGGGTTGAGAAAAGAAGTGCTACTAATTTAGACAATGAAGTCTACTCCACACTAAATGCCCACGGGTCTAATTTCTCATTTCTAAGGTCGAATTTCTCCAGCTAAAGCCTACATCCAGACTTAATAGACTAAATTACATTACATTCACTTGGCAGAAGCTTATATCCAAAGTGACCTACAATACGAAGAAACAAAAAGTTTCAGGACAGTGTGAGAACCTAAACCTAAATCTAAATCTAAATTCTAAATCTGTCAGTGAGTGTAGTGCAAGAAGTGCCTTAGGAGAGGAGATGCTCTTTGAACAGATCAGTCTTCAAGAGGTAAATGATATAGTTAATATAGTAGTAAAGTATAGTATAGCATAGTATAGTATAGTATAGTGTAGTATATATAGCACACAGGCATACCATTTTAGTGTAAGTTTGGAGTTACTTCATGTGAAAGACTCCAGTCCCAGTCATAAATGTCTCCTGTGTTTTACTTAATGATGGAGCAGCGCCATCTTGTGGTTGAACAGCTGTACATACAGTAGATGTATGTACTAATGTGTGAATATGAATAAAAAAAGAAAAAATAAATTACATTATAGCAACTAATTCTCTGCTGATTTCAGGATTTGAAGGCAAAGATGCAGGAGGCGATGACCCAGGAGGTGTCTGATGTATTCAGTGATACAACAACTCCCATCAAGCTTCTGGCTGTAGCAGCTACCGCACCACTTGAGGCCCCTAACCGGGAGGAGGTCTGTGGGTCTAATCCATGGCACATGCTCAGGAGTATGGAGATACATGAGAATATATTTCGGAACATGTCATAGTAAATAAAACGACTTCAGATAAATATGAAACAATCAAAGGCATTTCAGAATGGAATCAGAATCAGAAAACTTGATTGATCCTGAAAGAAATTGCTTATGTTATGACTGCAAAGACACACAGAGACACAGAGACAAGAACATGAAATATTAAATCTAAATCAATCCACTAAAAACTCTGCAGAAATACTCTATTTGAAATACACTGTGCTATATTCATAAATACTGGGTATAAATACTAAAGATAAATAACTTACAGTTAAGTTAATTACTGATAACACAAATGGTGATTAGGAGTTATTGCACATAACATAGATTGTAGTATACATATAATATTGATTTTTATATATAAATAGTGATATTTACAAGAAGTGATATTTCACATGCTAGAACTCTTGCACAAAATAACTAAATGTCTTTCCTTGAGAAGATGGGAAGTGTGATTGCGTGGTTGCTATAAAAGCAATGTTTGGAAACACCCAAACACTGGTTTTACGTGTAAAAAAATCTATTCACAGAATGGAAGATATTGCACATAATGAAATGTTTTAGCATCCAAAACGAAACTGCATGAGTGATTGCGCATGTAATAAGATACTGCACCTAATGATAATGTTTTATTTATACATGTTTCATTTATATATGTTTTATTCATATTCTTTAATAACAGACAGACAGAAACTTGACAATGTGCACAACAATTATAGAATGTTTCTCTTGCTTTTTTAGGTCTTTGAAGAAAGAGCCTCTAATTTTGAGAACCACGCCAACAGGCTGGGGGCCACAGCGGAAAAAGCCGCCGCTGTGGGGACGGCCAACAAGAGCACTGTGGAAGGAATCCAGGCTGCGGTGAAGTCCTCCAGGGAGCTCACGCCTCAGGTACATGTCTCAGTCCTCTCTCTGGGTGTGTAAGTCAAGCCAAGTCAAGTAGATTTACTGTCATTTCAGCCGAATGCACAGTACATAGTGAAATAAAACAAAGTTCCTCCAGGACCACAGAGCAGCACAAGAACGAAAACAGACACAACACAAGACTACATAAGTGCAGACGAGACAGGAATGCAGTGTACAAAATACACAAGGAGTGCAAAGAGTGCAAGAAAAGCACAAGAGCAACAAAACAACTGGACAAGACATGTAGTCCAGCAATATATTGTGCTGTTGCAAGTATTAGCCCACGTGGAACAGGGCATGATGAGAAATTTGACTAAGACCAAGACTGAGATAATATTTGTAATATAATATTTTGGTTTTCTGGTGTAATGTGTTTTACTAAACTGTATTTCATTGTTCTGTTCTCCTGCACAGGTCACCTCTGCTGCGCGAATTCTGCTCAAGAACCCTGGCAACCAGGCGGCTTATGAACATTTTGAGACCATGAAAAATCAGTGGATTGACAACGTTGAAAAAATGACGGGTAACTATGTCTGATAGTCTTCTTGCTTTTTCCTGTGTAATATATAAGACAATTTTCAGTGACTCTTACAGGTATTGAAGTAAAATAAACCATAAAATGCTGTGTTAAAGTAAAACTACTGAGAGGTTTCATAGGTTAAACTTCATCTCCACCCTCTGTGACAGGTTTGGTAGATGAGGCTATTGACACTAAATCCCTCCTGGACGCCTCAGAAGAGGCTATTAAAAAGGACATTGATAAGTGCCGCGTGGCGATGGCGAACGTTCAGCCCCAGATGTTGGTTGCGGGGGCCACTAGCATTGCCAGGCGGGCTAACAGAGTGCTGTTGGTGGCTAAGAGGGAAGTGGAGAACTCAGAAGACCCAAAATTCAGGGAGGTTGTGAAAGCAGCCTCAGATGAACTGAGCAAAACAATCTCACCTATGGTTATGGACGCCAAGGCTGTGGCAGGAAACATCCAGGATCCAGGTAAAGAACACAGGCCTTTAACTGCAAGCTTTATAGAGTACAGTCGAGAGTTCATCTTGTTAGGTCATCCTGATCCAGACCCGTCTCTATTTCTGGTGTACAGGTCTGCAGAAGAACTTTCTGGACTCAGGTTACAGGATCTTGGCTGCTGTGGGGAAAGTGAGAGAGGCCTTTCAGCCACAGGAGCCAGATTTCCCTCCACCTCCTCCTGACCTGGATCAACTACATGTTAGTGTTGCGGACACCTTTGTGCGAAGTCTCGCAATGCGCCACCATGGAGTTTAGGCCTTTGTTAACAAAAGCAGCTTGTATGGCATTAGTAACGCTGAATATTACACTTGTATGGCGTTAGTAACGCTGAATATTACACTTGTATGGCGTTAGTAACGCTGAATATTACACTTGTATGGCGTTAGTAACGCTGAATATTACACAAGTGACCTTGTACACAGTATTGGGGCATATAGGCAACTTGCAGGGTTGAAATATTTTCACAGGCTGAAGCGCCCAGTGCTATTGCCTTAGATATTAACCTTACACATGATCTCTTTTCATATGAATCATTTATTTGACAATTATGACATAATATAATTAAATGATAAGCCAGTATACTATTATTAGCTTTTTAGTTACTTTTTAGCTAACGTATCTGCATTGAGATTTGATCACCACTTTTGAAATACGAGGGGAAAAAATACATTTTTATTGTAACTTTATTCTTGATCCTGTACAGTTTTTCAGCCATTTTAGAGTCTTCTATACAGCAATATATATACATATATTCATTGTATACATACATACAACTTGCCTAAGTCTACATATAGTTTACATATAGTTCACATATGTAACTTTATTCTTGATCCTGTACAGTTTTTCAGCCATTTTAGAGTCTTCTATACAGCAATATATATACATATATTCATTGTATACATACATACAACTTGCCTAAGTCTACATATAGTTTACATATAGTTCATATTTTATATTTCTGGATTGTATAGTGTACATCTTTTGCTGTACTGTTGGTATAGTATGTTATTCTATTCTGTTGTTTTTTTATTTTATTTTTGCTGCTCTTACCTTTGTACTGTCCACTTTCTGCTGTGACAAAGCAAATCCCCCCCTTGTGGGTCCAATAAAGGCTTATCTTATTACATCTCTCACCTAAACCACCAAAGTTAGCAGAACTTAGCAATTAATTATGTACTCTAAACACTCAGTGTAATTATATTAATGCGATTAAATCTTTTCAATAATTAAAACTTAAAATTATGAACAACTACTTAAATATATTGTGGCAACTGATTGCCTTTAATGAATTGACTCACTGCCCATTTGTGATTCACTGCAAACACTCGACTGATAAGAGCAGTACAAGTGTTATTATATAAACACTGAAAACTATATTATTATGTACAGCAGCACTCGTATCTGGAAGAAACTTTTTGTTCTATGGAGAAGTTGGTTTTGCAGAAGCTTTGACAGAAAGCTTTTGAACGGTAGTTTATATTGTTACATCATTTAATGACTGGTAACGTACCACTTCTGTTTCGTTTGTCAGGTAAATGATGAGCAAGCTCCTCCTAAACCACCCCTGCCGGAGGGAGAGGTGCCTCCCCCCAGACCCCCTCCCCCCGAGGAGAAGGACGAGGAGTTCCCAGAGCAGAAGGCGGGCGAGATGGTGAGCGAGCCAATGATGGTGGCCGCCAGGCAACTCCACGATGAGGCCCGCAAGTGGTCCAGTAAGGTGAGTCCCACTGTTACACTCAGTCCATGAGCTACTGTGTTTATTTTAAAATGCATCTAATGTTTTATTGTTGGGTCTTGAACATAGTCGTTACCACTTCTGCTGCCGAGTTTAGTTCGCAAGGAACTTGGAGCGTAAAGTGTGGGGATGTAACAATGCATCATGATATTGTCACGAAATTGTGACGGTGCGCATCGTGGAGATGTTGCAATGCATCGTGGAGAAAAGGCATACTATTAGATATGCCATCTAATGCAACTGCATTGTTTGAACACCCATGTTTGCAAACAGCTAGCATCAATCAGCAATGCTCTATGTTCATACACACGCCCCTCCTGATCCCCAATACAATTATCACTTTGCTTCTTTAAATTCATTTAAAAATCAATGTTTTCATTACAAAATCAATTTTTACTTTCTTTATGGAGATCCTCTGGCCCAAACAGCTTGTTTGCATTTTTAAATAGACATCCATTATACAGTACTGAGGAAATTTAAGGATACAGAGGAAAAGGTGTGTGTATTGAATTGCACACTTGTGAGATATTGATGTCTAGATGAACTAAGTTTTTGTTTCATGTGTGCACCTAGAACTACCATCTTTTGGATGGTTCCAATTTCAGTGGAGAAATGGAAACTGTCATCTGCAAAAGATGTTTGCATGCTTTTAACGAATCAATTAATGTTTAACCTTTTTTTTTTTACCTTAATAACCTTCAGGGATTTTGATTTCTAGCAGTGGGGCAGGGAGGACTGCCTGATGCCCTTTTGTTTTTATTCTAGTTGTTTTCCACGCTCTACAGTGGATAAACGAAGAGGACGCTCTGTTATTAGTATTAAATTTGCTCTCAAAAAAGGCTGTCACATGTGCATGAATCTTCCGTAAACAACACGTGGGTACAAAATGGAGAAACCCTCTTGAGTTGGTGTTTTTCTCTGTGTATTTCTACTTGTATCCCCTTAACCTTCCCAAGGCCCGACTTGAATCTTTGCGCTCGGATCTTTCCTTCTGCTGGTGTTTCCAGGGCCTTTTCTCTGTTCCCCCGCATGTCCCTGCATCCCCTTGTCCCCGTCTCATTCATGTGATCCTGATACTAAATGTCAAGGTGTTTGATGGTCCATCATCATTCAACCCCTGAAGACACCAGACACTCTTAAAGGGTCCATTTTATTAACAGAACCAAGTGTAAATTAGGGCATTAACAGAAAAGCTGATTTGTGGATGCGTTGACGTCAGAGGCACAAGTCAACGGCCCCTGAGAGAAGTCGACTAGTCGAGTGTTTTTTTCCTCTCTGTGTGCGTGCTTGTGTACACAATGCAATCTCCGTCTCTGATTGGCTGACGCTGACACGCGGTCCTTGACTTAACCAATTATTATAGTCACTTCACAAAAAGGGGTAACATTGGCGCGAGAGGAATCTAATCATGAAACCACAAGATGAGAGACACAGCAGCAGAGGCATTAGGTGACAGACACACATCACATGTGTGGAGATCCTTCACTGTAGACACACAAACAGCACAGAGCCCTGCACAACCCACAAGTCGGTGTTAAAGTACAATAAATGTATGAGCGTTCTGCACGGCGTCTGAAACGGCACCGCTAGCTAACATGGCTAACGCTAGCACTGCAGAGAGTCGTCCAGTCCAGAGGACGCTGAGAGGCGCCACGGCTTAAATTGTTCCCTCTTTCTGTTGTACACTTAAATTTACCAGAAAATTCAAGGTATCAGCCTTTGTTTTGTTTAATTCTCATGTTGAATGTTAATGTTACAGAGAACTTTAATAAAAGTTGCTCATTGTTGGACACCTGTGTTCCTCCGCGGAGTCTGTATGACGTCATCAAACGTCTAGTCGACTCGACTTCGACTTTATTGAAGGATAAGTCGACCTGAAAAAATCAGAAGCCGTTAATGCCCTAGTGTAAACCAAGGCAGCAGATCACATTACTTACAAGAAGATGCAAGGAGGAATCCATTATACTGGAATACTCTTTGAATATTAGGGGAAGTATAGCATGTGGGTTTCCGGAAAACCAGCGAATATTCTAATTCTAAAGTGCAGAATTCACTATTTGCATTTTTTGGAAGGCAATTCAATATGGAAACTGACTCAGATTCGATTACAGTGGGCTGCACGAATGCAACCCATGCAGTATGGAGCTATGAAACTACACATCTCCAGGATCTAGTGAATGGATTGGACACATATATCAAAGGCTGTCTGTGTCTTTAACTTTCAGCATGCTATTAAACCAGTTCTTCCTCATTTTATGTGTCTCGTCACTAATTACCAATGATGTGTTTGTAAGGCTTCGTCCTTGTATTCAGTTTGCCATTAGCACACAGTGGACAAAATGGAAAAGATTATATGAATATGAAATATTTCAACCTCATATGTGCATGAAAAGAGACAAAATACAGTTGTATCACCCCATAGATTCTGGAAATCCACAATACTGCGATAGGCTTTCTATTCTCACTTATACACTCTAATAAATAAAGGTACCAGAAGAGTTCTTGGAATGCCTCAATTCTGGCTTTCCAAATTACTATTCAATGGATGGTTCCACTATGAACCACCATTTACTGTTCTAACATGCACCAAAGAACCCTCGTGCCAGAGTATATAGGTGAGAACAGAAAACAACATCACTGCAGGATTTTCCAGTAGTGCTTCACAGTCAGTTTCAAATAGTTTGTGTCCAGTAACGATCCTGCTTGCCGAACCAAAAGAACCACAATGCTGCCCCTCCTTCCTTATCCTGAACCCTTTCTGTTCCCCTTTCCTCTCCTGTAGATCTCCATCCAGTGCCTCTCGTACTAACTCTCTCCTTCTTTCTCCACACTGCTTTCCCTCTCCCCCCCTCTGCTCCTCCTCCTGCTCCTCCCTCCCCCAGCCCGAAGTGACAGACGAGGGTTTTGAGACCGCTGAGGCGGAGGTAGATATTGACGATGAGGACGAGTTCACAGACAACGAGGACGATTATGAGCCAGAGCTGCTCTTAATGCCCTCCAATCAGCCGGTTAACCAGCCCATTCTGGCTGCCGCACAGTCCTTACACCAGGAAGCTCGCAAGTGGTCCAGTAAGGTACTTCTGCTTCCTGGCCCCCATGGGCTGCAGCATCCCTCCTGCATCCAGACGTTACTATGGGAACGCTGACAACAGCTGCTACTGCTGCATCCCACTTGGGTCCAGTGTAATTTTTTGGCTGCTGAGGTTGCCCATGACTGCTGTTGGAATGGCTGCTGGAGTTTGTTGTGCACTTCTTGGACAAACTGAAACTGGCTTCACAAGTCCATCCCCTGCTTATTTTTTGCTTATCACACCTCTGGCCTCTGGTTTGAAAGAGGAGCCTTCACCCAGTGTCTGCTGCCAGTCATTCTGCTTTTGCCTACCTGTAAAGCCGAGGATGACAGTTTCCCACTGACTTTAGGGTTACACTGTGATGAGGTTGTCTCATGCCTGTTTTTATTTTCTCTTTTTTTCTGGCACTTGCTCTTTTTTCTAACCGACTAAATTAACCGTACCAGAGCGATGTGTGTTAACTCAAGAGGTAGGACGTCGGCATGTCTGGAACTTGTCCACTGATTACTGCGGAGACTGCTGAAGTGTCGTCTTCTAACATTGTGAAACACCAAAATGTTTATGTAAGGAGACTTATTTTTGGGGTTTAACATAACTGTGGGGGAAAATCAAATAAAATGTGCCAGAACTTTTGCACTGGCCATATTTCATGTTTTATTTTTTCCCCAGTGTGTTAAACGCAGCAAATGAACAGGAATTGTGCAGAAGTGTGTTCTTCGTAGAGCATGTGAACTTACTCTTGCTCAGAAATGCAACGAGGTGTGTAATGTGATCAGAGGCACCCAGCCTTTTACGACCTCTCATGAAATATTCACATCTTCATCAGCTTCTACTAATTTCACATAAAGCATGACGCAAGAATGGAACCGCCATGGATGAATCTGAGATGACTGACACTTTGTTTGTCTAACCAGTTTGCATATGCAACACTGTTTGTGTGCACTGGAATTCAACACAACCCATCTGAGCTTAGTTAAGGGTGCCTTATTATCTGTATATTATTGTGCAGTTATCCTCTATATGTCTTTAGTAATTTAATGAATTTGATGATCTGTCACTTATTTGATTGTCTATTATCTAATCACATCGGCCTCTTGTGTAGCTGTTGTCATCAGACCTGTTGTCATCATTTTAAATGCTTTTTTAATGGGAAACCGTCTTGCATGGGTCTGTTCTCAGGGTAATGACATTATTGGAGCAGCTAAGAGAATGGCCCTGCTGATGGCAGAGATGTCCCGTTTGGTGCGTGGAGGCAGTGGTAACAAGCGCGCTCTGATCCAGTGCGCCAAAGACATCGCCAAAGCCTCTGATGAGGTCACACGACTGGCTAAAGAAGTGGCCAAGCAGTGCACTGACAAACGCATCCGCACAAACTTACTGCAGGTCAGCTTTTCCAGCTACTTGTCACGGATTTCTCAGTGTTTTTTCAATTTTTCATGTTGTAGTATCACTTTGGAATATTTTTTTCTAAGCCTTGTCCTTTTACAGTCCATTCATTTGAAAGTGTTCAGCATTTTTTGGGGTCTCACATTAGTGTTTACGTCATGCAGGTGTGTGAGCGTATCCCAACCATTAGCACTCAGCTAAAGATCCTGTCCACAGTAAAGGCCACGATGCTGGGGCGCACCAACATCAGCGAGGAGGAGTCTGAGCAGGTGAGGACGGAGCAGACGTTCAATTTAGTGTCATTTACAGACTGCCTTTGGAAAACAGGCAGATTAGCTGGAGATGGCATGAGACCCCGTTTTCCTTCCTGATATTAATACGGAGAATACCAGTCAGATCATTTTTTTCTGTTTTCTAACCTACCAAGCACATGAAGGAGTCAATTTTCAACTTTACTGAGGATGACCATAACAAAGTACACTATCATGCTAAAACTACTCAGATAATACATAGCTTTTGTCCTGTGACATCATACAATGTGAGTGCGTGCTTCATTCTAGATTTATTACTACATTTCCAATCTTGTAAGATGTTCAATCAAGCATTTCCTGCCTATGATACCCAGTCTTGGATCGTGCCATCTCTAGTATTAGTATTTAATCCTAAGAAACAGATATGTGTATTAAACTCATAGAAACAGCTTGTAAAGCACGTGTTTGTGTTTCCTGTTTTCTCAAAGGCTACTGAGATGTTGGTCCACAACGCACAGAACCTCATGCAGTCAGTGAAGGAGACTGTGAGAGAGGCAGAAGCAGCCTCTATCAAGATCCGCACAGACGCAGGGTTCACTCTTCGCTGGGTCCGAAAGACCCCCTGGTACCAGTAAACTGAGGATTAACTCCTCTAATGTTGTCTGTCCTGCCTTTTAGAACACTAAACTCTGGTGGACTGAGGGGATGACGTAGAGAATGAAAGGACACTTTCCTTACACTCATGGACGTTGATGATAAACAACTTAATGTTACTTATGAGTTTATGCGTCGCTGATTGCTTTGTCAAGGAACAGTTTTTATTTTGTTGTTCGGAAGTTTTGCTCTTTGGTCCCTTTATCTCCCACCACTGTGTTTAAATGTAGGATTACACAAGATGAAGATTTTTGAATATATATTTTTGGTATGTTGGGTTTCCAGAATTTATCCAAATTCCAGGTATATATATTTTTTTGCATGAAGAGTTTTTTTTTTTTTTTCTATTTTGTATTAAGAATTATGGCTCAACCTCTTTGATGCCTCTCTCAAAGAATCTTAAGAGTTCATGAAGTTTACTCTTTAGTTTTGAGAAGGAAATGTTTCTTATTGAAAATGTATATATTTATATTTCTTAATGCTGTCTGCACCTGATTATCGTAGTCAGAGTGTTTGGTCGACACAGTTGAAAGCACGACTGGAGAGAATATCTTTAGCTTTACTTACACACTTGAGTGGATTGTGTTAGGTTATCTTTCACGGTTTCATGGAGCACTGCTGTTTAGCTTTTATTTACAGGGGATACGACTTATTTTGCAGCCATTTTTTGTTGGATGTCTCATGTGTTGATGCCAAAGATTTTGTTAGTTACAGTTAAATGAACTTGGCAATGTCTGATATGGTACTATATAACTAATATATTTGGGTCTTTGATTATTTTGATTCTTTCTAAATACTGTAGCCACTCTAAAAGCAACACTCAAATTATTATTGTGTGCGCGCGTGTGTGTGTATGTGCTGACCAATCTAAAAGAATGAAAATGTTTTATGATGATAAGAGCGTTGTGACAAGTCTATGAAGCACAAATTGTTCAACAGTTGAACTGTTATATCTGATATTTAGCAAAAAACATCCAAGGCAGTCTGTATTTGCAGAATTGAAAAAAAAAAAAAACACTAGCTGTACTTTTTAACCTGACTCTGTATGATTTGCTTTACATTTTACAAACTTAAATTTTCCATTAAAAACAAACAAACAAAAAAGATAATTTTAAGGTGCACTGAGCAAAACAGGAACCTGATCTTTTGCTTCCAGAGTTTGAATCTTAACATAAATAGCTTCCACATTTAATAGTAATGTGCATATAATAGTTATAGATATTGGCTGGAAAAGGAGATTTATTGCTGTTGAACTGGGACAATGACTTTCTGTGGTGTTCACTGAAGACTGGTTTTGTCTCCAAGCATAAAATCCAGTAATGTTACTTAAAGACCCTTTTATGATAGATTTTTGATGACAGCTTTTTTAATGTATATCTGTTTTGTAATTGTCATACAAGACCCAGGTGGCCTATTCATGTTAATTCAAGTCAGAAATGTCAAAATCGCTACCAGATCAGTTTCTTGCAACATTAAGAAATAACGAAGCTGGTTGTGACGCATCAGATCGGTTAGATGCTGAAAAAAAGAGGACTAGCAGATCGAAGGTCTGTAATGCTGATCACCTCAACCAGTCATTTCTTTTCTGTTTTGTTCAAATTCATCTTAACATTAACCAGAAAGTGCACTGCCTAGTCACAGCATCACTTCTCCAATTAATGTACACACTTAGAGAATGACTAGTCCCTTATATAGTGCCTCATTGTGCGTGTTTACAGGGCCGAATTTTGTATGTTTGTAATAGCATGTTTCAGGTTTAGAGACATACGATGTATGAATGTACATATGACACTACTGCTGATTTGGTTTTTCAGTGTCTCTTAAACATCTGCTGTGCCTCAGATTAATAAAACTATTCTTGACTTAAATGGTTTATCAGTGGATGACCTGTGGTTGATGTAAAGTGCTTTGATTCTGTAGTTTAACCACTGCAATGCAACATATAGCTGTTGATTCTCATAGTCAATTAAATCTGCATCTTTAGCAACAACGTTTCACATTGCATGAAGCATACGTAACTGAGATGTAAATGTGACGGCGAGATAAAAAAGCAAGCACACAAAGACCATTATTTCCCCAAACCGTTTATAAATGTGAAGGCATACGGCTTATACACATCTTTTTTCCCCCAGTGCAATTAAGGTATTCCCTTAAGTTGCACATCTGTATATATTACAAAATAAGACTGTGTCCCTTGTGAGTGTGCAAAAACTGCAGAGAGTGACCTAGACACCTGCCACATGGTTGCAAGCCAGTTAACTAGTGAACTACCGCTTTAGCACCTTAACGTGGTGGTTGGACAGTTAGCATATTCAGCTTACTATCTGTATATGGTGTACCTTATTATTTCTTGATGAAGCTTCAGACACTGATGAAGACCAAAGCTCTAAATAAATCCACCTCTCCTTCCCTTTCCCTCCAAACTGAAAACTCCAGTCGAGACTAAAAGTATCCGCTGCTGGTCAGTGAGCTGTGTCATGCTTGAGTAACAGCACAGGCAGGGTTAATTGTCTTCTGCATATGGCATAGCTGTGCTTTTTAAAAAGGCCTCTAAAAGTTTCTTATCCTCTTCAAAAGGCCACTTAAGAGTTGTGCATTGTGCCTAAGTTAGAGAAGTAATGCGTTGAGATACAATCTTGGCAAAGGCTTGTCTTTAAACAAGCACAAATAAAAGTGAAAATATATACTCTACCACTATTCATTTGTGTAATCCGTCATTAGTCCCTGTACATCAGACAGTATGATGAAAATGGCTAAAGTGAAATGTCTTGCCACACTTGTGTTCCTTTTTCGTCATTCCAATGAGATGTTAAAGCTGACAAAACAAAAAAATCCAAAACAAAAAGGCACCCTCAAGTTAAAACAGGACAGAAGGAAAAAAAAAGTTTTAGTACAAGCATACAATGGATTGATCAAAATAAAAAAGGAATGTCAAAGTAAAGAACTCAGTGTAAGGCGTTCACGTCCTACCAGTGTCCCATTTTTTCCCCCAGTACAAAGCTTAACACACATGGCGTGAAATATTTCTAAACAAATATGATCTGTCAAATATGTGATGGCATCTTCGATATCTTTTTGGCACACTGATGATTTTACAGACACATTCTTCACACACAGCCTCAAACTCCCTCATGTTCTGACCTGGAATTTTCCAGCTTTGGTTACATATTTTACGCCTTTGAATGGCTTGTACTTCTCCCCGTACATGTCCAGACGATTCACTTTCAGTCCTATAGGACACAGAGCAGAAATAACACTGCAGAGAGGAATGCAATAAATCAATACAGATATAAATAGATCTCTCAGTATAAGAAGGTGGACTAACAAACTGAAAAAGCTTTTTCTAAAATGAAGTAAAACGTAAAAACAAATAAACTACAGTGAGTGTCAATATCAAAAACTTGGATATTACAATAAAATCTTGTTACATGAATCTGCATTATAGTTGTTTCTTTCTTTTATAGTTATTTAATAACCATATCAGGTTCTATGACAGCGATGAATTACTAAAGATAAACACAAAATACTGGTTCTTAAAAGCCTTTAACCTATTTCAACCTATGATTTGTTTTTAGCAGAAAATCAGCAACCATCACTTACCTGAGATAGCTAACTGCTGGATTTTGAGGTCAATGTTCAGGCTGGGATTTTCCTCTGGTTTAGGAGCACCTGACTGCAGACTCAGACTTCCTTTTAAATTTGGAAGTTTTTGTTGGTTTAGCTTCCCGATGTCCCACAACAAAATCTACAGAAAAGAAGAGAGCAACAGGCCTTTTACATATAATAAATCACACTAACAGGCAAAAGTTTGGACACATCTTCTCATTCGATGTTTTTTCTTTGTTTTCATTATTTTCTACATTGTAGATTAATATTGAAAACAAACAAAATGATGAAGGAACACATGGAATTATGCAGTAAACAAAAAAAAAAAAAGGAGTTAAAATTTGAGAATTTGTTTTGTATTAAGGTAATGATGGACTGTAGTTTTTTTATTTAGTTAAGTGGTTCTTGCCATAATGTGGAGTAGAACTGTAGTGGAACAGGATCACTAACTGTGTACCAACCCGACCATCACAACTGATGGTACCAAACACATTAAGAAGGCAAGAAATTCCACTAATTAACTCTAGGACGATTCCTCATGAATCTGATTGAAAAATTGCCAAGAATGTGCAAAGCTGTCATCGGAGCAATAGGTGATGTTTTCAATATTAATCTACAATGTAGCCAATAATAAAAATAAAGGAAACCACTGAATGAGAAGGTGTGTCCTATGTGTGTGTGTGTGTATATATTTATACATACATACACATATATACATACACACACACACACACACACACACACACACACACACACACACACATATCAGGAACATTCAGGAACCTTACATTCGGCTGCTGTTTAACCCTAAGTAAACAAGATTAGCAGCCAAATGATAATAGTTTAAAGTGTTAAATGCAGTGTTTCTTTAGATTCTAAAAGGGGGTGCAATGTTTTGCCTTTCTATGCGTAAGATCTTTACTCTAGAATGGTGGATCAAAGACACATGTCAGACTTTACCTTGGTAACTGGGTCATAGGTGTAGGTGCCTTGGGTTGCGGTGAGGTTGGCACTGAGGACCACTTTAGGCATGTGTATTGTAACTACAACACACTCCACAGTCTTGCCCATAGTCTGCTTGGGACCGACAGTGATTTCCAGTCTCCCTGATGATCCAGTCTCAAAGAAACTGATATTCTGCTTCACATACACCGGGATGGCTACCAAACTATAAAATTCAATACTTGCATTCAAATACTTATTCATTGTGTTATACATGACACAAACAGTTACATGAAACATCACACTGTTTTACCCTTTGTGCTGTAGCTATAATGTCAAAAGATTAAAGAATGGGTCTTACTTTTGTGCATTCACGTGATAGGACATAAGGCGGAAGTTTCCGTCTGGGGGGATGAAGGAGAGAACTCTCTCAGACTCCCACCTTTTGAAACGTACACATGGATGAAAACTCACATCATCCAGGAGTCTGGGATTCTACAGCACAAAAAAAAAACAGGCACAGGTGGTTATTCTGCAACCTATCCTTAAAAAATTTACTTGCTCATTAATGAGTGATATAGTAGACAGCAGCATTGGATAACACCACCGATATCACTTAAAAAGTACAGCCCTCGGTTGGCATGCTTTCATCATGCAGATGAAAGCTATCGCACTCACCATAAAGGACAATGTGAGATCAGGCATTCCTGTGAGTTTTACACAAGCATCAATCACTCCCTGGATTTCTGCAAACACTGTTGTGCCTGAAAATTATGAATGTTTCAAATAAACATGAATTTGTATGAAATTAATACAAATGAAGACTTTAACATGCGAGCAAGTCATCCAAACAATTCTTTTATGCATCCACAATAACACGTATTTAAAAAAATCTAATTCAGAAAAAGTATACCAGATTTATCCAGGATGGCATCAATCTCCTCCACAACATCAAAATATGCCTCATTATTAGTGTATTTGACACCGGCTCTCCTCCACGGCACAGTGGACAACTGTCCAGTTGGAAGAGTTTCTCCAACATTACTGCTGCCTGTGAGGATCACAAATGAAATATGCAGCTAAAATATGCAAAAAGGGATATTCTTGAAATCTTATGTCATGTTTAGGGACCACACTGCATATAATCCACTCATATTCCTAAAGACAAACTACTGGAAAACATATGAATGTGCTCCAAATAAAAGAGATCAGATTTTATTTGCTTGGACTTAAAGGAATATTAGATATGACAAAATATTCACTGGTACTTTATTAGTATCCCCTCTCATTACAAAAAAGTGTTGCTTCTGACTGATATGAGGAGTTATTTATATGCTTTCACTGTGTTCACAAAAACTCATGGTTTAGTTCATTAATATTCAACGCTGTGATGTTCCAACCACTATTAAAGGGCCAATGAAAAAAACACATATATATATTTTTAAATAAAACTGTTTACTGGCCATACACAGTTAAAGTTTCAAATTATACTTTTTAGTTTCCACACACACACATATATATATATATATATATATATATATATATATATATATTCACACACACACAGAGTGTTGAGCCTAAATGAACACAATAGGAGGGTTAAAACACAAACACAATATGGAAGTATGTTCACAGA
>JBBIGA010000146.1:19389683-19404858 GCA_037576975.1 Alestes dentex
AAAGTTTCAAATTATACTTTTTAGTTTCCACACACACAAATATATATATATATATATATATATATATATATATATATATTCACAATTCTAAATCACTTGATTAGTATACATTTGCAGGGGTCACTTTCCAACAGCACCCACAAATTGTGAAAAAACCCGAATTTGTCATGTGGTTAAAAAAAAAAAAAAACCTAAAAATGCATTTTTTTATAGTATAAACCCTACAAATGCCCCCAAACATGCTCCCAAAACACATTCACCCTTATCTTATCACCCTTAAAGAAAGTGTAAAGGTAAATGCATATTCGTGCTGTACAATATACACCGAACTGCTGTCTCCTGCAGTGCTAGAATGTAAATACTGATGTTATATATTTATGTATGTGTGTGTGTGTGTGTGTGTGTGTGTGTGTGTGTGTGTGGGTGTATATATATATACACACACACACACACACACACACATACACAGCTTTGTTATTAATAGAATGATTGACACTCAATTGACTCATGGCAATGGTAAAACAAAATGATTTTTCCTTTGCTGAAGTATACTGTTACATGATCGCCATACCTGTGATAGTGTTGACCATAGAGCGCAGAATCGTCGGAGGTTTAATGAGCTCCTTCAGGATGTTGGATTCGGTGGCAAGGGGGAAGCCATTGTCAAGCATTTCTTCAAGGAGCTCATACACTATTACCATATTATCCTTAACGGCAGCTTCAGAGCATTCACCAAAATAATCCTGTAAAAAGAAATTCATAAACTGTGCATGACCACATTCTTGTATGAACAAGTTCATATACATAAAAAAAGATCTCACTTTGAGAGTACTACAGTGTGACAATTTATGCAACGGTTCAAAAGAGTTTCTTCTGAATACCTGAAACATCTCAGCAACACGATGAAGGAATTCAATGACAAAGAGGGGAGGAACTTCTGTCTGGATGACAGAAACAAAGAAGATTTTCTCCCGGTAGATATTGATAAGGTAGTGATGAGGAGTGCGAATAACAGGAGGCACATTGTCAGGTTCTCCCGCCTTTTCTTGAGCTTCAAAAAAGTAATCGCACACGGAGCGACTTATGACACTCTTCCAGTGTTTTTCCAGAAATATGTCACCAGTACTGTTAATCAGGAACAAACTGTGAATCATGTCGAGGGCTGTAGAAAGAGAAATACTAGATATTAGGCTGATGAATTAATTACACCAACTAATACCAACCTTTACCTCTCATCTGTGTCTCAGAGAGCTGCTAACAGAGTCACGATTAGAATTTAGAAGTTCATTAAAGGTGATGGAATAACGCAAGTAAATGTAAAAAGTGATTAAAAAAAAAACAAAAAAAAAAAACAAGCCAGATAAAATAAAGCATCAAACAGAGTTCAGAGCCGCAGTGGAACGTCTTGGTACATCCAGTACCTTTTAGCAAAGGGAATAAGAGCTCTTAGGGATGATCCTTCATTTTTTTTTTTTAGTATCCTTATAGCCTAAAATAAAATGGTACAGCTTGAAAGTGGGAAGTGAGAAAGTAAAGCAGCCCAAGTGGTGTCACCAATACAACAGAATAAAACAGAAAAAAAGACCTGAAAGCCTAAAATGGAACAGTGCAAAATAGCAGATTTGTTTCCTCACAAATGTATTTAAATAAAGCTTTTACCAGTAGGAAACACTCAGGAGAAATACTCAGTAAATGTAATAAACTACACATAAACTACCATATTAAGGACATTTTAGATGCTTAGTGTGTCAGGCTGCTTCTGGTTGGATTCAAGATTCAAAAGCTATATAGTAAAACATACAGTGAAATGAAAAACTGGCCAGCTTCTAGATCATGCAAAATAATAACATTTCACACTGCATGAAGTCTATGTAGCTGAAATGTAAATGTGACATTGAGATAAAAAAGCAAGTACACAAAGACCATTATTTCCCCAAAAAGTTTATAAATGTGAAGGCATTCACCTTATATACATCCCCCCCATGCAATTAAGGCATTACCTTAAGTTGCATATCTGTATTTCTCACAAAATAAGACTCTCCACCCTCTCCTTCCCTTTCCCTCCAAACTGAAAACTCAATATAAAATGAGAAAAAAAAAAAAATAAAATCAAAATAAGTAGCAATAAATAACGTAAGACGTATAGTCTAGTGCGAATACGGTTCAATGGATGTATTAAGTGACTGAGTGGTGCAACATAGTACAATGTACAGGTAGCAGATGAACAATAGATAATAGACGAACAAAAGACAAATAGATAAATATTAATTATTTATCATGATCATGAATATAAAGTGAAATGGAGCATGTCCATGTTTAGAAACCTAATAGCGTGATTAAGAAGTTATGAAGTAAGCACTGCTTACATCTTGTACTATACATCTTTAAAAACTTTGACCAAGTCAAAAATGCCCGTCAGCGGTAAAGTTCAGAAAAATTAAAAGTTTCAGGTTGTCATTATCTCTGTGCTGCTCCAGCTGTAAGAGAAGATCTCGTGATGACCATTAGCTTCAGACACAATTAGCTTCCTAGCTAACACATATTGGTTGCTATTTTCTGTTCTCTGCTTCAGTAATCTGCATACCGATTTAATGACACCTTGCGAGCATTTATTCGCACATTAGTACCTTGTTAGTTAATGCCATGGTCAGTTTTAGGCTAAAAATGACACCTTGTATGCTGTCCCACTTCACTCGAGCTAAAAGTTGCTATGCTGTTTACTGCTTGTTTTCTGTTTATTTTCTATTCAGTCGGGAACTATGTGTTTTAAGAGGTCAATCGAGACAGAAACGGACAGCAAAACATCTTAGACAAGTTAAACGAGTGGAAAATTACCTGTTTTTCGACTGTTAGAGAGATGAGAAGCAAAAAAAAAGTCCTCGGTGGCAATATGGCAGCCTACAGCTCTCGGAAGCTTCTGTTTGGAAAAACTAGCTGGAAATGTGTCTTCTCCACCTGCTGTAGAAGAGAAAACATGTAAAAAAAACAAACAAAAAAAACCCAGTTTTTTAACAGCTTTATTTTTGAAATATGTAGTCAAAATCGATGTGAGTGAATGGTTTAAGTGAAGTTATACAGTAGTTTGGGGTGTATTTGTGCTCCGGCAGTGGGTTTGGGCAGCTCTTCTCTGGGCTGAAGGTTTTTTGGTTATCTTCCAGATCCTACTCACACTCCGGATCGTGCAGGCAAGGTGGCTGGGACGAGCTTCAGTGGACAGACTGGTGAACGATGGCCACAGGGGAACCCAAAGCTAAGAAAATCAAACTCGAGGAGAAGGAGATCAGGTGAGCTAACCCTTGGCTTGGTGAGTTTTCTTCTTCTTCTGTGTCCAGGCTGTGCACTTCAAGTGACATGCTCCTGTTTGGGTTCCTCTGCACTCTCTCCAGGGCTGTGTCACAAAAAAAACCTTCTCTTATTATTTGATTAATCTCTCCGATAGCTGAACTGTGTTCTGCCCCTGACTAGAGCTCAGTTACTCTACTGTGCTGTTGTTTACATAGTCCTTCTGCAACAAGTCCAGCTTGTCTTGTACAATAATTGCAGCCATTAAGTTTATTTTCATGCAGTCTTGCTGACCATAGGAAATCACAGCGTGGTTCTACTTCTTCTGCACGTGGGCATGAGTCATCTATTGCTAAGGACACTAGCTACAAGCTAAAAACCATCTAGATGATCCATAGACGTTCCTTACTCAGTTGTAAAGCTCCCTAGCAAATGTAGGAACACTTTTATTTGCATGTTTTCTGCAGGCAATGATAGATTTTTGCAGAAAAGACTGCATAGGCATGTGTGCAGATGTGCATGAGGTCGTTGGCCATGTGGGGTGCTAAGTCCAGAGGTGCGTGCCGGTTGCAATCCAGCTCCACGTGGCTTTTGTTATGCAGCTCAGCCTCCAAAACTGCATTCCGATTTCAGGGACACACACACACACACACACACACACACACACACACACACACACAGAGAGCTTCAAATGGAACTAGGGTAAGGGTTCAGGCGGACGATGTAACAGCTGTGTCACAGCCCTCCCCCACCTATATGTATGTACAGACATACAAACTTCTATATTTATATTTTTAAATAGGTTTGTATAGTGTTATTTTTATATTAAACAGTTCTGTTCTGTACAACAGCTTTCATTCTATTGGTTTTGCTGCTTTTACTATATTCTCTTGTTCTGTCCACTTTACTGCTGTAACTGCAAATTTTCCACCTGTGGGACTTTTCTCATATTATTCATCTTTTATCATATTATTTACTTGTTACCCCAAAAATACACTTCTGTGAAATGATTAACTGTAAAAACCTTCAACAGCATACTGAAAGTTTTGCTCTATTATGGTGTGAACCACGAGTTTTAGCAACATAACGAAACCCACCAACCTTCCTGCCACTGTGGTTGGGTCTCATATGCCTCCGTGCTCCCTTTGTAGTGCACTAAGTTATGAAAACACCACTTCCTGTACCAGAACAGATAAGCTGGCTTACTGATTAGGGAGTTGCCCCTGCGTTCAGAAGGGTGTGGGTTCTGATTCCAGGTCTGCTAGTGGCACGACTGAGGTACCCTTGAGAAAAGTACAGTCCCCACACATTGCCCCCCTGCCCCCCGGGCGCTGTGTTCCTGGCTGCCTGCTGCTTCACTTGGTGAATGGGTTAAATGCAGAGAAGAATTTTGTGCTGCTCACACTGTGTGCTGTGGTGTGTTCATGTGTGACAGAATGGACACTTTACACTTAAAAATGTGAAGAATTCCATACTGTGCACTATTTGAGTGTGGAAGCCAGCATGCCATAGCTTGCATGTATAGAGCACTATAAGGAGTGAGGAGCTGTTTGAGACCAGACTTTTAAGCGCTGTGTTACATGCCCACGTGGATGACAGCAGCACGAGACTCGACTTATTATTTTTTCACCCCTAAACCCAAAGCCCCACCTCTTTCATGCTTAGCCAGTCAGCTGCTCCTCGTACTCCCTCAGCCAATCAGCCGAGAAGCTCTCTTCTCTCAGTGAAGTATTGATACAGTGCACACGCTGCTAAGAGAATCTGGTCTATATTTAAAACTCCTTTTGGGTCTACAATCTCCAGCATCATCTCCCCCAGCAGCATGGCCAGGTAAGGGACGCATCTAGGACTCCGAGAGGCTTGTTAGTGATGTGGAGCACTTAGTATTATTACTTAGTAGCCATTAGGTAATGCGGCTGAAACAAATTCCTTCAGTTTTAATCAAGTAAGGTTGTTTGTGCTCTGTATACAGGGTCACCGGACAGGATACTAAGCACACTTATGTGTTTTGCCTTGGCTTCTGTCATTCATGAATCATTGAATTTAGTGCTATGTATATTTTTTGTTTTGCTTTTCAGAGGGATTTGGCACATGTTGTTCCTTTGTGCTCTTACATATCATATCCATTATGAACATCTGTTTTAGAAGTTGCTCTACCCCTGAAACTCCCACGTACATCTGTGCTAATTCAGAAGTTTCCCAGGAAGACTGCAATTTTAGCCTTAGAAGAACAGGCCTTTATTTTACATGGAGTCTAGGTAGTTGTTAAATGTGCATGTGACAGACTCAAATATTTTGTGGTCGGTTTCATTTAGGGCTTTTCATATTATTGCACTATGACCTGTATTTCTTTGTGTAATGTATATTTTTTTGGTGTTGAGAATGCAGATTACCCCATAGATTGTTATTTTCTGATGCTGATTTAAGTCTGCTCTTTTTGTGCAGACACAGGGGTCCATGGGTCTCAAACTATTTCACAATCAAGGTGAATGAATGTGTAGTCACTGACCTGGCGCTTCTAATGATTTATTGGTGGCCAGTCGTTTGAAGTTTGACTGACTGCTTTCCTAATATGTTGTTGCATCTCGTGGTTTCTCAACCATCAGGGCAGTCATTTAGTGTGTGCCACTGTTTGTTTGTTTTTTGGGGTTTTTTTTAGAGGTACTGGCTGAAATGAGGTTATATCTATACCATCAGAAATGTGACTCAGCATCTTTTGTCTAACCTTTACATCTGTAACAAAACAGCAATCGTTACTGTCTTACCAGGCTTGAAGTTTGCCTGAAAATGCTGTGGTTAAATTTATTTCAGCTTGTGTAACCCCTTGTAGTTTCATGCCTGACTGGTTCTTCCATCTGTGTTCACTGCACATTTCTGCAGGGTGAAGTCCCACTAGATATTTAATGGCTGGCTTGCTGGGATAACGTACAGTGGATTCTTGGGGCAGACTATTTGCAGTCTGGCAGTGGAGGAATTAATGCAGGATATAGAACAACTATTATGATCATGTGCACGTCATTGTTTTAAAGCATTTCCTAATGGCCTAACTGAAAACATGTTTGTCCCTTTACAGTCAAAATGCACTTTTTGGCATGGGAAACCCCCTGCTTGACATCTGTGCTGTGGTGGACAAGGATTTCCTCGACAAGTGAGTCACATGTTTCTTTTAAATGACGTTTTTGATGAGAAGTTCCAATGTTCTTGCCATGGAAGTTTTGGAAATGGAAGGTAGATGCCATTGCCGTTGAAAAATATGCCATTGTTATGCCACTGAAAAATGTGGCCTTCACACAGCCCATCGTAGTCAGATGCAGTGCAGTCTTTTGGCGTACAGTGCTCATACCTCAAAATAACATCGCTTTCTCATGCTTTGCAAAGACCACTGGCAATGAGAAGACTGTTTTCCTTATAAAAATAGTCAAATGCCCTTTGCAGTGTTCCTATGAGAAGATTTCCAACCATTTGAACAGAACAAATCTAATAATAATAATAATAATGTTGAAAAAAAGGATGTGAAATTATGTTGTTCATAATAACATACAGAAAACATATTTAAATGATAGTTCTAGGCTCAAGTATATTTTAATAAACATTAGTTTATGTGGAATTGGGGACAGGTAGTGACTCATGCTTGCCATGGTGTGTTTGTGTGTATGACTGTACACCAGCATTGTGCCTTGCCGTCTTGCAAAGTTCCTGAATCTTGTGCCTACAAGTTCAGACTGTGTCGTTAAGGAGGTGGCATGTGCAGGCACTCTGTGGGCAAAAGAAAACCTCCTGTTCTGACACGTAGGCCTTCTCACAGGCCTGCCATTCCAGTGCCAGTCATAAAACAATGCCCCTCTCCCATAACCTTTAATGAATTGCCAGTGGTCATCTCCTAGGTTAGCCTTCTGTATTGCTTTTACTGTAACACATTTACTGTGGCTTTTGTGCCTTTATTCCAGTAATATCTCATGGGAGCTGGGGAACTGTACAAAACCTAAAGATAGCATTTTTATTGCAGTCTACAGATCTGTCAAATAGGATCTGTAATTGTACCAAGCATAGATCACATCACATTTTGAAATGGTTTAAAGCCCATTCCCAAAGGACAGAAATCATCAACAGAGAAGAATAACTACTGGTTGCAACCAAAACTAGTGAATATTAAACTACTGGAAACTGAAGTGGTGGACGACAGGGCAAAGTTTGCACTACTGATTTCCATTTGATTTAGGTCAGCAGCATCAAAGCAGAGATTACCAAGGTTGTAGTTAAAGGAAGCAGCCAGTTGCATAAACTCACTGTTTACTTGAGATTAGGTTTCAACAACTAGGTATAAACAACCTCGGGCTGGGTGAGCTTAGCGTACAGAATAGGAGGAGGCGTGCCTTTACTTGTACAGCTTAGTTGGCCAAAAAGATTCAGTCACGTGATTCCTGTTTTTGACTCAGTCTGTCAAAAAGCCTGTTGCTCAAAAGGTTTGTGAAATTCTGCTCTGGATGGTGCATATTTTCTGAGCATTGCTCACTAAGCTAGCCCTTTACCAGCAGTGGCCTGTGTTCGCCTTCTCTTTATATGTGCCTAAGGGACTGCTCAGTATTGTGCTGCTATCTTGTATCCGGGGAAATGGAACGCTTGAGAGGGAATCTATCTGTGCGAGTTCTGCACGGCCTCCAGTGAAATGACGGGGAATCAGCATGTAGGCCTTTAATCCTTTTGAAATGTAAAAAGCACACTGAATAGACAAGCTTGGGTTAACTATAAGTGCCTTAAACGTGCATTAACATGTGCAAAGGAGAAAAGAAGGAGTCAGATTTTCCCGTAATACTGAAAGAGTAAAGTAGTTTCATCCAGGATTTAGGTACCTAAACACAGAACAAGCTACTATATCGTCACAGTCAGAAAACCTTGTATTTCCATAGTGCCGTTTAATTTTTTTGAACCAAATCATGAATTCAGACTAGCTTTTAACCTTGTTTTGTGACCAACTGACCAGAAAAGTGATCCAAAAATGACACTGAAAAAAATTGTATTAACTGGCATTGGAGATTAAAAATGTTTTTTGCGTCTCCTGTAAATTTAAATCTGTTACACCATAATAAGTAATACCTTGCTCATGTAAACAACTAGGCCTTACTTTGCAGACTCTCCAGTCTTGCATTGCAGCCTGTTCTTTCTGAAGGCCCAAAACCATTATCTGACTCTAAAAGCCAGCTCACTTCAGGCACTGCAGACCTTATCTCCATGACTGATAGGTTTGTGCTGCACTGCGGTACACATGTAGCCAATATTGCCTTTTCTCTTAGTAAAGTCAAGGAAATGACTGATCAGCAATATCATGTGTATAGTTCTGCCGTATCTTCTCTGCTTTCAATGAGCCATTTGTAGGTCAAAGTCTGCTGTTGCAAAGATGATAGATCTATGTGCCTTCATAGAATGCTGGTTTGAAATTACTAGGGCAGCTTGAGCAAGTGTGAATGGGTTACTTAGTGATTGAGTTGAATTAAGAGAAAGAATTTCAGATTGCTCACGCTGTGTGCTGGGCTGTGGTGTGTTCACGTGTGACTGTACACTTTACTGTACTGTATATTTATGCTGTATGTGCCTATTTTTTCTTCAGGTATGGACTCAAGCCAAATGACCAGATTTTAGCAGAAGACAAACACAAGGAAATGTGAGTTCTGATTTTGTATTCACCCTTAATAGCGGTTTTCATGACTCTGTTATAGGCTTGGTCTGGTATTCTGTCATTAGATGTTTCCTGTAGAATAAAGTGTATAAACCAGTGTTGGTGTTTTTTTTCCTCTCTCTTTTGGTAGCGGTGAGCATCACTACATAAACTCCTAATGGCAATAATTTGAGCTTATTTCAGTTACTTCAGTAGCTCACTGTAGTTTTTATTGAATTGGGGCATGCAAAAAAAGAGACATGAGCTTTATGAAAACAACAAAAAACTGCCAAATCTTCTGACTTTACAAGGCAGCAGTGAGTAGTGTTTGTTTAATGGGTGTCTATTACACATATATGAGTTGTGAATTACATTTATTTTACCTTTAGCTGTTTCTCCTGGGATTTTTTCCTACTCATAATCCCATGATGAATGCCAACATCTACACAGCAATATGCCTAACCTGTCAGCTTGGCCAGTTAATGCCTTTAATTTAATAGATTACAAAGGTTTCTATGGCAGTTAATCGTCAGCCAACATTATGACTGTGACAGGCCTAACATGAGCTTAGTTACTTCTTTTTCTCCTTCATAAGCGTTCACACTAAGCCTGTCTAGAGTTATTATAACGCAAGCAATAATTATGATACAGAATTTAAAAAGCATGTAATTTGTGCAGGATAACCTAACTGGTATTAAAAGGAAGTATGTCATCTAAGAGAAGAGCATCACGTCTACTTTATCTGGCAACTTTAGCTTCTACTGTTGAGACAGAATGAAAGACTGAAATTCCCGCTGAATTGTGTTTTCTCTAGGATTCCCACAAAGCAGTGACACAGATACATATTTAGAATTTGTGATGGATTTTTAAGAACTTTGAGGGCTTCAGTTTGTGACCTCAAGAGACAGTTTTTACTTTAGAGTCTTACTGATGTTAAAAAAATTGAGCTTGTTGGTCAAGTTGCAACAGGAAGGATCTGTAGAATTGTATAACCAGCCATGTTCTCTGTTTAGCCCTTTTTGTGCTAAATGTAGCACTAAAGTTTGACAGACAGAATTGGAGATCTTGTATAGAGGTAGTGATACGAATACCATAGTTGGGTGTTTCCGTATTCCCTCTCCAGACTCTACAGCACAGCAAATAGAGTTTCGAGTTCATTTTGAGTTGTTTACGTTGATATCTGTCTCTTTCTCATTAAATGAATTAATCTTTAAGCTGATCTTCGAGAGAAACGTAATTAACTAAGTTTAGTTAAGTTCAGATGTCTAAGCTTTAAGTACCAACTAGAATGACTGTTAAAGCTTAGTAAGCACACTGTCTGTACATACACGGCTACAGGTAATGAAGGATCCTTTATAGTGTACTCTAAATAAAGGAGAGTATGTGGACCACCTTTCTGTCGTGTGTTGTTTTTGGACATATTGCATTTATAATTAATATGAACTTGCTTAAATGCTGCGATTTGAAATGGTTTGTTTCTTTACTTTAGGCCTCACTTGCGTTTAATGTTCAATTTTTTCCACTGATGATTTTGATGATTAATTACAAAACGTTTTCTCGTTGCTTATCTCTGCATGCTCCTTTTCTGTGCATATATAAATATTGCCTTAAATCTGCTTAAGTTTGGGCATTTGTGGAACTTTAAAGAATTTTGTTATTCATTTAAAGCATATGGTTCCAGAGAAAAAAAACGCCAACCTTGCAGCAATGGTGGAGCAGTTGCTGAAGTGTAGCATAGTGTTTTAACAGTGTTGTGGAGGATGTAGAGGCACTGAGGGACTGCAGAAAGTGAAACACTATGGCCTGCTGTTTTAGCAGTATTTGTGCTAATGCTCAGGCTTTACACAACAGAGACACAGTCATCCACTGTGTGCAGCTGAAATAATTCAAGGCACTCTCTCAGGCTCTGCGGGAGATCCTCCAGGCTTTAGGACAGCATGGGTTCTGGACTCACATGCATCAAGCACCCTGGAGTAAAGCTGCTGATCTCAGATCAGCTGCACTTTAGTATACAGTGAGTCCATATATTCAGTATACAGCCCCTAATAATGGAATCATTGTTAAGAATGGATTTAAAAGGTCATGAAAAATGTCCTTGTGGCTAATGAGCCAAGTCTCTTACTAAAAAAAATGAGAGAAACCCATCCTTAAATTGCATTTTATTTAACCATACATTGCAATTATTGGCACCCCTTTATTGCGTACTTTGGAACACTATGCCAGCATAGTGGCAGTGTGTCTGCTATGAATTATGCCTAAAACTGCAGAATACAGAGTGAGGGTCTGAGACCACTTCCCAATACATTTCTCATGCAAAAATAGTCTGATTTTAATAGATTCGTAGTGCAGGCAAAAGTGTCATCACCCTAAGCATCAGTTTAAGAGTCTGTTATTAATTTTAAAAAATGAATAGTTGTAAACAGTATGGATGCAAAGTGCTAATTAGTACTTCTGGGGCAGAGCTTAGATTAAAAACATGCCTATAGCTCATGATTAATTTAAAAAATGTTTCTTATGCATTGCTGGACCAACTAAGTTGAAACTTTGCGTACTGCCTCTTTGAGCTACTTCATATGAAAGGTGCTAAGGATGATTCAGTAATTAAAACAGTTAAGTAAACTGAATGGATGAACTAAATTAAACAGCTGGCCATTAGGTGATGCTTGAAGTAGTCTCTGGGTTTTCATCATTTTATGTCACAGTCTTTGAAGTGTGCAAGTAAATTATAAGAAATATGTTGACTTTATGGTTGAAGAACATGCATCAATAAGTGCAGGCAGGTTCTTATGACCTAAAAATCTATACATTCATCAGTGATTATTTATGTGTAATCGCTTGGTGGAATCACTGGCCAAGAGTGTGAAGGTACTTGCAGAAAAGTGTTGTGAAAAAGCTCTATTTTTGTCTCCTCCTGTAGTGTCTAGTCAGCAGCTGGTTCACTGTGTTCGTGTTTGTGCTTAGATGAAACAAAAGGCTCTCTTCTGGCATTCCTTCTTGATAGTTGACGTTGAGGTGACATCTTCTTCTTTTTTGGGACACTTCATTATGCAAATGAATATTTTGAGTTTGATCCGTGGCAAAACTACAGCTGTCTGTGGCTGGGAAGCTGAGGGAGCAACTTGCACAACTGCTTTCTCTGAGTGAGCATCCATCTCCCCGTCTCCCCAGTCACTAAGCGCTTGTTATCTGACAGTACAGAACTGGCAGTTAGCGTTCTCCTCTCCAGCGATGTTGCTTTGGGCCAGTTTGAAGTGCAGTGTCTGGCTTCATTTGTCTTGGAGGAAGGACATGGTCGCCTTCCCCCTTCCCCTGGAAGTGTTGTGTCATGGGTACCACCTGATTTGCATGTGGAGCTAGCTAGCTTTGCTTAATTTGTTGATAAGGTTGAAATGGCTTTGCCAATTGGCGACGGCTAATTTGGGAGGGGGGGAGGTAGAATTGATGATGGCTTATTTGGGGAGGGGGGGTAGAATTGCTGATGATTAATTTTGGGGAGAGTAGAATGGACTGGCTGAAATGGGGTTAGGGGGTTAGAATTGGCGATGGCTAATTTGGAGGGGAGAAGAATTGGTGATGGCTAATTTTGGGGGGATTGGTAATTGGCGATTGGCTAATTTTGGGGGGTGGGGCTTGGAATTGGCAATGGCTAATTTGAGGGGGCTTGGGATTGGTAACGGCTAATTTTAGGGGGCTTGGGATTGGTAACGGCTAATTTTAGGGGGCTTGGGGTTGGTGACGGCTAATTAGGGGTGGGGTGTTGGGATTGGTGACGGCTAATTTGGGGTGGGGAGTTGGGATTGACGACGGTTAATTTTGGGGTGGTTTGGGATTGGCGATGGCTAATTTTTTGGAGGGGGGGCTTGGGATTGGCGATGGCTACTTTTTTTTGGGGGGGGGGGGATTGGCGACGGTTAATTTTTGGGGTGGGGTATTGGGACTGGCGATTACTAATTTGGAGGAGGAGAATTTGGCACCCCGACCCATTGATAAAGTAAGTACACCATTCTGTTCCTTCATCCGAATGATATGAAAAATATCTGGCTTGTGTAAGTTCATTGTATTTGCTGCTATTTTGATATCACTGTGATAAATCCTTTTGAAATCACTTTAAGGTTTAATACCCTAAGCTCCTCGTCTCTACTGAGGAAGAGTCTAACGCTACTTATTTAATTATTTTTAACTATGAGTCAAGCCAGATAGTTGTCATGCATGCTGCGTGCAGCCAGGACCATTCTCTCTACCTAGTTCCACAGTGGAGTTGTACCAGGTCCAGATGTCCTTGCCCCTTGACTTGAATTGAGATTGGGATATAAAAGGCAAGTGTTGTTCCTGGGTCACCTTCCTTATTAAGTTTAATGCATGCGGCCGCTGGTCTGAAGCACTAGCCTGTGACTGATTCTACCCTCACTGAGTTAGGTAATGATATTAAAACTATTGTAGACGTATTCTCCTTTATCTCTTCACTGTATTACTGTCCATGCAGGCTGTACACAGCTTATGCTTGACTGGATGTTTGCTTTAGTAATAGGATTAGAAATTTGCTAAAGGTTTTAAAAGAGAACACAAAGGGTGCATTGTTGAGTGCATGCAGGCTCGGCACTTGCAAGGTTTATTAAGTTACCTGACTTATTGGAGGGTTTGCCAGTTGTAGTCAGGAAATTCTGTACCATTATAATGAGCTTCATAGATTTGTATGAGAAAAAAGCATGTTGGTGCGTCCTGCAGTGAACCCGCCTGCACTTTGGGCCTAGTCCTAATTATTTCTTATGGTGCAAAACAAAAACCTGAATCTTAAAGCACGTTATGAGCCCAGAACCCACTATTAAATAAATCCACAGAAATTGTCTAGGGTTTAGACTATTTTATTTGGTCCTGACTGTAACAACAAAACCCTACATGATGCAATTTGATGTAAGGCATGTGCCTGTGTAAAAATGTTTACCTATTAATCTGCATCAGGACCCCCAAACTTGCCTGTGGCCTGAATTCTCTTAAATTCCTGGGAGGGGCTGGCAGAATTTTTACATCTTAAGAAATTCAAATTCATCCCCTGTTTAATGGCATGGGTGCTTGATATCAAGTCAGGGGTGGGAGGGATGTGGTGACTTTTGTTTCGACATAAAAGTTTCATCAGCACAGCTAGGGGAGCCAAAAACATAGTGATGCAACACATATGACAAAAAGGAGAGGGCCAAGCCTAGATCCCTGGGGGACACCTTTCATAACAGCATCTATGTCAGATGAATACTGTCATAGAACAACAAAATATCTAACATAAGTAACATAGGCCAAGAGATGTTTGTTATGGTTTATAGCAATTTACTGTGGTGTAATTGCCTGCTGATATTTAAATATGATTGTAAAGCTTCCTTAGAAGGCCACTACATAAATTGAACATATGAACTATTTCAGACTCAATAATAAGTGACTGTAATTATTGACTTGATTTTAGCGCACGCTAAAGCCACCCTTCATCTCTCTTATTTTAATAATTACAAAATGATTAATGAAACCATTGTTACAATGTCAGGAAAACAGGGGACCCTGCAGGTTCAATTTTGTCCTCAAAAATACAACCATGAAGATTCAACCATGGTTTTAAGGTTTGAATGATAAATGTATAAGACTGGGTGTGAAGTGAAAGTAAAAAGTGAACGCCCTAATCACTAGGCTACCAGCTGCCCGTAGGTGGGTTGCACATGGTTAGACTATTGCACATAATAAGATATCACACCTAATGATAATGTTTTAGCACCTGATAAGAAAATTACATGATATTGCACATAAGATAATAATCTATGAAAATGACTTAAACCTAATAATAAACTCCACAACCAAGTAGCATCAGGTTATTCCATAGATTATTTTAAGTGTGTGTGACAGGGGGAGGAGTTACAGACTCTGATGAGTGGGTGTTATGGGGAGGAGTTATAGGGTCTGATGGGTGGGTGTGTTATGGGGAGGAGTTCTAGAGTGATGGGTGGGTGTGTGACAGGGGGAAGAGTAATAGACTGATGAGTGGGTGTGATGGGGAGGAGTTATAGAGTCTGATGGGTGTGTGTGTGACAGGGGGAGCAGTTATAGAGTGATGGATGGGTGTGTGACAGGGGGAGGAGTTATAGAGTCTGATGGATGGGTGTGTGATGTGGGAGGAGTTACAGAGTCTGATGGGTGGGTGTGTGATTTGGGAGAAGTTATGGAGTCTGATGGGTGGGTGTATGATTTGGGCGGAGTTATGGA
>JBBIGA010000146.1:19437414-19449914 GCA_037576975.1 Alestes dentex
CTCTCTCTCTCTCTCTCTCTCTCTCTCTCTCTCTCTCTCTCTCTCTCTCTCTCTCTCTCTCTCTCCATCTCTCTCTCCATCTCTCTCTCTTTTGTCTCTCTGCCCCCCTCAGCCCCCATCAACTCCAGTAGTGAGAGGGGAGGAACCTTTTACCTTTTTTTTTTTTTTTTTTTTGGCTGTGTCTGGGTGGACGGGCTGGTCTGTGACCGGAACACTTGTACTCTATCAGAGCTAATATTTCACCGCTGTTGGCCATGCATGTGTGAGTGAGCACAGTGGAGATTCCTCTGTTTGTAATCTGGAGTGGGATCAGTTCAGAGGCCTCGCAGCAGGGACCCTGCTCTCTCCGAGCACTCTTTTATCAGAAACCTCTTTTCTTATCTCGTGACCTCTTGATCTGAAAGACTAGTGATGCACCATTTCCCACCACTGCTCTGAGTGTTTTATGTAATCCATAAAATTCATTCTCAACCATTTATCTGATTATTTAAGTATGACCTTATTGTGCCTCACATTGGTAATAAAACTATGATTCACTACCACAGCAGTCCAACACAAACAACTGGGATAACTGTACCATCACCCTATAGAGTTAAAGCTAAAACCAACCAATATTTGACTTGGTTCATACAGTCAACTGGTAAGGTTACACGGGTTTGTCAGTATTAATAAAATACATGTTTGTAAGAGACTTATTTTAGGTTGTAATTAGGAACAATCTCTTATTTGTGAGGATATCAGTGGTTTTATGTCAGTAATAAGTCACTCAACTTTATAGCATTACGAGCTGCAGTGGTAAACTTAGCTGCAAATAACCAGCGTGATTAAAATAAACTATTTATAAACTAAAGGAACTGATGCAAATAAAAGAAAATTAAGAACTAATTACGAGAAATCATCAGGCTTAGAGTTTGTACAGGTTTTATGAAATTTGGTAGTTGATAGCTCTGTTATATTTAGCAATTCATAACTGACAATTTGCAGTGATATCAGACTGTTTTGAGGCCATATAATGGAAAGCTGAATCTTTCTGTACTAGCAACATTATATACACTACTGGTCAAAAGTTTTAGAACACCCCAATATGCTGCAGAAGTTCCCATAAGTGTGCGGCACTTATAGGTTGCTTTGCTTTCACTCTTCTGTCCAGTTCATCTTGCTGTAGGATGAACCCGACCAACTCGGCACATACCAGAGGGTGCTGCTTGGCACTACAGAATTATTTCAGACTTCTGGGTAACCTTACCATTTTTACACCTCTCGCAGTTCAGCACTGTCCTTTGTACCATTTCATAATTTCATAATATTCATTGGACTTGAACTGTTTGAATTTCAGTTAAAAAAAGCTTGAAACACTGGCATGTTCTAAAACTTTTGACCGGTAGTGTATATATATATAAAATATATGCTGCCAGACAGCTCGGATCAATTGAGACACGGAATGTGCAAGACTTTGGTTTTTGGTTTTTGGTTTTCGCATCAGATCATGTATGTTGCGAGGGAGGGCTCCATGGACTGGACTAGTTTGTCCAGCGCATCCCATAGATGCTCGATTGGACTGAGATCAGGAGAATCTGGAGGCCAAGTTGGCTTCTTGATCTCTTTGTCATGTTTGTATTGTAGTAGGGCTCATTATCCTGCTATATGAGCCCACTGCCATTAGGGAGTTCTGTTGCCATTAAGGGGTGGACTTGGTCTGCAGTAGTGTTTAGGTAGGTGGTCTGTGTCAAAGTAATATCCACATAAATGCCAGGAACCAAGATTTCCCAGCAGAACACTGCCCAGAGCATCACACTGCCCTTTGGTGGCTTGCGTCCTGATCATAGCTGCCATCTGGTGCCAACTGTTCCCTAGGTAACACACAACACACACATAAAAGAAAACATACTAATCAGACCACAGAACCTTCTTCCATTGTTCACAATGCTTCTTTTTCCTCGCATCCACATTGTAGGCACTTTCACTGGTGCACTGGAGTCAGCATGGGCACTCTGACTGGTCTGGAGCTAAACAGCCCCATGCACACCAATCTATGATGTGCTGTGTGTTTTGACATTTTTCTCTCATTGCCAGTATTAACTTTCTCAGCAGTTTGCTCTTCTGTTTGATTGGACCAGACTAGAGTTCAGTTTCCATGTCAGTCAATGAGCTCTGGGCCCCAATGACCCTGTTGTCAGTTCACCAGTTGTTGTGCCTTGGACCACTTTTGATAGTACTAATCACTGCATACCGGTGGCACACCACGAGATGGGCTGTTTTGGAGATGCACTGATCCAGTCGTTCAGTCATCATAAATTGGCCCTTGTCCAAGTCTCTCACTCTTACTTTGCTTTTTTCTGCTTCCTACACATCAACTTTAAGAAATGACTCTTCACTTTCTGCCTTTGTGAAGAAATAATCTGTTATTTTTCTTAACCTGTGTGAACACAGTATATAGTTAATATATACTGTTTGTGTTCAAGTGCAAAAAGGTTCTGCAAACACAGCCCATTCTGAATACACACATTTTAAGATGTTACAACCACCTACACATTTACATATGTCTGCATATTCAGCTTACAGCAGTTTAGCTCAGTTTGTGCTGGAATTAAGAGTTTTTCAGACTTTTGAATGAGACAAAGTACATGACAGCCAATCTGAACAGAGGTCATTTACGTATAAATGTAATATAATTTTTACACCACTATTATCGGCCTCTTAAAATCTGTATTGGTCATGCAATATTCATAACAGTCGGGTCTTGGTTAGAACCACTGTGCATAAAAGTGGGAAATGAGGCGACTGTGCCAGGCATCACTGTAGCTTTGAAGGTCGTGATTAATTGATGAGGATGACTCTTGGTCTGCCCTTGAAATTAGACACTGGTTACTGTGTGCATAGTGAGCCATTTAGGCCTTCTGCTGCTATGTGTGACATTTATGCTACACAATATGGTATAGTATTGTTACAAAGGCCATGGAGATGATTCAAGCCCGAAGCTGCTGTGGAAAGGTCAAAGTCGGTGACATGCACACGCTCACCCGCATGCGTGTGTATTTATAGACACAGGCGTTCAGATGTGACAAATGGTGATGAACACAGAACTCTTAGATCCTTCCAGCACTTAGTGTTACGTGACATAGCGAAGGTGACGCCTCCCCCGCATTATGAATAATGATTAACTGCAGGCAACCGCCAAGAAGGGCTTGGTGGGGGGAGATATAAATAGACTCTGTCTTTGTTCGTTTGCTCGCTAACGTGCTAAAGAAGGGGCTGAATCTGGAGGAGGAGGCAATGAGGCGTGAAGAATATGGCAGAAAGAGACCTTTTTTTTCCCCCTCTGTTACGAACAAAGGCATACACACATATACTGATGTACAATATGCTTGACCTTTTGCTATGTGTTTGGGCAGGGCTTTCTCTTAACAGCCCAAGACCAATAGCATGAGTAGTAGGTCAGGGTTGTTTAGCAGGAAAGAATACCTATACAGCCACAATACAGTCTATTTTACATTTTGCATTTAAATTACATTTATACCATTTAGCAGACACTTTTATCCAAAGCGACTTCCATTCACTTACTAGAGGGGACAGTCTCCCTGGAGCAACTTGCGGTTAAGGGTCTTGCTCAGGAACCCAGTGGTGGTGTGCTGAAGGTAGGATTCAAACCCACGGCCTCTTAGTCCAGAGGCAAGTACCCTACCCACTAGGCCTCCACTACACCCATTTTAAAGTTCTACTGCCAAACAGTTGAGAAATGTAAAATATCAAATCATACTTTTCTCCTAAACAGGTTATGAATGATCCATCAGGACCTTTAAACAGCTTGTATTTAATTGCACTGGAGAAGTTTTAATGTAGAAGGCACACTGTTTCATGATAGCCTCCTGTCTTCTGAAAGAACATGGCTAATAAGCGGTTTTATCTTTTGTTCAATGAGCAAGAGGCGGCTTTCTTGGAGCTTAAAAGGAGCTTGTACTGTTTTAATGATGGGTTGATCTAGGAAATTAGATAAGCTTTTATTTTAATTGGAGCACAAACCAAGTCTTGTTTTTCTTCAATATAAGCAATTCCAGAGTCAATCAGTGGGTTTAGTTACTGGTAATGTGGTCGTAATTCTCACTACTCCCCTGAATCAAATTGACTCCAGCTCTAAGTCTTAATTAAAACACTTCGTCATTTAAGATCAGAGCAGTGCGGGGTGCAGTGTGGGGGCTGCACTCTGATCCAGCAGAATAATAATAAAAGCGAAACTGGCCCCTGCATCATGCTCCAGACGCAGAAAAGCAATGTCATGACTGAACCACCAATAACATGCTGGATAAAGTCGCAAGCTGCTGCCTGCAAGGATTTCCATATCACTTAATTTACTCCCAGAGAATCGCCCGTGGACGACGGGGGGAGATGAGCAGAGTGGATAGTCACTCATAAGTATGCATTGAGATGCTTGTTGATTAACATTAGTGGCTCTAGGGAGGCAGCAGAGCTTGATTTGTGTCATCTCTCTCCCAATGATTTGAATTTAGATTGAATGAGACATATTGGCACAAAATGCATGTGTCTGAGGGCGTCCTGAGGATGGAAAGAGAAGCGCTTTCTCATACAAACACATGCATACAGATATGCGTATTCATTTTATGTGTCTGTTTTTTGGCTACTGTTAGTCATTTTAGGCCTGGAATACATTTTCCTAGGTTTGGGAAAGTACGTGGCTAACAGCTGGTCCAGTTCGGTCTTGTCAGTCTTGCTGTAATGCTCCATTCTGCAGGACAGGAGCTGTGTAGCTAGCTTCTCAGTATTCATGACACGTCACCCCGCTAAGCACCCTGGGCCCCTAGTGGGTCTCGTAACTGGAGCACTAACAAAGCTGTTCATTTGGCATCAGGATGGGTTCCTGATATAGCACAAGCAGTCCTTCCTCAGTGTCCCTCTCTCACAGCAAATCCTATTATCAGCGTTGGATTTTTTCCTCTTCCTCGCGCAGGACATGAGTCCAGGAAATGAGTCATTTCCCTCCCGTTTAGTTATCTGTAACAATGGGAAGTGTCTTGTTTCTTTTGGGGAATGTCATACATTGCAATGACCGTACATTATTATTATTGTTGTTTCTGCGTTAACGTCACCGTGTTTGTGGAAGAGTGTACTTTCCAGAACCATTGTTTCCAGTGCCATCGTATTGCTACTTTCTGACGGTCACTTCAAGTGCCTTTTCAGACTTTGAAAGCTCAGTTGCACTCGAATGCCCCCTGAGTCATGTGAAAGATGTCTGCCTGGCCAACATGAAAGGCTCTGTGGCCTCTTTAGCTCTCTTACCCTCCCGGCCAGCTCAGCTCTGCTGTCGTGTTTACACATCTCTGGAAGGCTCTTTACCCAGGCCTGTGGAAGAGCCCAGACCAAATCGATGACAGATGTGACCAGAAGACAGAGCTGCAATTACATGGGAAGTCATCCTTTAGGGCAATCCCACTATCCGCCTCCTTCTCCCTTCCATTCCTGCTCATTTGAGGGTTGGAGCGCTTTGTATTCAGGCCATGCGTCTGCACTTCTGGAAAACACGTCCCACAGCAACCCTGAGAGAAGTTAAATATTTGGCTTCTAAGTGACAATTAGGAACATTACAAAAATGTGGAAATATGTCTTTCTCAGACTGGGATGATGGAGTGTTTCTGTTTTTTTGATTTACTGTTAGTTGTTGGTCTGTGCAAATTTGGCTGGTCATGTTTTTTCATTATGTTATGTTTTGTGTACATGAGTTGCTCCCTGCATCACTTTTGAAATATTACCGTCCCTGTCGGCCTTCCCCATCCCAGATGCCTGTCACGCCACGATTAAATTTGAAAGTAAGAGCTTCTTAAATGGAGTTCATGAAATTTCAGCACCTACTGACAACCTATTCTCAGGAGTGTGGGGGGGGAATGGGTTATATAAATTTTGGATGATGAACAGGTCCCAGTATCTAGTAGCGCCAGTGCCAGTCTTTTAGTCTTCCTTCTGACTTCCCAAAGAGACAGTAGTGGGGGAGGGGGAGGGTGGGATATGGAGGCGAGTGTGAATCTAAGTGTTGAGCGCCTGTGAAAAATGAATGGGAGGAAATGACAGGAGCCTGGTGACACACAGCAGGTGACAGACAAGATACTAACAGTCTGCTCCTTCCCATCGTACGCCTGCACCAGCTCCCTGCAGCGCAGCAGCCTGCCGGAGCGCACCGGGGCTCTGCGCGCTGGAGAGAACCTGCTATTTGGCTACCCAGCGTAGCTTTACAAATAGAATCTTAGCCTCACTACTGTGTGACCAGGTGGACACTTAGTGTTGTTGTTGACACACTCAGTTGAGAATTTATATCATATGGCAACAAAACATGTTGCGTAGACTGTAAATGCGCCGTTGCAGACCATGCTGTGTCCATTTTTATTACTCTACATAGTGAAAAATGGTCTCTTTGGGGACTAAAGGGAGCTGTCTCACAGTCCTTTGATCAATTAACTAGTTGAAATCATTCAGCAAAGCTCGATAACTTCTAGAATCTATAAAAAAAACAAATGTTCAAAAATGTTTTCTTGATTAATAGGCAGTTGAGGTCAGAATATTTTGAACAGTCATGCTCTGAGACGTTGAGCAGTACTGCAAGTTGCTGACTTGCAGTTCATTTTGACTCAAGATTTTGGCTGTGGGAGTGTATGCGGCTTCATTAACAACAAAGAGTCATTGTTTGATGCTGAGTGCTGCCCACCTGATGCATCCAGTGTGGTGAGAGTCCTGTGTGGCACTTCAGCAGTGTCAGTTTTGTTTATTTGCTTTTTGTTGTCTTTAATAATGGTTTATCAATTCAAACGTTTACATTTGACTAAAATACCCACCGGCCCACCCACACCGCTTTAGGCAATGATTAGTTGACAGTTTTTATGGTGACATTCTCTTAATGATCTCTCTACTATAAGAGACAGATAAATGCAGGTATTTCTATTATTATTTTTTGACACAATGATTTTTAATTGTCTTTAAACAATGTTAGTTTATATCATTTCCTTGTATGTTTTTCAGAATCTGCATTGATTGGTTTTTTTTCCCCCATGTTGTTCTTAAGGCTTTAAAATAACAACTTTGATCAGTCAGGAAATTGTTAAAGTCCATCGATAACCTAGAAACATTTAAACAACATTTAAACATCCTATATTGTGTCCATACAGTAAATGCAGTTTTACTGTCCATACAGTTTTAATCCTTCAGGTCTGGTCAAGTCACCTTTCATCCTTTCAGTCTTAAAAGGAGTAACCCCAGCTTTAGTGGCCTAATTACTATCTCCCGTCTTTTAAGTTAAAGTTGTGATGTGTGTCGAGGTTTTTAATGTGAGTTCTTGCCTGTTGCAGTCACCGCAGTGCCGCTGTGTGATGGTAAAGTCAGCTTTGCCGTGATGAAGTAATGATGTAAACCCCGTCCATTTCATTTTGGATTAGAAGGGCAGTGCTTATCGCTGACCCGAGGACTCAAAGTGGGGACGCTGAAGGGGAACGCGAGAGTGTCCTTGCTCACAACTTAATTAAAGAGCCTCCTGTTTTCGAGAGATGACAAGAGTGTGTGCCTTTCTACTGAGGACACGAAATGCAGTTTGGCTGCCCACAAATGCTTGGTTCCTGTAACCAAATGAGAAGCAGACAGGTCCAGAGACCAAAGCTGGCAAGAGGCACTTGGTCTCCTGGTTATTGAAAGGACCACCAGGGATGCGTTTGCAGTCTGTTTTTAATCTCTGTAATATTCTGCGCAAAAGAGCCGGCTCGAGGGGGAATTTACTGCCGCATCAGTGCAGATGACTTTCTGCTTATCATTAAATGTGCTCAAACAAATCTCATCTCTGAAGATTTTTTAAAAAGGGATTCATTGTTCTGTTACTTTTCAAGTTACATTGTACATAAACGCAGCAGGTTCAAATCAGGTCAGTCTGTGCTTTGTGTTTTTCCTGTCGCAGCTCTGCTCTGTCTGGGCACTTCGCTGAAAGTCGTCTGTAAACATTGTCCCCTTCAATAAAATTTGTTTTTTCTTGAGCAGAAGTCACTGAATGTCTCACTCAAGATTGCTGAAGGCGGCAACAAGGAGAGGAGACTCTTACCGCCCATCATCCGACCGATTAAACAACCCAAATGCTTCTGGAGTCTCTCACCTTGTGGTCCGACGAAGGGAGGTATCTCAGGAAAGTGTTTGCAAAAAGCTAAAACAAGGCTGGTGTTAAATGGCATTCCCCTACATATGTGCTGAACCTCAGCATGGTTATAACTCTTTGGATGAGTGGCCACTGTCAGTTCTGCAGTCACTCCCCCTGTCCACTGTCACATGCCTCACATCTCCAAGAGTTACTGCATCCACTTGCACAGTGCAATTTACAGCTTCTGCTGCCTGGGATTCTACACAGGGCCAGCGGTACTGATGAGCGGAGAATTTCTCTTTAGCCCTACATTAAAGTGCAGATTTGGTCAACATCATGGAAGGCTGACAGATCTCATTTGTAATAGTGGACAGTTGTCTAATTGCCCGTTTACTTTGCAGAATTTCCTTTGAAATGCCGGCGGATGGCCATAGCCTTTAATCATCACTGTCAGGACTGGCTTATTAATGCTCATCACTTAACATCCAGCCGATGTTGTTCATGAAACTTTTGGTTCAAAGCAGAATTCTGTAGGTGCTTGTTTTTTTAAACAAACTGTAAAATCATTCTGCAACCTTCTTTGAGGTCCGTCATCAGCTGAAAAATGTGCAGCGTAAGATTTATGCTAATATATATCTGTCAAACCCCATTCAAAATAGTGAGCCCATGTTGCTGGGATTCTCTGTTGATGCTAACGGTATAAAGAAACCTTACTGTTCAGCCCAGTCCGTTTCTTGAATGGAATTTTATAGAAGAGAGTTCCTGATTATGGACATCTTAGCAACTCAAAACAAAAGCTGTGGTGTTTTGAGTAATTCGAATTTTTAAGTGCTTTTACCCTACATTTTTCTTTTATGGCCTTTGTGTGGGTGTATGTACCGAAAACATAAACCCAAAACAGACTCTTTATAAATTCAGTGAGAACAGGCAGGGCTAAACTGCTATTGGCTGAATAGTTTGGGTTGGGGAGTGAAACATATTTTGCAAGTTTTGTTTAGAGCTCAGAATGTTTACACCCCCCTCCCCCACCCCGTTTTTTCAAACCCTCCCTATTCAAAAAAGTTAGGGGAGTTTGTTTTTCCGTGATGTGGATCCTTTAAGATGTTGAACGCAGCATTGCATTTAAACCTATCGCTATTACCTGCTGCTTCTTTAACCCGGTTAAAGAATACCTTTAGTAGCCTTAGTAACCAGAGTTAATTCTTTTCTCCAGACCTGCAGCTGTGTGAAGGAGTTGTACACAGGGCATTATTAGCCCAGTGGATTTCCAAACGTAATAATTTCTTTCCCTCAGGATTCCAGCATCTGAAGGCTTATATATAATATATATAAATATATATTTTTTTCCCTTTTCCTCTTCGAGTGCAAGCAGCAGTAAACAAGTCGGCTGCCAGAGCCTGGGTGCTCCTCCTGAGCATAAGCTGTCAAGTTAATTGCAAGTTCTACAGGAATGTTGCTGCTGCCTGCCATTAACTTGTGAAGTGATCCGTGCTGCCATTGTTTTGATTGGTATCATCCCAGGCAATTAAGGCTAAATTCCCCCTGCCAATTAGATATTTAATATCCCACTGTTAACTTTTAATAATCACTCTGCTTTTCTCTCCGGTCCGCTTTATGATGCAGATTGCTGTTAAATTCATGCCTCGTTGGTTTGCACCAATAAACACAGTCAAAGTTGCATTTTACCTGTTCATATCTCCCTCGCTTTGTGTTTACATGCTGTTGCATTCCCATCTGCTGAAATATTTAATTCTGAAGACTTTGGAGTGATTCTGGGAATTCTCCGGTGAGAGCAGATGTTTCTTTTTCCCCTCCTTGTCTGTAATCACCGCTCATCATTATTAATGCAGGCATGTGTATGATTAATTAACTCATTAGCAAGGTCAGACTTTAGACGACCTTTTGGCTGCTCAGATCTATGCAATTAAGATCAGTGGCCAATAAAAGATTGCCATTATTATTCTCACTATGCCGGTTGTTTCGAAGGGATACAATGGCTTGCCTTTCACCATTGGGTTTAAAAAAAAAAAACACCCCTCTCACAAGCTTTAGAGAAGTTTTTCGTTAAACTAATTGAGGTGCTTATTGAAAGTCGGCGCTCTCCCACAGCCATTCTGCTCCCGTGTAGCCTCACAGCGGTGAGCTAGTCCAGTGTGTAGTATGGATCAGAATACCCAGGGTATCGGTGTGCAGGGAAGGAGTTGTCTTACATGCTGCTTCTAGGCGTCCCATAGAGACTGCCTGCACACTCAAACCTAATTAAGGAGAAGGCAGAGTGCCTTACAGCGCTCTCCATTATTCATAAAAATCAGCCCCGCCACACAGAGCGAGGCAGCCGTAGCTTCTGACGTACCTGACTACCTCTGTTTGTCTAAGTGACGAGGAGGAGGGGTCCAGAAATTAGACACACATTAGCATAGTCTTTTTTACTAGGCGTTTGGCAGGGGTGCGCTCGCTCTCCTGGGCCGGCTGCAGCACGACTGAGGCGGCTGGGGTTTGATGGGCAGGCTCGGCGGCAGAATGCAGCTGCGCTGATATCAGCGGAGGGCCGTCTCTGGAGGCCTCCCAGAGCTCTGCTGAGGAAGCAGGTCACCTTATGACAAGCTGCAATAGCAACTATATTTGTCTTAAAGAGACAGAGAGAGAGAAAAAGAGAGATGGCAGCGCAAACCTGGAACAGGTGTTACGGTGTTGTCTTCTTGTTTTGATGTATTGCCCACGCTGTACAGAGCTACTTCTGTACATAGTCGTCCTCCCACCAGAACTGATGTTCAGTCGCCTGTGAGATTAGGTGGCTTCACTGTATGTTTTCAATATGCGATTGTATCCTTTAGCCTCATTCCACTGAACGTTACGAGAACGTGAGGGGTGTCTTGGCCAGACAGCTTTAGAGTCAAGTGCTTTTGGTTAGTTCTTTACAGCTCGTCTAGAGCTCCAGAAAGCACCAGGGGGCTATAGGTTATAAATTATGAGCCTGTTTCTCGCTGTTGCTTCTCCATTACACTGTCTCATCTAAAACAGCCTGAGTCAGGATGACACTAAGTAAGTAATGTCAGCTTGGATTTGTTAGTGACACTTTATTATACTTAGATGAACCTCGTAATCTGCTAAAAAGCAGTGTGGCTGAGTACACACATTCAGATGAGAGAATATGATTGAGTCCAACAACTTTTGATTTCCGTAAGAGCGGCTGTTCACAGCCTATTTCACAGTCTAATAGATCCTCCCTGAACCCTGGGGTATTTTTCCTCATAAAAAGCAGTCATCTAGTTATTTGAAAGTCTTTGGGAGTGCTTTGGAGATTTGCCATTGCAGAGTCAGTGTATATTATTTTGAGGTGGGTGTAACTTCCTCATGCCAGTCACGGGTGCTGGTGTTAGCCTGCCGGATTCCTGTGGCGACCAGCTGTTTGTTATTCTTCTGCACTGCTCTTTAAGGAGCTGCAGGAGGTAGAGATAGGGGGTTCTAATCATTAGCACATTAGCCTAACACAAATACTCTGGGGTGTGCGCCTGTGTGCGATGGCGAGGGGAGATGGGGGAGCGAGATTAAATCATCAGAGAATTGTTTACTGCATTTCTTAAGCAGCATTAATGAACGGAATCCCTGGTTGATCGCTGAAATTGGTGTAGCTGTACACATCTGTAGACTACTGCTTTGGTGAACCGCGGCTGGGGATTTTCAGAATATTGTGTTTGAGCATTGCCCCGAGGCTGCTGCCTGAAAGAGAAACGTGCCGCTGCTAAACGGGGTACGTCATGCTCTTGACGAAAGGAGGAGAAGTGATGGGCTTTAGTGCTGTAATTAATCCCGGGCCTTGATTTACAGTGCCAGTACGAATGTGCTGTTCCAGGCACAAGCAGGAGGAGGAAATCTGAAATCATTTTAATTGTGGAGGCCAGTTCTCCCAGCAGGGGGGCTTCAAGATGCTGGTAATTTTCTTTGTTTGTTTTTTTGAAATGCAATCCCCCATTGAAGTAGTATGATTGTTAATTACTGATCAGATTTCTGCCTGGCTGTAGGGGTCCTCTGGATTTCATGACTGTCGTCAGCCTATATCTCCCCCACACACACACACACACACACACACACACACACACACACACACACCCACACACACGCACACACCCACGCTTCCCAATCATTTCAAGTCACAGTTCCTGTCAGATCAAAATCCTTGAGCAAACTTGAAAGAGCTTTTGTTGTACAGTTATTACAATTTCACATTTCTGGATACTAATTAGATGACCGTTCAGAGTCTGTTATACTATAGTTTTAGTGTATCTGTAGTTGAAGTCCATTCTTTGTATAAAAGACTTTTGGCAAGAACTTTGCAGAACCAGCACCCTGAAAAATCCCAGAGCTCCTCTCTTCGCCCGGTTAG
>JBBIGA010000146.1:19473555-19504370 GCA_037576975.1 Alestes dentex
TGTGTGTGTGTGTGTGTGTGTGTGTGTGTGTGTGTGTGTGTGTGTGTGTGTGTGTGTGTGTGTGTGTGCGCGCGCGCATGCCTATTTGTGTTTGTGTGCTAAGGGTTATGTAAGTGATTTCCTCTTGCATGTAACTGTCCCTGAGCCTGGCACCAGCCTGTCTGTCGGCGCCCTGCGTCTCTCTTTCTCTCACTTAATGTCCAGCTGTTACCAGTATTGACCTTCACTTGCTCTCTGCATCGTTCCACCCTCATCTGCCCACGCTAACTGCCTCTTAATGCCTAGTAGACAAATTCAATCAAGTAATAGATTTTATCTGTTCTTTAGTTGTGTTTGTATCATATGAAACCGATGTATTAAATCACTAGTTTATACGTTTTTTTTGTAGTAAGACTATTCAAACTCACTTTTGAAGATTTTAAAGATTTTTCTGCAGTGAATACTGTGTTCCCATCTTTGTAATGCCATTGCTGCTTTTGTAAATATTCTTACAGATTTCAAAGCATCATGAAGCATCATGACTCATCATGAAGAGGGCACTTAATGGTTTGAGCCCTAAATATATCTCTGATTGAAATATGTATTCCTGGCGGGTCTCTTAGATTTGCAGGAGCTGGTCAGCTAATGGTGAAAAGAGCTGAAACTAAACATGGTCAAAAGGTATTTAGTCATCATACTGCCCGACCAGCTGTCCCATCAGTATTAGATCTGCACCAAATACAGCCTTAAAAAGCCGCTAAAAACTGCGCTTTTCTCCTTCAAATTTCCATTTCCATTGCACTGATTTTATTGAATTTTTTTATGCTTTCTTTGATTTCTCTTATTCTTTGTTTTTTACTTCCTATGTCGAATGACCTTTGTGTATGATAATGGGCTGTATATATAAACTTGACTCTAGATGAATATCTACAGGTCACTGAGCTGGAAAGCTAGCAGATATGACATGTCAGAGTTAAGACAAAGAACATGTTAGGCTCATGTTGCACTCTCTGAAAGGCATGACATGGATCACATAAGAACCACTCTGAAAGCTCATCGTAGAGGTATTTACAGGGAGTGGAGGATGCTTTGGATGAAAAATGGGCCAAAGCTAAGGCCCGTTCAAGTGTCCTGAAAGCCCTTTTCTGCCCCTGAGGTGAACACTTCCTCTGCTTCATGGAAGATATGCAGGAAGCCAGTCAGCTCATTACTTAGTAGTGAGGCAGTATTTCATGAGCAGCAGTTGTTTTACTTGTTTATGAACAATTCAGAAAAATGAATAGTTTTAGATAACGATGCATTGCAGTGAAAATTCTCGGCCAAAACTGGAATTCGGGCTAGACCAAAAAGTGAAACCAAAAGAAGCTTATGATAAGCCATTCACATAATATAAATGTTTACACTGTACATTTGCTGCAAAGTCCATTGTATTTCACAGTAGAGAATACTTGATTATCCAAGACATTGTATTCTATTATTTTTTAGTCATTTGGCCACTTGTGGGTTTTGTTTCTTCATTAGGAACAAACTGTGGCTACAGATGGCACCTATGTAACAGTAGGGGACTTTCTGCCTCCATTGTTTGGCTCAAGGAGTTTTCAAGTGGTCTCCAACCCGCAGTGAAGAAGTCCTGAGGAGTTGTATCCCCTCAAGATACTCAACAGTATGATTTACAACTCATTTATCTAATGTCCCTCTGAGAAACCGTAAAACAGGGAGACCTTTTCCATGTTTATCTGCTGCCACTCAAAAGCAGGCATTACTGCGGGGCGGCATCTCTGCTGACCGCTGCAGGAGGGAGGGGGAAAAAAACTCATTTCTCATTTTTACTACATTTTAATTTAGATTTTTGACACTTCTTTGTGGGACTTTTTTCTCTTTTCAATCATTGCTCATTATGGGCAGTTTCTTTTTATTATGTGCAATAGCCTTACCATGTGCAGTGTCATTACTTATGTCAATATTACTATCTAATGCAGTAACAAACTAGAGAACAACTCCTGTTTGTGTTACTGATAAATTACTTAGCAGTTATTTATCTGTATTATTTTACTCAGCATTTTTTATATATAGCATATTATTGCAGAGTTTTATTTCACCTGGTGGCCTAGTGGTTAGGGAGTTCGCCCTGAGATCAGAGGGCTGTATGTTCGAATCCCTGGACGGCTAGTGACGCCACTGACGTACCCTGAGCAAGGTACTGTCCCCACACGCTGCTCCCCGGGCGCCCTTCATTGTTGGCAGCCCACTGCCTCACTTGGTGAATGGGTTAAATTCAGAGAAAGAATTTTGCATTGTTCACACGGTGTGCTGTGCTGTGGTGTGTTCACGTGTGACAATAAGGGGCCACTTTGCTTTACTTTATATTTTATTCAGACATCTCGACTGTGCACTCAAGCTAGTTCTTCTGGCATCAGTAAAGTTTTCTGATTCTAAATCTGATTTTCAGTGGCAGGGAATTTGATTCATCCCTACTTTCTTGAGAGTGATGGTACCAGAAATAAAATGTACCTTTGGTCCCCCGAAGTATGTTTTAGTGGATAGTTCTTGTGAATAAGATGTGTGTGTACATGTAGTTGGAGCTAAAACCCATTGTGGCAGCTTGATTTTCTGTTTAGTGGATTTCACTGCTGTTCGAAGGCTTGTTAATGACTGAACAGTCAGTACCAGCACTGGTGCATCTGGCCCCTCAGAGATGCTCGGTGCAGGAATAGCAGAGATTTGCGCAGATTTTCTCGTATCCTCGCCAGCCCTGTGGGGTCCCTCGCGCGAGCGGTGGTGACAGACTGCTGATGGCCCCCTCTGTCCACTGACAGACAAAAGCTTTAGTCAGATTTACTGAGTCACAGCCTTAGAAAAACACAGCCTGAGCCCAGCGCTCTGCCATTTTTCCTCTCGGATGCCTCCCGGCAGCCGCACAGATTTACTTGTTTAATGGTAAACAAGGGCAATTTGCGAATCAAGAGTGGAGAGGCCACGCCGATAGCCCTCTGCCGAGCGTTTTGCTGAGATTGTTTTTTAAAGAGGGGCAGAGTGGAGGCTATGCAGTGTACCATTCCTCCACTTAATGCGCCGCGCTTTGGGTGCAGTGATAAGGAACGCCTCCTTGAGCAGTAATCTCCAATGACCTTGTGTTCAGAGCGGAAGACGCCACCCTGTTTTACACGACAACAGCAGATCACCTTTATTTTATGCGGCAGCATTGATTTTAATTTACCTTGATGGCTTTCCATTCAGAGGATATTAAGCTCGTTTAGCTCTGTCATCTCTCTCCCTGTGTCTCTCTCTCTCTCTGTCTCTCTCTCAAGATTTTACTTCGACCTCCTTTTTTGTTTTTTGTTTTTTTCTTTTTTGTGTTTTTTGTGGGTTTTTTTCCACCCATTCATCTGTGAGTCAGATTAGTCTAGGGGAGTTTGTGCGGTAAAGCTCTGATTAATGAAGCTTGGCGCGGGTTCCCAGAGTGCCCTGCTACTGAAGGATGTGATTGGATGAAAAGAGAGTTAATGGAGTCTTGCGCCGGGGCCGGCCAGCGCCAAGCTCCAGCATCCAGCTCAAGCCGGAGAGAGAGAGAGAGAGAGAAAGAGAGAGAGAGAGAGAGAAAGAGAGAGAGAGAGAGCGGCCATCTTTCACAGACGGAGGGAAAGAGGGAGGGGAGGGGGTGATGTTGAACTTGTGCCAAATGTTTGGTGGCAGGCTTGTTGCTAGGAAATGAGGATCCTGAGGCAGAGTGGTGCACAGCGAGCTGTAATGAGGGACAGAAACAGGGGCTGCAGAAAAACACATGAAAAAAAACACATTTCACACAGATTCGGGCTGCACAGGAAGGAAACGCTGCAAATTCCACTTTCCAGTGTTTTTGTGCACCATTTGGTTAAAAAAAATTCAACAGGCTTGTGTTTCTAGCTGTATGCCTTTTAAGTGTATGTGTTTAAAATAATAAAGGTCACACCGTTTCAACCATTTCTACGCTCAGTGCAGCCCAAATGTGCTACAGTGTCCTGATGGCTGAGATTTTTTTTTTCGTACCCCCTCCCGACACCCCTGCCCTGTAATTTGATCAGTCTTGGCACATGCGCCGTGCATTATGCCTCATGCCAGGGCATTAACCTTACTGTGCCAGTCCTGCCTGCTCCTACACGGTCTCTGAAGCCACTGGCACAGAACCCTGCACTCTTAAAGAGACAGCAGCAGCAATCCGGCTGGGGAATGTGTGCACAGTGTCACGTTCAGAATGAGGGAGGTGAGAGAGGGAGAGGGAGAGGGTGTGTCTGAGGGTGAGAGATGAAAATAATTAAAGGAGGAGTCAGGAGGGCCTCCGAGGTCCCAGCTGCAGATGGTTCTGGAACAGCCTGAGGGATATAAGAGTCGTTCTTGCAGGCGTGTGCCAGTTCCACTGAATGGATGCTTCGTCCGGAGAGGATGTGGCTGTGCAGAGCGGTAGCTGTGAAAGTGTCACCTGTGAAAAGAAAAAAAAATCTCTTTTATCTCCTACCACAACTTGTCAGTTTTTCTCTGTAAATGTAGCTTATTTCACAGTGTTCGCCACAAGCTTTCAGAGCTTAAAACACTCGACAGGCAGAGCCTCATCAGGACTAATGTCAGCACAGAGTAACGCTGAGTGAGAGAGAACACACCATTAACCGGTACAGTAAAGCAGCATGACACACACACACACACACACACACACACACACACACACACACACACACATATTCAGGCAGCCCTCACGCTGACCTTGAGCTGAATCTGGCGTCAGCTGCCCTACACACACTGTCCCTCCTCTCCCTCCCCCTCCTCCGCCCAGAAAGATCACACAATGCAAATTGAGTGAGTGAGTGAGTTTGGGGGGGCTGGCAGGCTCTCTGTAACTGGAGGCGATTGGTCACAGTGTTGCTTTGCTCTGATGAAATTTAATCTTGCCATATTTACATGCAGAGTTTCACTCTTGGCAAGCCTTATTAAATAGATTTGTAAACGCTCTTCATCTTGATTAGAGTTCATGCCTCTGAGAGGCGTCCGCTATGCCTCCTTTTCCCTCGTCTATGGACGCCGACACACTTAAAGTGATCAGCTGCGTTCCTGCTCCGATTGTGTGGCGAGTAAAAAATAAATAAATAAATAATTGCTTGTGTGTTGTGGTTCCGTGATTATTGCTGGCTTTACCTGCCTTATCAAATCTTGCCTGCTATGCCTGAAGGCTTGCATGGGTTTTGTTACACTAACATGCTTGAGAGCTGGAACCGGGCCTGTCAGTGTTGCATCCGTCAGCACAGAACACTACCGAAGCCTTCTGCAGTCTTTATTAACCCCAGCAGACTCCAGACTTACTATTCTCTTAATGCGTATTATTCAGTGACTGTTATGAGTTATTCAGTAGGTACTGTGGAAGTAACATGTAAACAATGTCAAAAGACAGAAAAATGAATGTCCGCAGCTGCCTAAAGATCATTGGAGCCCTGAAAAGTTTGGACTTGCTGGTAGGTCACTAAAGAGGTTTCAGTCTCTTTAAACTAATAGTGTAAAGGTTCCCATTCATCCCAGATGGTGTTCAAATTGCATGTAGAATCCATTTAGAAAGTTTGAAAATATTCGGCAGTTCCAAAATAAATATTTTCTACTACATTGCCAATTTACTGCATTTTCCTGTAAATTACTGTAAATTCCCTGTAAATGCTTATTTGCAACATATTTTCCTAACCAGATTCTTCCTGTGTGAAAGTAAACGGATGGATTGTGAGCTCTACTCACAGTTGAGTCAGATGTGTCAGACTGTTTTGCGCTAATAGCAGTCAGTGATGCTAAAATTCATGTGATGACAAGGCCTAATAGTGCAATTATGCGCATGTTGCATCTTTAACCATTAGCCCCTCCTCTCCCCCCTGTTGCTAATTTCATTTACGTATCTGCAGTGCAAACACACAACAGCAGCCAGTCAGGAGTTATTTGACATCTCGCTGTCTGTGTCTAATTTGCTGTGAATCAGAGAGGCATTTGCGCAGGGTTGAGCTAGGTGGCCGTTTACTCAGTGGAGCGATGTTTGCAGGCTTAATTGAACCATCATTAGTTGACATGAGCGTAGTCACATGGGCCGCGTGTGTTAATGTGGAGCTCGGAGGCAGTGGGATGCTGGGCTGAGGCAACATGGGCAATCACTCCAGTTCTCATGCGGAGCTGGCGTTACAGCCATACAGGTTATAGAACAGCAGGAGGGATGGAGAAGGAGAGAAATAAAGAGTAGAGCGCAATTATTAATTTAGGGATGCACAGTAATATCTGAATCCCTTTTAAAAATGCATCTGCATAAGACAGATACTTTGAACTGCTATTTTGAACTGCTATTTGATGACCCATTTATTATGCTGAAGAACAGATTTCTGATGTTATGCTGGGCAACTGTGACAGAATTCGCGATGTTAATTCATGTGGATTTTTGTCCCGCATATACAGTACTGTGCAGAAATCTTGAGGCACCCCTTCATATTTTGTTCTTAAAGAGTCAGACTTTGTTGTATTTTTTTTTTTTTAATATAGTCTTGAGGAACAGTTCTCTAGTCTTCCTGAAGGACTATTAAAGGCTCTGATTTTAGCTGATCAGGCGGTGATCAGTATCCTGGTGGTGCTGAATGAGTGATTGGAATACCTTTATCTAGGCACCTTGTTTCTAGGAATTTTCACAGCCTGTCACAGTAACAAAAAAAAAATTCTGCATAATCAGGAAAAATGTTTAAGGTAACTTCCTAGCTGTTTTCCTAAAACTCTACGGTAGCTTGGGAAGCCGGGTTCTTTGTAGCAGCGTCCTGTAAAGGATTCTCATTTGTGTTACATAACAAAATGGAACTGTCTGCCAAACCCACTTGTCATGACATCAGAAAGAAGTAACCGTAAAAGATTCCTGCAAGCAAAACACTTCATCTCACATGCTATGAAATCAAGCGCTCCTGGGCTGCAGCTTAGCTTTCATAATGCAACCCTTTGCAACCCTCTTGCCAAATGGAAGCTATATGATGATGATGACAGTAATAATAATAATAATAATAATAATGTACACACAGCTTACTTTAACTTCTTCCTTATTAGTGAGACATGTTAAGTTGTTTTCAGCTAGTATATTAGGCACAATGCCTGCTCTTACACCTTGAGCGCTCTCAAGAACAAAAACTTTTTTTCCTCTTATGTACACAGTCACAATGGCACATGCTTAGAAAGCAGACTTGAGCACTGATGATGTTACACACATACACACTCTTCTCTATAAATCTCCTCCCAATGTGTTCCTTTTTGTATCATTGAGCGGAGCTTGAATTGATTCGGGCCTCAAAGGCTCATGTGCGCGTGTGCTGGCTCAGTGTTTGATCCAGCAAAGTGCTCTCCATAGCCAGTGGAAGCCCCTCTTCCTGCTCGCCCCTGGGGAGGAAGCCCGTGGCTGAGAGGTCAGGGTAATATTTACAGATAATAAGTGGATGCTGCTGGAGGTCCACAGGCATCTTGCTGAGGGTTAGTTACCCAGTCCCTTCAATCAGAGAGCAGCTGCAACGTCCCGCCTCAAACACCCTTCCCGTGTACACACACACACACACACACATACACACATATCCTTCACCTCAAACGCCAGAGCACTGCTCCACCAAGCACTCACACTGAAACATTGATGTGGCGAGGCCATGAAATCGCTTCAGTAGATGAAGTGAATCGACAGCGAGAGACACAGAGACGTGCTTGATTGTTTCTTAATGTGTTGAGGATTGAGGCTAACACATTTTTACAAGGGTCCGCGTACAAGCGTGCTAATGGGACACAATCAATAAAACATCTCTGGGTGTGAAGCGGTGAATCCGGTATGCGTGAGGATCTGCCTCAACAATTAAGCCGCAGTGATTCGGAGACTCTGTGAAATATTTATCCATTAAACGACATTTTCTAATTACTCTGGCTCAGTCTCCTAGTCCTCTCGAGCTCAAAGAGTGATCTGCTCGATCAGTTTATCTTCCTTTTGACCCAGTTTAGGCTTGTTAGCTTTTTGCTTACATTACCTGGGTACACAAACGGAAAAAAAATAATAAAGTGTTTGAAAATGGCCAAAAATGTATTTTTCTTTAATGTACCCTAGAATTTGAAATGGTATTTGTAATATATGTCACATATGTAAAATACACCTGTTTGTGTGTCAGGAAGAGTACTGGAGAACTCTTTTGTGATTTAAAAGCGTTAAAGATGAGCCGTCCCAATACTAAATATGGAAACAAATACCAGCAAAACAAACAAATACTCGAATATTATAATTTTCCAGGCTAGACCTAGATCAAACTGAGCAGTCTCCTCAGTAGAGGGCTCGTCAGCAAGTGATAAACCGATGTAATGAACAACTGTCCATGGCCAAGAGTCAGAGAGAGCGTTATTGGCTTTGCTTTCTCTGGGTGGGTCAGATGGCTCTTTATCTCTCCATTACCTCAGGGGATGCAAACTGACATAACAGACTTGGCTGTGAGTATTCTCCACTGAGCTTTCCAATGAAATTGCAGTTCGTAAAGTAGCATGTGTGACTTTTTAGCAGTGAAATTAGCTAGATTTTGTTAAGATATGGTGAATTATTTCCTTATTTGAGGAGACAGGTGGCTGTGGTGTTCAGTAGGTAGTGGGAGCATCAGCGGCATTTGATAAGTAAATAAAAATAAAACATTCAAATGAGAAACAAATTTCTCATAAAACATAACAGAAGAAATGCAGGAGCTCTTCCAAACAGTAACAGTGAGGAGGAGTGAATTAACTACAAATTACAACAGCAGAGTTTTCTGCGTGTGTCCTATTAAGATGTAAGTATGTAATTTATGCCTGGATGAAGGCCTGGGCAGTGTGACCATGTTTGTCATTACTGGGATAAATTACATGACTATGCATTTCCATATGATATCAGGATGCCTAGAACACCAACTGGCAAGTTTTATCACAAACAGAGCCCAATTCATCTTGTTCAGCTGTATTTATGGCAACGCAGTGTGTGCAGTGTTGAATAAATATAATTTGCGCTCTTAGTTTTTGATCGTATCTTGCACATGTAGCACTACTGGTTCTCTTTTGGTGTCTCCAGCTTATCGCTGTACAAAATATACACTATATGGACAAAAGTATTGGGACGCACCTGTTTTTCAGGGTTTGGGCTATAGGCCCTTTACCTACAGTCGAGGGCAATCTTAATGTTTCAGCATAGCAAGACGTTTTGGACAACGCCATGCTTCCAGTACCATGCTTCCAACACTCTAAAACCTTGCGAAAGGCATTCCAAGAAAAGCTGAAGCTGTTATAGCGGCAAAGGGGGGACCAACTCCACATTAAAGTCTGTGTATTTGAATGCAATGTCATTAAAGTCCTAGTTGATGTAATAGTCAGGCATCCCGATATATTTGTCCATATTGAGTAGATTGTGACTTTGTATCAAATTTCTGAAGTTACGATATTATATGTTCACCGACCTTTATCTGAATGATACTTTTAGGTAGCAGAAAGCTTTGAATGCATACAGGCCAGTTTATTCAGTGTTCAGCTATCTCTGCTTATTGATTGGGTTATATCATTATGTTGAAGTAGGTGACAGTTGTACTGTATGGAAGTTGTTCCTTCCAGATTTTTTGCTGCAACTTGTAATAGAAGATCAGAAGAAGAGAGGGGTAATAGAGACGCGCAATGTGTCATTCATTAGCTTTGAAAGGAGAGTAAAATCTGTCATTTTTTTCTGTTCCTTTCAAATCTCTTTTTGTAAATCGTTACAAATGACTATGAATGAAACTCTTCACTTCGTATTGAAACGGAGCCACTATGAAAGGTGAATCTTTATTCGATCAGAACAGCATGAGTGAGTGCTTGTTTTCCAGAGGGCTACCTGAAGAGCTGTTGAACTTCTCTTCACCCTGCTCTGTGGCCTTAGGCTGGGCCTGTGGCGTGTCCAGCACTATCTCTCCCTTTGATTCATGATCTACTTATGGAGCTCCTAACTGGAATTTCCTTCAAAGCTGCGACTCGCATCATCATATATTAAGCGGGGTGGCGGCAGGGCCTCGCGCCGTAGCCGCCGCTCTTCGGGTTGCTGTTTGGAGCAGCAGTAACACTGCGCAGATGTTGAGGCTATGCTCCACAGCTGTCGAGCGGAGGACTGGGGTGAGGAGGGATTTGCACGTCTCTCTAAAAGATTGCTCCTTTCACATCCCCTGCCATTGTTGATGGGTAATGATTTGCACATTTTCATGCGTATGCTCTTTCACACACACGCACGCACAGTCGACTCCTACATGCATGGCTGGCATGAGGCCAAGTGTTTGGCCCCACCATACATGAACCTGCCTGTGTGCCAAATGGGAGCGAATTCTTTGGAAACCAGGATGGTGTGGTTATTTTCCTTTGAACCCTCCACTCCCACCTCCACATCACAGAGAACATGATGAACGTGACCACATACAAAGCAGAGTCCAACCGATATATGGAAATCTGGCGGACAATAGCAAAATGAGAAAGATCTGAACATTATGGACACTATTCATATTGGCGAATGTAGATTTATATGCAGTCAGAAATATGTTTAATTTTAGATGTGCGTTAGTGATGGTCATTGCTCACGTGTCAAATTTCTTCATCTTAAATAACGTAAATATTGCAGTGTTTTCTAAGGTTTTGTTTTTTAAGGTTACTTATCCTTCCTTTTTGTCTTAACATCTGAAAATATTTTGCATGGTTTTGTTTTTTAAAACCTTGATTGTGTTTTGTGTTGTTGTATTATGGCTGTATCACTGAAATATAACTGACCAGGTGGTGTCTGTGAACTTTGTTTAAACGAAAACAAACTGGCATCTGACCATGAAATCCCCAATAATGTAACTTCTCATTAATGTCTGTTATAAAACAATTCTCTGCGGTGTTTTGACAGAATACTGGCAAATAAGTCAGCGGATCATCTATATCGGCCGATGTTATCGTCTAGTCGATATATAAGCCCAGTCCTGATGGAGAAACGCATATGTGCCTGCAGAACTTTGGTCAACCTCATGGAAACTGACACCGATTCCCCTTCCCTGAATCTCCCTCAAAACTGCTGGCTTTGTTTTATTAGCTTTGTGCACTAGCGCGCTCTCTCTTGCCTCATATAAAACGTAGTGTGTAAGTAATGAGGGTGGAAGTATAGCTGTGTAACAAACATCTTGTTCCCCTTGGGACATGAGCATGCTCAGTGGAACGTGAAATGTCTTAACCCTGAGTTATATTGTTTTGCTGTTGCTTTCCCCTCGACTCTGATGTTAACAGGCCGTCTGTGATTTATTTGTATATTGCTTTCTAATCAGACTCTGTTTTTGGCTATAACCCCCACACACACCTGGCTGGGGCCCCATCACACAGCCCCTGAGGCACAGGGGCAGAGAGAGAGAGAGAGAGAGAGAGAGTGAGTACTGGTGCAGCTGTACTTACACACACACACATACACACATACATTCACCTCTAATAATGGCGCCATGTTGTTTCCATCCCCAGTCTTGAGAAGTCTGCAGCCTCTAAGTACAGACACACTGTTTGCCAAGAGTTTGGGGACAACTTACTGCCCTTGAAATTTGAATTTTTTCTCTGTTACTTTTCAATTTTTGCCATTTGCTGCAGCTATACACCAGTGGTTCTCAAACCTGTCCGTAGGGACCCCCCACTCACATTTTTGCTCTATTCTGTACCATTCAGTGTTGGCTTAAATAAAAAAAATCTGGACTGTCCAGAGGTCCATGAAGGTAGGTTTTGAAACCACTGATATATACAATATACATGTATGCATGCATCACCAACAGCTAGGTTTTGCCTGAAGAATGACTTACCAAACTTTTACAGAAAATATATTTTGAACATATTTTGTCCCAAAGGTCTAAAAGTTTAGCGCTGACACCACAAAAAAGGTTAAAATGCCTGGGGTATGGCACTATAAGGAGAGGTGTCCCAGATATTCTCTCAAAAACATACAGATGTAACGGCATTTGAAAGAAACCTTTTGAACATGACAAACTCGTGGTCACTTGATGAAAACATCTTGGTGCCCTCCAGTTTTTGATGGACTGTGAAGGTGGTCCTGTTTAAATAAAAAGCTCCAGAGTTCTGTAATGCTTGTTCTTTGTGTTGTCCACAGTTTTAACTGCGCATGTTTGCATGACTTAGCTTTTTAAGAAAGGAGAATTTTTATTGAATCAAATGACCTTGGAGATAGAGCATGAAGCATCTGCCTCAGAGGCTAAAAGAGAAGTGTCAGATGCCTTTAGCATCATGAGCTACATATGTGAGTGTGGTGCTGTGCTTGTACCTCGCTGTACAGAGAACAGCAGCAGCAGCCGGGCTTTGAGCTGGTGACATAACACACTGACGTTGTGGAGCACGCAGGGACGCGGTCATTATCTGTGGATTGCTGGAAGATGTGAGTCATCAGGCAGGAAGAGCACATTTCTCCAGCAGGCTGTTGAGAAGAGGTGATTTAGAGCATAAAGGAGAAACCTGTGGCTGGTTGAGTTTCTCTCAGTACTGCCAGTATTTCACATGTCAAGGCTAAGAATTTTCATCTCCAATCTTTGTAACACGTAATATTTTCTAGCAGAAATTGCAGCAGCATTTGTTTGTTTTCTCCTTGTAATGACATGGACAACCGCACTCTGGTTATTGTGGCAATATAATAGTTATTACCTTACATAACACCGTAATCATTATTGTGTTACATGACGTTATCTACATCGGGTGTTTATTATGGGTGTTATCGCTAGCCGCCTTTTGCTTTTTTTACTCCTATGCACACAGCCATACCATGACTCCGCACATTCACTATGCAGAAATTAAATGATTCTATTAATAAATGGATGGCTCCCCCACTTTCCACATGGAAATCCTAATGAGCGCTTTACAATTACCCATAACAATCGTGGAGGCGTGGTGCCGCTATTAGGCCTGTTAATGGTAAGTGCTGAATTCCCTGCAGTTTTGGGTGCTGTGGCTGGCTCCAGTGTTTCTAAATCCCCGCGACATGAATATTCAAACAGCTCCATTAATGAGAGCGGAGCTGGATGAAGGCTCCGGGCTCTGTGATGCTCTGAATAGGAACATGAAGCCGCACAGCTGGTGGGTATACATGCATCAGGATGTGATGTAGGGGTATTTCTGCCCTGAGATCATTTGCTGAAAGAGATTTTTTATTATTAGTATTATTATTATTTCTTTCTCGGTTCTGTCTGCTCCTTTTTCAAAAAGAAAGCTGTGAAATCCCATCCGTTTGAAATGGAACTGATTCAAGTGGAGAACACAAATGTATCAGCAAAGGAGTTCCAGAACACAGAAGAATAGCGGCTCAAAGAGCTTAAGATTCTTAGATCTCCGTTACTAATTAGCACCGTTTTGGGGAGAAGCGTTTACAGACAGGTTCTACCCAAAGAGAATATTTGACAGATTTCTTGCCTTTACAAATTTATCTCGAGCTTCTGTTCTTATTACAAGAGCAGAACTGAAATGACCGATCTGAAATGTTTTCTGCTGTGAAGCATGGCTGTACAAAACAAATACACAACACTATGCACCAGAACTGTGCCTCTCCTATAGAGAACAGAGCGATAAGTAGCTTTTACCCTTTTCTCATCAGTTTCTGTTTTACTTTACTGGCTTGTCACACTATCTTGATTGTAGATAATCTACCCACCCACTGGAGAAGGCCTTTTTCTGTTTGACTCACTCATTATCATGGAAAAAGTCCACAGCTAATACCTTGTTTATTTGTTTTACTAGTTAAAATCTTATGAAAAGTCCTTTCTGCACATTACAGATTCATTATTGGGGGCTCACTTTGTCTATCTTTAGGTCAGGCCTGAACAGTATTTTACTGGCTTTGGATACTCATTGATGGTCTATTGTTCCTTTTAAACATGATGTTTTAAGCAATTTTGTGTTTTTATGATGGAAGAGATGCTATTTTAATCATAGTTTCAGTTCACATCAGCTCATGTCTCCTGTCCTTTAAAACGCGAGTGCTTCCGAATGCTTGCGCTAGATAATTTTTTGTCAGAATCAGCTTTATTGGCCAGGTATGTGCATACATATAAGGAATTTGACTCACCAAGAATAAATAAACTCTAAATGTATATATATGTACTTATGAATAAACTATATAAGCTCCTATAAAGATTCAGTCAAATCACACCCTCCCATTTTCGGTGGCAGTGGTCCCTACCTCAGGGACCTGGAGGGTCAAGCACACTCCCTAAACCCGGCAGTTAACAGGTGAGTCGAATCAGGAAAGTGAGCTGGAAAGTCACCAACATGCACTGGACACCAGCCCCCCCGAACTAGAAGTGAGCACCCCTGTTCTGATACTGTGTTGTGATTGTGCCAGAGTAGCTCCTGCACTGTGGAGTCTGCTCTTCTCTGATACAGTGCTTAAAAACATATTATTTCATCACAATAAACAGGTCACCTGTCAAGTCTTAAACTCCCTATTAAACTATTTCAATTAGAAAACAAAAGAATTAAAACAGAGCTAACGTTCCTGACTGTAGTGAATATGTGATGCATAGGCAGTTTGTCATAGGCGGTTTGAATTGAGCCCATAAGGATTGCTTTACTCACATGTGTGAGATGATTGATGATATACGACCCCTTATCCGCACATTTTTTTTTTTTTGTTGTTTTTTGATCATCAGATAATATAGAGAGCTCCCACGCTTAATTTCCTCCTCCTTATGCATCTTTGCTCTTTTAGCTTCACTAACCATGAGGAATGCGGTGCATATTGTTGGTGAGGTGACATGAATGCCTGATATGAATTTAGCATGCATTCAGATGCATCAGCTTTAATAGATTTACATTCACATTTATTTAACAGTTTCCATTAATTAACTATGATGGAATAATTAATAATTAACTATAATTTCTAGTAGCTAATAGATGATAAGGATATAAATAAGCATTTTGTTATTTTGTGAGTAGCATTTGAATGGTTTTAGTGATTTTGTGAGTGGAATTTGTTCAGACTAGTTCTAGTATTGTTTCTTAAAGCCCTGTTTTAACAGAGTGATGGGGTTTACAGTGGGAGTTCTCTGTCCAGGAGACAGATGTTCGGCTCCTTCTACCTTTAACTGGTGGCTTTGAAAACCACAAGATAGATAATCTCACAGGAAGCAATACTTTCTTCAACAGGATCATTTAATGTTTCTCTCTCTCTCTCTTTCTCTTTCTGTCTCTCCCTCCTGTCTTCTCTGTGGTTCTTATCTTCTGGGCTCAGGAAGTAGCTTGAATTAACAGGCTGGCTTTGAAGCCATCAGGCGAGGTTAGCCCCACAAGTATTTCCTGTTATGGCATCGCTCTTAATCCATGAAACCAGATTTCTCATCTGTAAAGTAGATAATGTGTCTGGAAAAGCAAAAACATTTACTCTGGGTTATCATGATTAAGCAGCTTAGCGGCGCTACAGAGCACAGGGGAGTAGCAGCGGGAGACAGAGTCTCTCTCTCCCTCGCTCCCTGCTTCTCTCTCTCTATCTCACTCGCTCGCTCCCTCGCCCTCGGAAAATATCACCGCTGGATTGATGCAGTGAGCCTCTCTCAAAAAACAATCAATTTTTGCCCCCATAATAAATCGCCCGTTTGTTTCAATTCATGGCAGCCTGAAACGTGGGGGCTTTGTTTCTCATCATCATGTCATATTCAGTTAATGAACCAACTGTGCGCCCGACATTATTGACTGATAAATAGCAGAGGAAATTGCATTTGATTCTCTTTCATATTTACATATCACAGCGTTCAAATTAATCAACAGCAAATTCCCGCGCCCTGTCACCATTTAAAAATACATTTAATTTCACGGCAAATCAAAGATCTCGCAGCTTAAAGCAAATGCTTCTTGATCTCGGCGTAACCTTAACATAAAATGCTCACCCCGTACATCAGCAAGGCTCAGTAATATGGTTCTAGACGCATACTGAGGTTTCGCACGTCGTACTGTGTGCTTGAACTCGTATAAAAAAACGCATTAACACCGTAATAAACACCGCTGCTCCTGGTACTGTCATCTCCTCTCACACCCAGATTCACAGACTGGCTGCCAGAATGTGGCGGGCTAAAAGTATATGGTGTTTACATGGGCTGAAACATGGCAAAGTGTAACCTTTAATGTGTATTGAGCCTGTTGTGTTTTCAACATGGTAGGCGAGTGTAATTGAGGTAAAAACATCTTTTCTCTCAGTGCTATGCCTCCTCTCCTAACACTTGATTTAGTTGTATTTGTTCTTTCCTGTTACTGTAATCGGTGGTGTTGTAATCTGGACTGTTCAATGTTTTTGCCCACTTCTGCCTGTTAAATGCTGTTTTTGTTCTATGTCTCAACTCACTGTAAAGCGACCTTGAGCTTGAGAAAGGCTCTATATAAATAATAATGATCATTATTATTATTATAAATGAACAGTAATATAAGATTGGGGCCACCCTTTCCTGGACTGCACTGAATGGTCATAGCAATGTCCTTCATTTAAAAATAGGCATCGGTGCCAGAGCAACTGATAGGACATTGGTTAGGAGGGTCTTACAGCTCCTGATCAATATATTTTTTGACTAATACACATTTTAAGGTAGCTCAATTGGGTCGATAACATCAGATGATGTTGGATCGAAAATGAATGTAAATGAATTCAATTCAGTCCTTGAAGTGTAGCATATAGTAACACTTACAATATCAGATTACTCACGGGGTATTTCTTATTCACGGGGGAGTGTTTGAGTATGATGGCCTACTTTTAAAACTGTGAAGTTTTTTAATGAAGAAATATGTGTAAAGTATGTAAACTTTATACATTAACCCAACAGTGTGAACAGCACGAAATTGTTCTCTGCATTTAACCCGTTCACCAAGTGAAGCAGCGGGCTGCCAGGAGTGTGGGGAGCAGTGTGTGGGGAGGGTACCTTGCTCAAGGGTACCTCAGTGGTGCCGCTATCAGTCCTGGGATTCTAACCCATGACCTTCTGATCGCTGGGGCAACTCCCTAAGCACTGAGCCACACGTTTCCCTAAATATGAGCCTGGGATTGGTGTTATTGTATTGATATCCGCATCAGTAGTCAGTGTTTAATATGAAAGTTGTCCCATCAGTAGTCTTCTGTCAAACGTTATGCCATGTTACTCTCTTTTATTTAACTATGATTGTGTTTAGATTTAGAAGTCTGTATCGCCGCAGTATGGCTAAAAAGATGGTGACTATGATCTTAGCAGTTGTTATGAATGCTGACATATAAGCTTGGAATCACTAGCACACATGATCAGAGATGTTCTAATCTAACACAAGCCACTACTTACTAGTGATTTAATGGCATTTTACCGGTACTGATAAATTGGTACGATATCTATAACAGCTGATTTTGTGAGCCAGTTGTACCGATCTGGCCCCTGATAGTTCCCTCTGACTGACATGCCCTGGACAGATGCTCTTCATTCTTACATAAAAGCCACATCTTGCCCTTATACACAAAGCAGGAAGTGCTTGTGTGTGCGTTTCATCCTTACCAATTTAGCCCACTTCTCCCTCCTTCCTTTTTTTTTCCTCTCTCTCTCTCTCTCTCTCTCTCTCTCTCTCTCTCTCTCCCTCTCTCTCTCTCTCTCCGTAAAAAGCATTCCCATCATAGGATTCAGGCTCTAATTAGTAACCCTTTGAGTGGAGGAGTGTGAACCAGGCAGATGTACAGGGATGGCTGAATGAAAGGGAAACGGATACATGTGCTTGTTCGTCGAGTTTTTGCTTCTAAATTGGCTCTGATGAATCCCATTTTGCGGCACAATTAGATTAGAAAAAGGGATCTGAAATCAGTGTGGGACTCTGAAATCAGTATGACACGTCTTTGATGAACCCTTTAATACAGCGAGAGTGAAATGGTGGCGAGCAGGGAGGCCCACTTCGCTCTGATCCCATTTAATCAGCTATAGACTTTTTAAAGGGCATTAACCCAAAGAGGCTGGGCCTCTCTATGGAAGATAAGCATGATTAGCCTTTCATAAATAAACCACAAGAGTCTGACACCTAATGTATACAAGAAGATGTAGCTGGTCCTACCTCGCCGATAGGAGCTGTGCCCAAAGGACACAGCCATTATTCAGATATACAATGACCTCAGTGTGTAGCGCTCTGCTGAATGCTAACAAAGTGGCCCAGGGACTGGTGTGAATTAAACAACTGCGCGTACAACTCAAATTGCACAGTACAAGCCCACAGACTCATAGAGGAGCCTGTGTTTAGTCTACTGTGAGATATTAGCTTTTATAAACACTAGGATAAAACAGCAGCTTCCACATGTAGAACATACAGTGTGATATCTAGTACTAGCTGAGCCTCAGGCTGATGAAGCTTGGATATGATAAGTGGAAAGGTTTAAAATTATTACAGCTCTTAAAATGATAGTTGGTGAAAAGGGTTTGCACAGTTTTTTTTTTTTTTGTTGTTTTTTTTTTACTTTATGTAATCTCAGTCCTTTAGAAATTAGCAAAAAAATGGACAAAATCATAGAATACCAGTCCCACGCGCTCTGAGAAAAACTTACGACTAGGGTGGTGCCCTTAAGGGTATCAGTATCTTTAATTAAAAATATTTTTTACTTTGCTTTTCTGCTTTAAAAAATAATTCTGTGGACCATTGAAATATTCTGGTAAGGTGAAGGTAATGTATTTTTTAAACTCATTTAAGGTGCACAGTTAGACCTTAAGGACCATTTTGTTACTTTAAGCGTACATGTGTGTTTGTTCACGCACTGCCCTATGGTATGGTATGTTATAAGAAACAGTTTACCTTACAATGTGACTTGAAGCAAGTCTGAATAAGACATACAGTTTGCATGATGTTAACTGGTGGTAGCAACTTTCCTTAATTGTTAGCAGGGCTGGGCGATACAGCCTTTAAACAATATCTCGATATATTTTAGTCTGTATTGCTGTACCTGATATATATCTTGATTAAAAACACTCCATAAATGCTCTATTTAAATCCTTTGATGGATACAGTCACACCAGTATGATGATTCTAGTAGTCCGTGAAACACATGTCTGCATTAAAACATTCTTTTTTTATACTATTAGTGATTTCTGTTAGAGCTGTTTTAGATTTGTGTACAAAACGAGGGAAACCACCCTGTTCCCTCCAGATTTAGAAACACTTGTCTTGTCTATATATGTCTCTCACACACACACACACACACACACACACACACACACACACACACACACACACACAAACACACACACACACACACACACAGGAAAGTGGTATGTATGGGTAGGTGAATGTGTGAGTACAACCGTACTCATTGTTCATGATATACATTTATTACTTTCATGTTGAACAAGCCAAGATACATCGAGTACATTTAATATACTGACCAGCTGCATTTGTTAGCTACATTTGTTAGTTCCAAAAAAATGATGAAGGAAACTTCCGACACCTTGGCTTACTGACAACATTTGAGAAACTTCACTTTTACCGCTGCTAATATCTTAAAAGAATCCAGACTAATGCACAATGCCCTGGATGTGTATTGTGGATTACGGGGCTGTGTGGCTTCCGGTTGTGTGAGGACATACATATATGTACTTATGTATAATAAAATGCACTTGTAAGATGGGGACGACAGTTACAGGATCAGGATGGAACATTTATAGGGGGCTGTGTGAAAGGCGTGGTGCAACCACTGATACGTGAATCACTCTGCTGAGCGTTTGAGTGCACTTTCCACCCCTCCAACCCTCGCTGAACTCCTCATCTCTGTTGACTCGACAGTATGCGCTCTTCGCACAATGCCGTGGATGTGTTGAACAAATAGAATTTGCACATCATTTGGCTAACGTGCCTGCGTTTATCTAACTTCTTTTCCTGCTAGGGGTGCAATTGAATTTAGAAAATCAAGATGTTGGTGGCTGAAAATGGAAAATGTCACAGGCGGTAGTGTTGCTATGAGCTCAGCACACAATGGACTTTTGTGAGGCTGCTGATAAAGTATGGGAAGCAAACTCAAACTTGGCCTCCCACTCACACCTCTTATTGCAGCTTGTTCCAGTGCAAGCCCAATTCATGTGAAGAGCATCAGGGGGAAACCCTACCCTCGCCTGTTCATGGGACTTGTTTGAATAATTAATGCCAGAGGTCAGGCCTGTGAAGATGCAGCCCACATAAAACATGGGTCAGGCTCCCCTACTCCTTAGAGCCTCCAGAAGAGCCCAGATGAAATGGTGATGATCGATCCACCTGTATCAGAGCAAGGTTATTGTTCCCTTATAAAAACAATTGACCCACCTGTATCAGAGCAAGGTTATTGCCCCACCTCTAGTGCAGCTGCACTGTAACGGAGATTAAAATATCACCTTATGAATAGATGCTCATATATTTTGTAATGTAAGCAATTTAGTTTTCCACAGTCACTGTGTAGGGTGGCGTGTCGGTTGTGTCATTTGCGTGTTTGTGTGTGTTTGCATGTATGTGGAAATGGACTTTATTGTAGGCATTCCTGTCTTGCGGTAGGAGGAAAGCCACGCCAAGTGAAGCTACTCTTTGGACCTCTTTAGCCTTTTGAAAATGGTGAGAAGTTTCTCTATTCCTCAGTGGAGCGATAAGGCCAAGTGCCTGTGAGGATTACATTGGCTAAGCCCTTATCACTCTAGAAAACTCACTGCCTGCTTCAATGTGACTGCGCTCCAAAATCAAGAGGAAATATTCCTCTTTAAAGTGCTCTTACTCCCACTGAAAGTCATTACTGGGGCAGAGGAGGACAAGTCATCTTCCCCCCCCCTTTTCAACCATCTGTATTTTCATATTCACACTTGGTGGTGTAGCGTGTAACACGTGGGGACAGGTGCCCCCCTCTCCGCAGCGTGGCGCGGTGCGCTCTTCATTAGAAAGAGATTTACAGTATCCTCAGGACAGGCTTGTTATTCGAATGGGAGAAGCACCATGGTTACCGAACTCACATTCTTGCTAGAGCTTCATCCTCAACTTAAGTTTCATGTTATTGGAAAAATTTTTTACCATCTTTTTAAAACTTTTTCTCCCTCTTTCCATGCCTTTTTCAGCCTTGCCATGCCTTATAAACCTTATAAAATCCCAGTACCTCACTGTGTATTGTATTTTTTTTCTTTTTCCTATTCCTGTTTCATTTCTTCCTACCACTCATTGCTTTCTTTCTTTTTCTTCTTCTCAATCTAGTGTCTTCACCCTACTGTCCCATTTGCCCCCTTTTCCTTTAAGTGTCTCATCTATCTTAGGGTGATGTAGAGAATGAATTGAGCCTTTGAAGTTTCATTGAGCACTTTATTATGGTAGGAAGCGGTGCTCAGAGTGGCCCGGAGTTTGTCCCTCATTAGGCTCTGCTTCCTGACAGCGTGCGCTGCCCTTCCACCATGATAATCGATCCGCTCTCCGGTGACCACTCCAGAGGGGCCCTCATTATCTGCCTCCATCCTATTGATTATGGTGATGAAGAATATGTTGCCATGGCTCTTGGCTCAACCACTCAGTCTCTCTTATGTCTTATGTAGTCATATTTTAAAGTGATGAGAATCAGTTGGAGCGAAGCAGCCCTCAGATTCTATTATGATCGCTACATGTTCTCGGTGTCTAGTCTTAATTCTCTAGGGCACGCCTGGCTTAGTTAAAAGCACAGGAAAGAAACATTACATTTGCTTTGAAAGGCCGACTTTTGAAGCTATGGGAGTTAAAGTGTATAAAGATATCAGGTATGGCTCATGAGACATTATACCAAAAGCAGCCTTTTAAACGGCTAACCATTAAAGTCAAATGGAGATGGTGGAATCAATAAATTGTTTCATTTAGTTTTGTAATATTCCTCAGGGATTAGGGAGCAATGGAGGGAAGTTAAATTTCACAGGGCCGGAATTGGATTGAGAAGTCCTAGATGAAGAAATCTACAGCTTTTCCCCCCTTCTTTCGCCTTCTCAAGGCTTCAGTAAATTTAAGCCTTCTCTGGGTTTTGTACTTTGCTCAGCACAGATTGCCTTAAGTGGCTTATGCCAACTGCAGTGGCTTGAGAGAGGGAGGGAGGGAGAGAGAGAGAGGGGGGGGGAGAAAGAGAGGGACGGAGAAAGAGGGAGAGTGAGGGCAGGAAGGGAAGGGAGCATTTAGCCATCCAATTACAGACAGAGTGGCTCCATGAGTGTTCTCTCTCTCTCTCTCTCTCTCTCTCTCTCTCTCTCTCTCTCACATGGAGCTAATGTATGACATGGATGAGTATCCTCCAGCTGTTCCACCAATCAAAGGCTGAAACACATTCACCTCTCCATGTGGCACCAAGACATGAAACCTCCCATATGCTTCCTCACACCGACTTCCGCAATGTCAAATGGATGTCCTGGAAAGCTGCTCCACATATGCTGTTATTAGAGAAGACCTGTGTGTTTCTAAAGGCTTTAGAGTTTGATGGTTAGTGTATCACAGTGCCTTTTTGGGATCAAATTTGGGTTCAGTGCTAAACTAGTGACCCACAGATTTTGAGAAATCAGTAGCGAAGCCAAAACTGAAGTTTCCCGAAGGAACTCTAGTAGGAAAAATAAACTGTGGAGGTTAAATAAAACTGTAATTTAACCCGTGTCTCTGAAACGGTACCGCAAAATGTCATTACTCTTGTTTTGAATGTTTAGTCAGTGCACTGGAATTTGTAGAATTTATCAAGACTATTTGACTGTGTTAAGCGTCCCCTGCATGATTAGTGCATGTAAATTGCCTTTCCCTTGTAATGTGACTCATTTAGTACAGTCAGGGTCAGGGCTGAAACACTCCTTTTAACTTCAGCCTGAATGGTCTAAGATAATCTATAGATTGAACAGGCAGGTATGTAAATGTTTGAACACACGTGAATGTATTGGTCACAAAAGATAAGAATCTGGTATGTTCATCTACTTATTTAAAAGAGAGTGTGGGGGGAAAATTGCTTTTTTATGAAAAGGGCACTTTAAGACCGTCTTTGACCTCTTTCTTTAAAGCGTGATGAGAGCTGTCTTGGTGTTCAGTCTGTTCAGTCTTGGGTGTGACATGCGGCACAACTTTATGTCTGATGGCTCTAAGGGCAAACAGTGTCTCGCCTTGGCCACCACTCTCTAATTACCATTGCCTTGGCAGATCAATCGCTGATCCATTTTTTTCCCCCACTGCACAAATGTGTCACTTTAGCTGTGTGTCTTTCCATTAGCTCGCTCAATCACAGGTTGCTGATGAGACAGGGCGCAGTGTGCCTTTCTCACTGGCCCGGGTCCAAGGCCTCTCTAAAATAATCCTTTCCATCGATTACGTTCTGTTAAGTTTCAGGAGATTTTTGCAGAAGAGTAATTAGGATCCTCCCAACGTCCCAGCTGTTCTCCAGAGCCGAGCGCACCGATGCGTGCACACCTTTCTAGAGCCCTTTCTCTGTGCTGTCAAATATCCTTAATGGCAGCGAGGCTTGTATCATTACGGGGTCACGTTTTGTGCAGTGCTGAGGTCACCATTTCCATGAACACTGTTTGAGGACTCACACGTCCAAAAATAGTGAGCAATAATGAGGATGTTCTGTGTCAATGACAGCGACCTAAATTATGAATCCTGATTCTTCTGTAACCCTGTTCCGCTCCAGCTAAAAGTCTTAGGTGTCAAACTGTATCAGCCTGTGTGAGGAGTTGATACGGAGTTGGTGATTAGTGGAAAAGATTGGTAATAACAGGCTACAGATTGCCCATTTAAAGCTCCTCCAGGTGAGAACAGCATAAGTATCATCCAGATGAATTTTAATTGAAAGTAGCATTGCTAATCATTGGCTGTTATCACAATATTACAAGAGTCTCCTTGCATTTCCAAAACACCCTAGGTGGGAGAACAGGCGAGGACATGTTGCATAATTACATACGTCTGAGAGCCGCTGTTGTGTCTTTTTGAAAGGATAATTGCCCGAGCGTCCCAATGAAACCCTTTTTCTCGCTGAGAGAGAGAGGGTGCGGCGCTGGAAGAGTTCCGCCACCCACTAAGAATGCGTGGGCCATCGCTTTTTCTCTCGCTCCCTCGCTCCTCACACAGCCTGCTTTAAGCAGCCTAATTTACTCAATTGACTGATATGCACACAAAGTGTCTGTAGTTATCGCTGTGCCCTGAAAGATGTTCCAGCTCTGCACTGTTTCCTTCTCATCTCTCTCTGGTTAATGAAGGGTCTGTGTGTAGGACAGGCCGCCAGTGCTAAAAACTGAAGCCAAATCAATTCCAAATGTTCAAAAAGTAAACATCCGTGGAATTCTTCTTAGAATTAAAAAAGCTTTATTTTCACATAACTAGAGATCTGAGTCTTGAAAAGGCACCATCTGATTTAGGGTAATATTATGAGCAAAAATCATCATGTGTTACATTTAGTATATGGTGCTGTAAAAAAATGGCTATAAATTGTGGAGATGCTTTAGAGCTACTAATCATGATTTATAAGAATAATTAGTCATGGAATTTTTGTCAAGTTCCGGAACGGTAACTGTGCTGGTGGCCTGGTGGTTAGGGAGTTGCCCCTGCGATCAGAAGGCCGTTGGTTCGAATCCCAGGAGTGCCACTAGCACCACTGAGGTACCCTTGAGCAAGGTACCGTCGCCACACACTGCTCCCTGGGCACCGTGCCGGTGGCTGCCCACTGCTTCACTCGGGTAAATGAATTTTTTAGAAATAAAAAGATGATCTCTTCTTTGTTAGGACCAACAGCTCTCAGAAGGCAGTGTAAGTAGCAGTACACAGAGAGTGGCCTTCTATTCACCTTGCCTGTCACTTCATGAACAGGACTTTTGGCCTTCTTGGTCACATTACATGTTTTCTAGTGAAAATAAGTACACAACTAAATACAAGTACACACTTCTACAGGTTGTGTGGTACAAAGACCCTTTATTAGCTTTATTACATTTTATTAACATATGTCATGAGCGATTTATGCCACATTTTGTGTTTTAATCCGATATGTTACACGCAGCACATAATAGAGGTTATTGTATTATAATAAGAAGAAAATGCCATATTTGGGTTTGTTTCCTGTAAAGGATGTGTTGACTTATTTTCAGCAAAACATGTCATTTGACTGGGGGTGTTTTGCATATGACTGTAATTACCATGACATGCGTTTTGCATGGCATAGCATGGTTACCACTGAGTTTTCCAAATCTGGCCTTTTGTCTTGTTCCTATTTGTGTTAGTCATGTTATAATAAGGCTTTTAAATTCTAGGAATGGCATGAGTGTTTACCTTTATTTTTGAACCCAGTTCCATAAATCACGTTTACCATGAATGTTTATACTGTTTATAATGTTTATACTATAACGGTAGCTCGCTTTTAAAATGCGGAATGTTGTTTGCCCTGTTTGAAAGAGTTTTTCAGAGCTGGTGATGACTTGGTTTTGAGCTTTAAAAAGATCGTAGGCTGAAAGTCATGCTCCACTGCTCTTCTCGTTTCCTCTCTTTTGAAAGTGGTGCTGGCCTGATATGACCCCCATCAGCCGTGCAATGCAGTGCTCAGAAGTGGCCTGGCTGTGGCCGGGTTTTTGTTTTATAGCACGCATAATGTGGCTAGCCTAGCCTGCCCTAACGCTCGAGCCGCTGTTACTGTTTACATAATGGATGTCAAGTTGGCCCAGGAGTGAGGTCCATCAACACACCCCAGCTCACCAACATACACACACACGCTTACTTCACGGCCTTGCTTTTCCATTTAAGGAGCTTGACCTAGATTTAATAATGACCTTCCGAATAGTTTTCACAATAGCAAGGAGTACGGAAAAATATCAGCTTTCCCTGACTTGTTAATCCTGATGGTTTGAGGGCACAGGGGGAGAGTGGTGTTTCTTCAGCAGCGAGCTCAGTTTCAGAGTGATAACTAAGCAGGCCATGTACACTGCAGGCCTTGGCATGGGCTTGGCAGGCACGTCCCACAATGGACGCTACGCTTCGAGTGGGGGTTCGCTGCCCGTTGACCGAACGCGGGCATGTGCGCGTGCGTGTGTGTGTTTTTATGATTTGCATTTCTGGCTCTGCCTTTATGAATGACTGATGGTGTTATCAAACATCCTGCCCACATTTAATTCCATCATTAGACGCTGACAAGAGATGCGGTTGTTGATGTTTTCATCGGGGACTCTCTCCACAGTTGCAGTCAGATGATTATTTAAGCAGGCATGAATCATTAATGGCCCGCTTTTGCATGCGCTCTTATGTTTCTGAGGGGCGCGCGAGAGAGCGCGTTCCGCAGCCAGCCGCGCAGCAACCGAAAACCTGCTGCGGCTCGGCTTCTGTTTCCCCGTTAAGCCCCGGCTGCGGCTGAAGTCATGCATTGAGTTTGACAGGCTTCACACTACACTGGATGTGTTTACACGTTTGTTTCCTGTGCCGTTTGTATGGGATTTGACAAGCCTGAAGAGAGTGTGTGGAGGATTAATAAGCTTAATGCTCTTTTGGAAAGGCTGAGACTTATGTAGAATATGTATCCACTTAAATCCAGCGGGCCCAGATTGTCTGCTGCTGTGGACTTGGCTGCTAGTTGCAGAGCTTTTGGCATCGCTACTGTTCCTTCTCAACAGTGCAGATTGTCAGTAGACAATAACGTAATACTTCCTGCACGCTGGTAGACCCAAAAATTGGCTAATGAGACTGTTTTTTTTTAATTAAACATGGCCTTGTTGACTTCATTGGCTGTGTTGTTAATTCTTTATTCAAAATTAGCACCACTTATTATCAGCCTGTCATTCTGACATATGAGATCACCTCATATGGCTGGAGTCCACACTCACAGCGCTCGTCTTTCCTGGAGAGGTGTCATTCGAGCCCTGACTGGTGTTTCATTGCTCTGGGTGTACATCAGCTCCCCAGCGTTATCATTGTATCAAGTTGGTGCTATATTAACAGTTTACGTACATCTGCCTGTGTTTTCTCATGTTGACAGTAACATTGTCCCAAAGTAGCATCTGTTTCCACACTGATGTGCTAAGCAGACTGTGCAACTCACCCAGGCGAGCCTTCAGCAGCATTTTCAATTTAACTCTCAAACTCTTCCCATGCTGGGGAGCAGGATGGATGCGCGAGCTGCCGCGTCAGGTGCCTCTTTGTCTTGTCCAATGAATCAAGCTTCTTCTTCTTTTTTTTTTTTTTTTTGGTCCCAACAGCAGGTGAAAATCTAATTATACCAGGATGACAAGAGGAGGCGAGCTGTTGCCATATTTTAGCAGCTCTTAATTGTGTGCTAAAGAATCTGTCTCATGCACTCACTCCCATGCTGCGATACACATTGAAAAATGTTCCTCTCGTCACAGAGTCCCAGAAAATGCTCTCCTGCTTTCTCTCCCTCACTTTTTATTCTTTTTGTTTACCTTCCCTGCTCAGGTTTGTGTTCTCTTGCGCGCTGCTGTTTGTCATGTAGGGTAACAGGAGGGCATTTACCACCGAAAATATGTGCACAAGCGCCACACACGGTCTTAATTCTGCTTGTTTTGTTGGAGAATCTGAATCATGGGTGTGTAATGACTTATTATATAGTCTTTGGGCTCTAGACCTTTTGAGTGTGTGATTTAAATCCTCTAGTAATTTCTGACTAGTTCCGTTTTTATCTCCTTCTCTTCTTTGTAGCTGTCTTTTAAAACACTGTTCAACACTTCAGATAATCGTGGCAGCTTAGGTTTGGGCATAAGCCATTGATCTCTCTGACTAAGGAGGAATCCGGTTCCTCTAATTATGGGAAAGCTAGCGGCCCCCCGTCGGAGCTGTGATGCCCATCGCGGTTAACCCGCTGATAGGGTTAATGCCTCGGGTTTGAGGCTCTCCTGCCATTGCCTTTTTCCAGCGGCTAATGTGCCGCTTTGCAAGCGTAATTACGACCTGTCTTATGGCACTGCAAATGAGCGCTCTGGGCCTGCCTCCCCTAAGCTGCAGAATAACACACTCCACCTGAAGTGCCGGTGTGGAGTGTCTGAGGACGGATGGCTCTCTTTAATGGACCGCCTGCGAGCGAGCAGCCCTTGTTCTGTCGGCCTGCTAATCGTGTCACGCGCCACAGCCCAGATACATGTCAGGTTAATGGAAGCGCTGATTATTTATTTATGGGCATTATAGCTAAATTGCTGATTACATATTTTTCTAGTGTCTAATTTCTTTACACAGTCATTTTTTAAGGCTGAGGAGTATGTCAGCTCCTCAGAAAATTGATTTCCCCCCCCTCCTTCTCTCCCTCTCTCTCCCTTATGGATATTACAGATGAATATAATAGTCTTCCTCTCTCTCTGGAGGATGATGCTTAAGTCATCTAATAGATGAGACACACTTTACCTGTGTCTGCTCCTGCTGCTGTGCGGGATGGAATGATTTCCTCGGAGGATTAATCTGTGTGGATGAACCTCAGTGTAAACCTGTGACAGTTATCACAGTTACTGTCAGCGCCTCCGCTGCCTCCTTAATACCTCACTGACCTGCTATTCTCCTGAGAGCATTTTGTAATTACTGCCATCTCCAATGAATGGACAAAGCTGTGTGTTGTTATAAGTTAAGGCTATAATAATATAATGCTTGCCATCACCGCCGCCGCCTTTGCCGGCCTGATGTGGATTTGTTTCTGTTTGTCTCCTAATGGATGGAAGGATCTCCTAATCAGCTACAGACTCTGCCTCTCGGCGTTTCATTTGGATAGATACGTTTGATGGGGCCCAGGGGTTGATTGTCAGACTTTGAGGGGTATAAGGAGGGGGGGTTAGGAGGACAGAGCATTTTTAAAAGCCTTGGCAAACTGTCGAGCTTTCATGTCATAGGCTCTGTGCCATTAAGCTCAGAAGTATTAGATAAGGCCCTGTAGAACATGTTTCTGTAGACGGGCAAAGAGGAACCAGATGCTGCGTGGACTGCGAGGAGTCTGCTGTAGTCAGATGAGCACAGAACATCAAACGGATCCTCCGAGCCTTTGGTATGCTGAATCCTGCTGCTTCTCTCCATTAAAATGGATTTATCATCTGTTTTATTGGTTTAATTGACTCGCGCAAGATGAAACCAAATGGAAAATATGCTCATGGGGAAGAAGGGAAAAAAAAAAAACCCAAAACAAACGGTCACGTTGTTCTTTCTACATCGTTCTTTTACACTCCCCAACTATAAAAATAACCTCTTTGCTATCTCTTATCTTTACTTAACTGCACTTAACTGCCCTCTATCTGTTGATTATTCCAGGCAATTGAATCAGCTGTTCGGCAGCCAGCAATACTCCTCTCTATCCCAGTATGTTTCTATTTGTCGATGACAATCATCCACTCTATCCAGTGCGGAAGTGAGTGCCAGCAGTGCATTACTCTTTAAAGATGGCAGACATGATAGCCAGGTGTCAGGTCAGTGCAATCAGCCGCAAGAGCGTCACGTATCGATCCGTCCGGCAGCGCTCTTACCGAGATAAAGTCTGCTTATGACATGTGAGAGAGGGCTGCTCCTCCTTGTCTCCACCACTCAGCCTGAGTCAGAGGGCTCGTCCCCCAACATGTGTGTCTAATGCGTGTTTAAGCTCTGAGATCCTGTACTTATTACAGTATTATTATTATTATTATTATGGTGTTATGTTATGGTGTTATGTTATGGTGGTGGTCGTAATGAGCTTCAGGATCTATGAACGACAAGGGGTTATAATGCTTATTTAGGGCCAGACCTATTTCAGAAATTGGCCAGTCTACCAAATATGTACACAATTAAGGGAGTGAAAATGCAATGAATTGGACAACCCATTTTTGGCATCCAGAACAACTCAATCATTTTGACCATAGCTGTAACTTTATATATGCATCGTAAACTGTAATCCTAAACATATATATTTATATATATATTTATTTCCCCATATTTACCCAATTTACATCCACTCACATCTAACTCAAAATAATAACACCACCATTTATACCGGGGTCACCAGCCTTTTTGAAACTGAGAGCTACTTCATGTGTACTGAGCCATACGAAGGGCTACCAGTGTGACACACTAGAACAGAGTTTACCTAAACATATCTAAACTTTGTGTATAATAAACATGTTTTAAAAATAATAAGCATGTTTTTAGATATCATTTTCAAATGTATATAAATGCAAATGTGATTAAAGAAAAGCAACAAAATAAAATTAAATGTTAGACGCTGCTGACTGGTGAGTTGTGCTATTTTTAGAACAGGTCTGCGGGCTCCTCATGTGGTCCTTGGGGGCACCCTGGTGCCCGTGGGCACCATGTTGGTGACCCCTGATTTGTACAAATGCTTTCTAATATCTTACTAAGCAGAGCAGTTCTGATGCCTAATCATAAAAAAAAAATCAGCTTTTCTCTCAGCTGAGAACCACAAATCTCAGTTCCTAGAATACCTGTATTTCATAATTTATCACTCAGAGCTGGATTATGTATTGCAAATGACCTGAAAACATTTCATGATAACAGTGCATGGTATGATCAGTTAGGATACATAAGGATATACCAATAATCAACTCTCAAAGATTTATTGTGACATCCAAATTCACCTGTAGTGCACCGCCCCAAACACATTCAAAATAAATAAGTGGGGGTAAAAAGCACAGCAAATCACAAGACTTGATGAGTCTGCCCTAAGGCTTAGTTTGACATTGGAAGAGAAACTGGTGAGAACATTTAAAACATGTATCATGTATCAAAGGCCAACTAATCATTGCTGGTTGCTGATTCATCAAAGATGTGTGTGTATATATACACTACCGGTCAAAAGTTTTAGAACATCCCAATTTTTCTGTTTTTTTGTATTGAAATTCAAGCGGTTCAGTGTCTCATTGTTCATTCTGCAGAAAGTTCTTCCC
>JBBIGA010000146.1:19514681-19526403 GCA_037576975.1 Alestes dentex
ACACACACACACACACACACACACACACACACACACACACACACACACACACACACACACACACACATGCATGCACAGACTTTGAGACAAATGTCAAGTGCTACAGAACTCGCTGACAGTCAAACATGGCCCTGTTCGGAAATTTGAGTCCCTGCGAGCCTCTTCTGTAGCCCTGTGCAGCTTCTGTGGGAATGTTGCAAAGATGCTTGGTGATGAACGTTTCAGATTGCTGAAGAGGCATTTAAAAAAAGAGTCGAGAAGTGACTCTGAAAACAGGAGCCCAAGACGAAAGAGACAGAAAGAGAGAGAAGAGGGAAAGAGTGAGTTGGGGAAGTTGAGAGGGAGGTGAGGTAATTAAAAAAATGCTTAAGAGTGAGATACTGTCAAGGGATCTCTTGAATGCGGGCTGAACACTTGAGTAGTCTCCCACGACATCACCCACAGCACTCAATTAAAGCCTGTCTATCTGCATACGCCTCCTGTGGAATGGCCGCCAAGGCAACATTGTGAGAGACACAATTAGAGTTGTTAGGGAAAGTGATTTACTTTCCTGAGTGCATGGACTAGTCATCAGTGTGCTCACTGATTCGGTGGGGTTCTCCTGAAGCCATGGAGTTTTATTGTTTCTTTGTCTTTAGTTTAAGCACGAAGGAGAGCTTTATGTGCAGCATTTCACAAGCAGCATTCTCGAGGAAAAACATCCACAAGTTATTCATTAAGAAATGCAGAGTCAGGCATGTACACTCACTGGCCACTATATTAGGCACCGAATGGGTTACCCTGCCTTGTATGATCTCTGGAGAGCTTCAAACATCTGCTTTGGCACCATTACTGTATGTTTGTTGGGTTATTAAAAGCAGCTGGGAACCATGAATATTAGAGCTCGGATTTCTATTCAGACCGTAAATATCAAAGACTGCTCCAAAAAAATGATAAACTAACCTGTACTGTAATGCTAATTTCTCTGTGTTTTAGAGTGACTCAGTAAAGAGCTCAGTTCACTGCTGCTGTTTTCCGTTTCTGACAACTAAAAACTGAAACCTGATTAGACTATGGCTTCTGTCCAGACTTCCAGAACACCTAAAGTGAGGTGTTTCTTACTAAATTTGTCCCACCTGTTTCCACATGATTCATTGATTCCATTGTCACATCATAATTAGTCTGATACTTTATAAGATGTTTTAAGCAGCTCCTGGAGTTGGTGTTGCAATAGAAGGGCTTGCATGGCTGTAGTACTGTGCGATTAAATATTTGAATACTGTTTAAAAGGGCGGTAAGTTTATTTATTTATTTTTTTTCTTCTCAAAAAATCACTATTTGAATAAATATAAATAACATGTAAAACAGTAAACAGTGATTTTATGTGTGTCAGTATCTTGGCTTAACCATTTGCTGATGCTTAGTTTTATTTGTAGTTACCTTGGAATGCTTGATTTGGCTCACAATTCAAGATTCTTTATGTGTCCCACACACAGTTATACAGTGCACAACATGTTGGGAAGTCATCCCCATAAAGTTATATAATTAACCTTTAAACAATTCAAATTAAAGAGAAGTTTGACTAAACTAAAGTTATACAAGTTTGAAGAAAAAAAAGTGCATTCCAAATAACCATTACAGTTACAGATAAGATCTGTACCATGTGCAAAAATGTAAGAGAATAGAATATCTATGTGCTGGGAAGTGCAGTGTGCCAGTTGATGTATAGACTTAAGTGACAAACGGCAAGTCAGATAGAGTGAGGTGGACAATTCAGGTTGTGTTTGAATGGGTAGTTAAAAATCAATACTGATGAAATCAAGCTTGCTGCTGGTGGATTGTCACACATCCATTCAAGGAATGGAGGCATCGAGGAGAAATCTGGACAAAAATCCCAAACTAGCTCACAAAATATCAACTTTGTTTGCTTTGACTTGTGGCAAAATGCGAAGCTTGAGAACCGTAGCTGAGGTTTGTTTTTAAAGCCCAGTGCAGCCTAACCATGCTTCTGCTTCTAGCAGCTCATTTCCCACTTAGTATCGCTTTAGTATCCGTGCTAACACGAGAGTGCCTAGATTGCCATTTCACATCCGCTCCTTTCATGAGAATAAACATTTCATGGATTTGTGGTCAGTCCAAACACAGTTTGTGTGTCTCGGAGGGATAGTTGAGGGTTTGTGTGTCTGTTGCTGCGGGATCCAGTAGGGTCGCGCTGGGAAAGTTCACCTAACAACTATAATCTGAGAGCTCAGGAGGTTTGCCTGGAATATCCTTTAGCGCAAGCTACAGAAGCCCTTTTCCAGTGGGGGCGGTGGACAGGGAGTTCCATGCCACAGAGCTGAGTGGGGAAAAGCCCAAGCAGACACTGCCTTTACCAGGCCTGTTGGCAAAACGGCACGTCAGTGATGGATGGAAGAGAAGACGTGCTAAGGGCAGATCAATAGCTGCCATCGAGGCCAGTGTATTTCTTTCACAGCCGGCCTCAGTGCAGGATGTCAGCTTGTTGTTGCCGGTATGATTTGGAGAGGTTTAACACCAGCATGCTCTGCTGCTCTATACGTCAGCCAGTTTGGGTTTTGGCAGGACTCCCAGAGGATCGTAGCTGTGGAGCAAGGCCCATCGGCGTAAATGTGGATTGGTGATCTTAGAAGAACGCAATTTATTCCAAACAGTGTTTTATGTAAACTGCAAGGGCCCTTAGGTGGGTCTGCACTGCTTCTCTCTTTGGACTACAGAGCTATATATTAGTACAATGCAAATAATGTTAACATTTTAATTTAGGAAATACCATAAATTGTGTGACATCTATGAAACTACTAGACATCACTTTATAATAGGGAGCACATATTGGGGATTTATGCAAGTCTTATTATTTTTCCATAAAGCCCAAATTGGGTACTCTTAAATAGTTTATTTCCTACGCTTTGATCTTTATTCATTAAGATAATATAAGATGATAACCCTTTATTAGTCCCACAAGTAGGAAATTTGCATTATGGCAGAAAGTGGACAGTATAAAGATGAAAGAGCAGCAAAACAATAGAATAAAAGCTATTATGCACTGTGCTCCATACTAGCACATAGTTGGAAGTCCGTTACGAAGAAAACAATAACTGCATTATTACCTTTTTAAATAAACACTTTAAGATCTTATTATGCAAAACAGGGCTGATTAACCATTAAAATTCATTATTAACAGCATTTTGTTTCTGTAAGTTCTAAGAAAACACCTAGTCAACATCTGGAGTGTGTTTCTTTAGAGCTAATATAATAGAAAGCCACTAATGCTTAAGGATGTTTTCTGCTTCAAGACGTAGAGCTTTAGTCATTAGTAAGTAGAGGTTAAAAAGTGATTGTTTTTAGTTCGCAAGTAAATTGCATCACAATTCGATACCTATTCATGATGTTTTTGACAAACATTGGAAACTTCTTTCTATGAGAGTTCAGTTTCCTCTGTTAAACGAGTTGAAACGGACACTTCTTAGAACATAAAGGAACAATGTACGATCAGTTATATATTCACTGACTAGATGTATATATAAATGGTTAATTAATGTTTATTAATTTGCAGAATTTCTTAAAGCCCTTAGTGTTAGGACTCAAGCGTGTGCTTCATTTGAGTCACATGAAGCACCATTGCATCTTTTTGAAACGAAAACCAACACGATTACATTGGAAAGCTTAACACGCTTGGAGGAGAGCACTCACTGCCAATTCTCCTATGTCAGCTAGAAGGCACCTGCACTGGCTAGCATTATGCTAAGTGGTGAGGAGGGAGAGTGCCGTTCTGCCTATACAGAGAGAGTAAGGCCAGCTGTGCTCTCTCGGATTCACGGGCATTACAATTAGCCCAGTAATACAATTATTAGAATTTTTCACATAGCAGACCTCAAATTATCTACTAATACAGGTCACAATTAATGAAGGCTTTCTTTTGTCAGTTATCTCAATAGAGACTCTTTTCCGTTCTCTCCGGGTCGACCAGAGGATGAAGGGTTCCCCTTTTAAGTCTTGGTTTCCTCACCAGGGGCTCAGGACTGGCCTCTGTAAAGCTGCTTTTTGACAGCTTGTTAAAAGCACTGTATGAAATCAATTGAATTAAATTGAACAAATAACCTTAATATGCCCTGAAAATTGCTGCTTAATATAAAGGGGTGCTATTTTATAGTAGATGTTTCGTTTTATATTTATTATATTTGGTTACCAAATAGTAATAGTGGTTACTGGCTGAAGGCTTAAAATTGTCTTATTCTTTGTATTTAAGTTGAAATATTTCTTCCGTGCATTTTAATTTAATTGAGGGAAGCCCTTTGGCTTTATTTCCTTTTACACCTTGTTGTCAGCTGTTTCCATAATTAATCAGCAACATTTCTGTGATGTACACAATTGTATTTACTGTCACTCATGCATAAACATGGAGACACACAAACACGCTGTCATAGCTACATGCTGTCACCCTTATCTCATGCCTCGGAGGCAGGGAAGAGTTGAGGTGTCTGTAGGGGCGTAGCTGTCATTTCTCGACACATCACACCTGTTAGGCCATCACGCTCTGCCCCCACACTCATCACTGTCCACAGCATTAAAACAAATAGGAAAATGTATCATTTATTTACTGTTAATTGTTACGTACAAACAAACTAACCATCATTTGTCAAAATATGTACTTAAGTTGATTTTTCATTTCTGTTATTCATTTCTGTTAAATTCTACAGTTAAGGATAGATGAGGATAGATCATAAATAGAGTTTTTACTTATGTGTTTAGTGTTTTTCAGGATAAGCATCTGATTAATAAGCTAAAAAACACTGTTGTTTTAACATTGCAAGTTAAGTTAGCATCGTAGTCTGTATCACTCACCTCTGGCTGGAGTTAGTTTAAGACAGGGGTGCAAAATTCTGATCCTGGAGGGACAGTGTCCAGCACATTGTGTAGTTCCTATGCTTTAACAGACTCAGTAAACCTAGCCACTAACTAGTTTAACCAGGGGTGTTTGAGTAGGTAAATCACCAAGATGGTCTGAATTGTGTAGTCCTGCTCTTTTGCAAGTCTTTTGCAACACTTTTCCTGTCCTACTTGCTATTGTAATTGTATATTAAGGCAAAAAAAGAAAACACAACTATATGCTGCCTTGATCTGTGTCTGTAAAGTCAAGACTATTTGATGCTGACGGAGAGACAAAAAACAGTGGAAATCTTTAGATCTCGCCAAAGAAATCACAAGCCACAAAATTCTCTTAATGGAAATGAAAAACTACATCTGTGACCTAAATTTGAAAGGGATTTTTGCAAGTATTCTGTAAGTGTCTTCAGCACTACTGGCTAATGAAAAAAGTACATTTATGGCCAGAGCGATGGATAAGTCAATTGCAGGTACCCTTATTCCACTGTTTCATGGTTCAGTTCCAATTATCACCTGCCCATGTTAGGCACTTTTGGCAGTAGAAAGGGGTCAGCATGTGCACTCCAACCGATCTGGAGCAACCCAGCCCTGACACATCTTCTGACATCTTTTTACCGTAGCATAGCATTTTTTCTGAGATTTATGCTACTGTAGCTTTTCTGTAGGATCAGACCAGGCAGGCTATGCTCGAAGTCCCATGTTCATCATTTTTTGGTGGGTACTGCATGACAACTGCATACGGAGAATACCCCAGTTATTTTGGAGATAGCCTGACCCAGTCATCTAGCCATCACAATATGGCTCTTGTTAAAGTGGCTCAGACACCAACCACCCCCCCCCCCACACACACACACACCCCGCACCCCCAGCCCCCAGCCCACAGCCCCAACCAACAGATACATTGTCAAGAATCGACTGCTCACTTTGACAGGTGCAATTTTAACAAGATATTTTATGTACTTAACTTGTCAGTGTTTTCAGTGTTGTGGCCCAACTGGGTATAATCTGGAGTTATGGAAAGTTATGGAAAGACAAGAGTCTAAGCACTAATCAGGAGTTTCCCCAGTTGAGTAGTGATATAAAACCATGTCTGAAGCTTCTGTTTTTAGTTTTTAAAATATTTAGTGTGGATGTGTTAAGGTTATATAGAACTGATAAAATCAGTTTGTTGTACCTTTTCTGGTCTCAAGTGTGCGCCTGTTTGTGTGTGTGTGTGTGTGTGTGTGTGTGTGTGTGTGTGTGTGTGTCTGTCTGTCTGTCTCTGTCTGTCTATGTGTATGTCTGGCCCATAGCTCAGCAGGCCTGCCTGTGAATGTGTGCATTTACCTCCCCTATATTTGCCCACACTCATTAGCCAGTTTATTTATCATGCCTGAGCTACAGCTGCAGTCTGAAGCCCAAAAACTTGTTTACGTGCTAACATACATTCCTGTGTTGGGACCAGGGACAATGGCGGGCTTTGAAAGTGATCGGAACGCACTCTGACGCGGTAATAAGGCTGTCATTGAGAGCGATGTCACATGTGTTGAAGTGGAAATGTTTTCTCTCTCTGTCTCTCTCTCTGTCTCCCCCCTTCCATACAGGCCAGGAGAGACAGCAGTCAGCACCCGTGATTCTGGTAATGATATCATTACAGCGAGCGATTGCTTCTCATGCATTGTTTAACAAAGGCACGTTTGAAGTGCGCTGCTGAAACCTCAGACAGAGCTTTCACATGCTGCCAGTGCACTACGAGGGGAATCAAACCAGGGAGAAGAGATCAAGAGGAAACACCTCTTTTTTTGAGCTCTCCACTCTTTTTATCCTCAAAAAAAGCCAAATTAACATCTCAAAATGACAGCTAGGTAAAAAGGGTTCTTTTGAAGTGGACACTCTCCTCTTCACACACATTCATCCAGCTGGGATGTTTTGATGACCTTATTATTGCAGTCACGGTGCATCAAGCGTTTCCTTTAAGAGTTTGCCCTGTAGATATTTTTCCTTCTCCTCTAACTGTGTCACACGCTAGCTGTGGAGGGAGTGGAGCGGTTAGCGGTAAAGAACCACAACTAAATCAAGCCCGGTTCCTCTTCCGCAGTCCGTAGTCCACCTGGCTACCTGCCACTCGTGGCCACATCAACACACAGCGTCTCTCAGATTAGTGACAAGGCACTGGTTTCCAGTGTCCAACAGTGTCCAGTTTGGGCAAGTGGTGTTTCTTCAAGCAACCTGTTTAATGGCTGTTGATGAAAATGAGACATAACTGTGGAATTAGTGACCTCGGCTTGTCATACCACACACTCCTAATTTGATTAGTCATTGATCAGGTGTTTGCTGGTGCCATTTAATGCTTTGTTTGTGGCCGTGTCCTGGTTTCATGTCATGATTAACATAAGAGAGGGAGGACAGGCTCCACTGGCTTGGCTAGTCTGTAGTGGTAATTGCAGCAGGCAGTGGTAAATAAAGGATTAGTGGGTTTAAATAAATTTCTCCTGAAAAGGCCATTCCTTCCGCTCTCTCCTCTCTCTCCTCTCTCTCCTCTCTCTCTCTCCTCTCTCTCTCTCTCTCCTCTCTCTCTCTCCTCTCTCTCTCTTCTCTCTCTCTCTTCTCTCTCTCTCTTCTCTATCTGTCTTTCTCTCTCTCTCTCTCTCTCTCTCTCACTCACTCTCTCTGTTGTTTGTCGCCCGTCACGCTCCACTTGGCTCACTGCATTCTCAGGGGAGTACCTTAACACCTCAGCAGTGCTCGCTTTCTTCCCCTAATCTTTCCCTTCCCCGTGCCTAGATTACTGTATCGATATCCATCTGCAGGCCTCCTCTGACATGGCCTGCCCCACGTTCAATCATGGCCCATGGATCTTCCCTGACTCCTGTTGGTGTGTGTGTGTGTGTGTGTGTGTGTATGTGTGTTTGTGTGTGTGACTCAGACACTGCGATTATGAAATTATACCTCGATTGCCCTCATCAGTAACTGACAGTACCGCCTTTGTTTTCTTACGGTCTCTGCTCCAGCAGTGTTTGTCACTGCAGTCCTAATCTAGCACAAAAACAATGTGAGAAAAATAACATCTCATGACCGCTGTGGTCAACCTGCCCCCATAGCTGTTGTTTTTTTCCCTATTCCATCTTTCCAGCTAGTTGTTGATTTGAGAGTAGAGCCTCTCCCACTGGTTCTGAAATTCTGGGTTTGGCTGCTCTGGCTTGCGCCGTCTTCTCAGGTCCTGCCAAGTGCAACTGCTGCAGCTAACCCCCCCACCCTTCTGGCAAGGCCAAAGACTCCTCCGCTCTCTGCCTCTAAGCCACCTCAGCCGCGCGGATGTGCACCCGGGGCAGGGATGAAAGAGCCTGCTGGAGTGAATAAGCTGCTGGGTGGCTGGGCCTCTCCGACCCCTCTGGCCCATCAGAGCCCCATCTCAGGCCTGGCCGAGTGTCAGAGTGTGCTAACCCTGTCCAGTTAATGCTTATTTACCCTGCTCAGTGGACACTGACGCACTCCCTCAGCTATCATTCCTCATTAAAGCACTCTCTCGGGCTTGCCCTCTGTCTCCGGCTCCATTCTCTCTCTCTTCATTTTTGTTCTTTGGTTACTCTTACTCCAGCCCTTTCCCACATACTGTATGTAGTAATGGGTGAATCAGGCCTCCTAAGTATTTTTTCCACTGTTTTTAACTTGTCCAACTTGTTTTTCAGAGAAACTCTATACATTCATAAACTGCCCGTCGTTTATGGATGTCTACTTTTTCAATGTTCAATTTGTAATAAAGAAAAGACCAACAACAACAATCATTTCACAAGTCTCCTTTCTCCACTCTCCTTCAGGGCTCCTAGTTAGCACTCTGCTTTTAAAGTTATATGGTCATGGGTGGGTCAGCCGTGTACATGTTCTGCCCAAATGAAAACCTGTTTTACAGGGTGTAAAAAATGTACAGGCTGAAAGACTGCATAAGAGAAAGTAAAAGTTCTGTAATCAAAAGTCAGTTAAAAATACACTTGAAGGAAAGTAGAAAGGTATCGCTTCATTTCCATATGCTAGCATAGTCTAGTATAGGTGTAGAATGTAAATATTTTAGAAAGTGAATTAAATTAAATAAAACTATTTTGTGGGGTGTGAAGCAGTTGAGAGTGTTGCAGAGACTAATCTGCCATGCTGGTCCATGGACAAAGACAAGTCCGTGTAGTCATAGGCAGTTTACAGTCTTATAATGATATGAATTTACTTGCATGTTTCCATTAAGTCAGATTTAAATGGACTTGGGTCCAAATTAAGTATAAAACATTTTTTCTCTTGTGTGAGTAAAAGTATAAGTATTCAGAATCAGTGATACTCAAGTAAAGTTCAAATCCTCCAAAGTAAAACCTAAGTAACTATAAGCATAATTACTAAGTTTTTAAACCCATGCCATTGACTTGGCATTGACAGCGCAATTACAATCACTAGTGCATCTGCTGCGGTTTGATTAGTATTAGTTTATTCTCTCAGCACTCATCAACAGTCAGAACACTCATCATTAACATTATACATGTGTGTGTGTGTGTGTGTGTGTGTGTGTGTGTGTGTGTGTGTGTGTGTGTGTGTGTGTGTGTGTGTGTGTGTGCGCACTTTGCAGGTATTTTGTTACTCTTTTATTTCTTGAATACTTTAAACAGTAAAAGTAACAGTAACACTAAGGTGTGCCTGTAAAATGTAATGGAAAAGCCTTGACTGGCTTGTGTTGATGTTATAAACTGTATGGGTCAGTGTGGGTTCAACTCATCAGCCTGACTTTTTGAGTGCAAGTTCTCCACTAATGAAACTACATGTGCATGAGGGATTTCTTCATTTTTTCAGATGAGTCCTTTTGTCCTTGTGCTCAAATAATTATAGCATCCATAATGCTTACATGACGGGTAATGTGGCCAGGGCACATTTAGAGTGTTGTGTTAATTGAATGACTCTTCCAGAGGATGACTGCTGTAAGGTCTAGCACTTTCACAGTCTTGGCCAGTGAAGAGTGTCTGTTTCAATTTTCCAAAGGGGTTGAATTAACACTAATTCCTGGAGCTAATCTTTAAATAATACTGCTTAATCACTCTTAATAAAAGAGTGGTTCACCTTGGCTGCCAGATAGCTGCTTTATCAGATCATTGAGCTATAATTGGTGCTATGAAACCTGGGAGCTTTTCTGCTGGGATTTGGGATTTTCTCAACTTTATGGTGCAAAACGTGGGCCTAACCTTGGAGTGTTGACCTCTATGCCACACACGTGCAGCTATAACCCTGAAAACACTCTTAAAGCCGGGTACTGGAACCAAACAAAAACAGCTAAATGTCAAAGGAGGCTGTTTGTAGGATTTCACTATCGTTTATTTTAGGCTACACATTCTTTCCCTTTTTACTCAAGCTGATATAGCAGTTCCATGCCAGTCCAGATTTTTTTTGCTTAGATCTGTCCTTGTTGTCTTGATGATTTACATTTGCACACATAACCTGTGCTTTCCATCACTCTGAGCACACTTCTCCCCTGGAAGAATACATATACTCGCATGGTAGTGGACTCCAGACCAGTTCATCAGGTGTACTGGTTGAAATTCTTTGCAAGAAACTAGTTTCGTATTGATTGTTCCCATAACCTGTCATACAGGCCTCCGTAAAGGTAAAGGGCAGATAACACAATGTGTGGCCCAAAACAGCCTGTTTAGCCGCATGGTTAGTGGCCGGTTTAGCAGGACGGAGCCTAAAATTAACATGATCTCCCTCGTTCAGCTGCATCAGATGGCACTGCTGTTTTGAGACCTTGAAATATTGTCCAAATTTCAGCCCTCCCTGACTGTTGTAAATATAAAAATGGGTGTGAGAGAAGCACATGTGAGATAAGTGACTTAGAAAAATTGGGAAACAACATTCAGCTCCGTTTTGCCAGGCTCTGAGGGCTGCTGTGTTCCTAGGCGTATTGTTGTTCTTCCACTGGTTGTTCTTACTTGTACCTACTAAAAGAACGAGCAGGCTCCTTCATTGGCATAGTTAGCAAATGCTAGTTCATCTGGTCTAGTCCCTTAGAAGAGCTACTATGGCACACGTTGCTAAAAAAGTTCATGCTGGCTTTGATAGAAGGGTGTCATAACACACAGTGCCTCACAACTGGCTGTGTATGGGACTGCGTAGCCACAGACTGGTAATAGTGCCCATGCTGACTCAGTCCATCACTGAAAGTGTCAGCAGTGGGAATGTCAGAATCAGAACTGGACCATGAAACAGTGGAAGGTGTCCTGGTCTAATGAACAACATTTTCATTTACATCATGTGGACGGCCAGGTGCATGTGCTTCGCTTACCTGGGGAACAGATGGCACCAGGATGCACTATGGGAAGAAGGCAAGCTGCCGTAGGCAGTGTGATGCTCTGGGCAATTTTCTATTGTGAAATCTTGCATCCTCACATTCATGTGGATGTTACTTTGACACCTACCGAAACATTGTATCAAGGACACCCCTTCTTGGCAACAATATGGCAGTGGCCTCTTTCAGCAGGATTGTGTGCTCTGACACACTGCATAAATTGATCAAAAACGGTTAGAGGAACATGATCAAGAGAGCAAGGTGTTCGCTCAAAGTTCCCCAGGTCAAGCATCTCTGAAATGTGTTGGATAAACTAGTACCAACCCATGGAGGCTCCACCTTTGCAACTTATAGGAGTTATAAGATCAGTTGTGGTGTCAGATACCACAGCACACCTTCAGAGGTCTTGTGGATCTATGAGTCAACTGTATAGAGCTTGTAATATTAGAGAAGAGGTTTTAATGTTGTGGCTGATTGATGTGTGTGTGTGTGTGTGTGTATGTGTGTGTGGTGTGTGTGTGTGTGTGTGTGTGTGTGTTAACACTGAGA
>JBBIGA010000146.1:19527704-19543885 GCA_037576975.1 Alestes dentex
TCTCTCTCTCTCTCTCTCTCTCTCTCTCTCTCTTTCTCTCTCTCTCTCTCTCTCTCTCTCTCTCTCTCTCTCTCCCTGTCTCTCTCTCTCTCTCTCTCTCTCTCTGTCTCCCTTCGCTCTCTCTTTCTCGCACACACATCCACACATTCTCTTCTCTGCCCTGCTCTCTCACACACACACACACACACACCTCTTGCCCCCCCCCCCCCCCCATACCACCACCACCTCCTCTCCTTTTCTGTTATGACGCATTCCTCCCAGGTCTGCACCCAACATCGCCTACAGATGTTATTTATTGAATTTTGAGAAAGCTCTTGGGAGCGGAGAGAGCAGTCCTGAGAGGCTGAGCGTGGGGTGCGATTGGCAGGTGGCTTTGTTAAGGAGCCCACCTTGTTAGCTTCATTAGGCCGTGTGAGGATTCGCTGCTCAGCTGTGGTATTATCCTCAATTATGCAGCGCTGGAACCCCCACCCCCCCACCACCAACCCCAAACCTCATAAATACTGGATCACTTCTCCCTGTAGCCTCAGAATATGTAAACAAAGTGATTGGCCGTGTTAGCACATAACATGTCAGAGTAATAAGAGTTATCTGCCTGTATAAGGGGAGGGGGCAGCTAATGCTAATGTAGCACTGGCATCTCTGCACTCAGATTCACAAGAGGGGGGGCTCTGTCCTCTGCTGTTAAATGTAAATTCATAAAGAAAGTAAATGTGAGTTTAGGAACGATATGCTTAAATAATTGAAGTGGCTTATCTTTTCTTTTCTTTTTTTTCAACTGCCGCGCTATCCGCCTGAATGTGTTTCTTCTCGGTATGAATAATTGTCTTCCAGGATCACTCAAGGTGCGATCGACGTGACTGGAATGCAGAGCAGATCCTGGCAGCAGAGTCAGTTAGAGGGAGGGGGGAGAGAGGCAGAGGGGTAGAGAGAGAGAGAGAGAAAGACAGGAGAGATACAGAGAAGAGGGTGAGGGTGGGAGAGATGGAGGATAAGTGTAGAGGGGAGATGGAGGGAGAGAGAGAGAGAGACAGAGAGAGAGAGAGGCAAGGATGGGTTGGTGAGCCAGAGAGGGAGAAGAGAGGAGGGGTGAGGGCTTGCTTTGCACAGAGTAAATATATAAATGGCAAGCACTGTCACACACTGTGAGTACCTCTTCACTGATGTCACGCACGTCAAGTTGATTTAGGGCTCATGAGCAAAGGGGAAAAAAAGGAAGGAAAAAGAAGCATTTTTTAACATACGAGCCCTTCGCCTGCTTTTGTCTTGGAAACCCACATCTGAACTCTATGGCACTGTAGATGAAGAAGTACAAGCATTTAAGGCCCCAGCAGAATTACCCAGTATATTCCTCAGAATTCTGAACCCCTTTTCTTTCCAGAAATGTATTCATGCGCTCTGAGACACCTCCACACATCAGCTGACTTTCCACGTCAGCTAGTCAGGCAAAAGGCTAAGGAGCTTTCACACTGACACCACCAGATTGACTCTCTGTGCTTCAGTTCATAGTGCTTCAGAAGTGCACATCACCGCTTCTATTAAACCACAGAAAGCGCCTACAGCTCTGCTCCCTCGTGGGCCCTCCAGAGATGTTGTTTTTAGCCTCATTTTCTGCTTTGGAACAAATAAATAGTCGACATAATCCCTGTGCATGTAACTTTGATTTGTTTATGTGGATTTAATTACAGATTTGGGATTTATATTCTTGCAACAACGATGCTGCTACAAAAGCGTATCGGCAGCTTTGATAAAATACGTTTTTACGTATATAAATATATTTTTGTCAATGGCAAACGCCTTGATGATCCCACATTTGCAGGATCAAATTCTTCTGAAAGTGTTCCACCAGCTGACAGTTGTGGAGGAGAGAAGGTGGTTTCGCAATACCTCACATCTTGTGAAAACGTGTGTGAAGTCTCAGGCTCTAAATAAGTGAAAATCAAACACATCTGCTCAGCCTCAATCCAATCCCCTTGCCTCCGATATGGGCGGCTTGTTAATAAATCAATTTACATCTCAAGAAGGTAGATAAGAGTGTGTTATTTTTTCTCCTGTATTGAACCATCATTAGACGGGGCGCGCAGTGTGATCTGATCCTCATCTGTTTTACCTAAATAGCCTTAGATGTTGAATCCGCCGCGGGGTAATTGAATGTTCTATTGGCTGCTGTACTTCTGACAGATTACAATGGAGGAGCCCTTTTATTAGCTTTAATATGGACACAGAATTGGACACCCTAATAAGGATCTTTTTTTTCCCTTTTCATTATTATTATTATTTCTTTTGTGATTATTAAATGATATGATAAGCTTAAGGTTCTGTAAACTAAGGGGGACCACTGAATGGTGGAGTGTTATGGATAAGCATAATTAAGCCTTACAATTGCCTGAAGATATTTTTTTGCGGTCAGAACTCTGCCTAGCCTCCTCTATGATCCAATGAATCAAAAGCAATTATTGAGTAGCCAGAAGTAGACAGGGAAATGAATATGCTAATATGTGTCTGAGACCTTGCCAAGTGTGTGAGGATCAGGGAGTATAGATAGACTGCTCAAATCTGGCCATGTGTTGCAAAAATGACTGCGTGGCATTGAGATGTACAGCAGCTTGAAAGCACTGTTTAATCTCCCCATGCTGGAACAATAAGGAAACAGGGTAAGCAGATGAGTGCCGTTCTGATCACTGTGTGTATATATGCGTGTGTGTGTGTGTGTGTCAGTGTGTGTGTGTTTTACTGCACCCTGGGGCTATGATCTTGACTGTGGCTGGTTTTAAATTCAGTCGCACTGACAAATTGCCTTCACTGAGTTCTGCAATCCTCTGCAGTGTTAGTCCCTCCATTAGCTCTGACTTTCTCTCCCCACCACTGCCTTCCTTTCTCTCCTGATCTAGAACCTTAGACCTTTCAGGGGTGATTACAGACGATATTAGGGGAAGCCTCACCTAATGCAGTTTAAAAGAGTCTATGCCAGAAGGGAAAAGGCAGCATGTGGGTCATTTACCCCCCCCCCCCTGCATCCAAAGAGGCTCAGAAACTTGTAGATTTTGGGCATAATAGCACAAATCAAGTGTAATATTTGAAAACATTTTCACGATACATGCATCATATTTCGTTTAGTAAGTGGGAGCAAACACAGCACATCAGTAGTTCCACATTACTAAAATGTTATTGTAAAGCTTTTTTGACCTGTCCCTGCTCCCTAATTATACAATACTTTTGGAAAAACATTTTAAACACTTTTGGATCTGTCCATAGAAACAGGCTTCATTTAACCTCACAAGTAATTATATCAGACAGCTCAGTTGTTGTGAAATACCTACATCTAGAATGTGTGATTTTCAGATCATATGTATTTTGTATGCACTTTTCTATGTCTTGCGTTCAGGGTAGATTGGCTGTAGGGTTTTTTTTTCCTTCATGTAATCGAGATAACTAACAAATTAATCTGTAACAGATGAAGATAACAGCAGCAAATGAATCACTGTTTCCAACATGTCTAGGTTTGATTAACTACATGTTACGGCCTGATAGTATAATTGTTATGCAGCAACCCCAAATAAAATTAGTTTGAATGGGATTTTTGACAGGTTTGTGTAAATATTGTTCAACCTAGCCGTGTGTCCAGTTGCTAGAAAAGAAAAGAAAATATTTGAGCATGGATAGGTCAGTTATGGCAGCACTTGTGCTATGCTCAAAAAATTGTAGTGATATTGTTATCATGCTAAATTACATCACGTTGTCATATCGCCCACCCCGAAAATGAAATCTCTTTTACTCCCAAAAGAGCTCTTGCCTTTTTCTCACACTGGTCCATGGGATCTGGTTGTGATGGGTCTTGATGAGTTAATTATGAGAGGAGCTCTGACAGTTGATATTCAGATCAAAGTGAACAGACCTGGGAGCTTTTCTCAGTTCCCTCAGGCACATACGGCGTATTCACACCAACAGATAACTATGCAGAGATAAGCGTCTGAGAGCAAGGCGGGAAGGCTAATGCAGCCACCACCACCCCCCCCGACTCTCACACACTCTCTCACACACACACACACACACACACACACACACGCGCGCATGCACACTTCCCCAAAATCTCCCTCTGAAGCCCCTCTTCCTTCCTCTCTTTTGCTCTCCCTGTCTCTTACTCAGTCTTCCAAAACAGGCTGTTCCTCAAATTAGCTGATCTCTTTAGAAGTGAATGATCAAGCAGAAGAGTTTCAGCTTGCTAATGAGGCCTTGCTTTCTAATAAGTCATATGTTCATCATCATTAAAATGCCAGGCAGGGTTAAAGACAAACTGTGATGTAAGAAAAAATGATATGCATACACCGATCAGTCATAATATTATAACATAAAACCCGCCGACAGGTGAAGTGAACAACATTGATGATCTCATTACAGTGGTGCCTGTCATGGGGGATCTATTAGGCAGTGAGAGTACAGTCAGTTCCTGAAGCTGATGTGTTTGAAGCAGGAAAAAGGGCCAGCATAATCTGAGAGACTTAGGCAAGGCCTAAATTGTGTTTTCTAGATGATCAGGTAAGAGGATCTCCAAAACACCAGGCCTAGTGGGGTGTTCCCGATACGCAGTGGTCAGTACCTACCAAAATGTCAACATGGCTAGCCTGTCTGGTCCAGCTGGTACAGCTTGTTGAGGACTGGGCTGCACAGCTGCAGTGCGGTCAGAGTGCCTATTCTGACCCCTGTCCACCACTGAAAGTGTCAAAAATGGCCACATGAGCCGTGTGTTCTGAAGCCATGGAGCAGTGGAAGAGGGTGTCTGGTCTGAAGGATAACGTTTCCTTTTGCATCATGTGGATGGGTGGGTGTTTGTTTGTCACTTACCTTGGGCTGAAATGGCCCCAGGAAGCACTATGGGATGAAGGCAAGCCACTAAAGGCAATGTGATGGCCTGGACAATGTTCTGCTGGGAAACCTTGAATCCCGGAATTCATGTGGGTGTTACTTTGACACGAAACACCTGTCATTTTGGTGGCATGCGGGAAACCTACACTGTATTAGGCAGGTTGTTTTTATTCTATGAATGATCAGGGTGTGTGTGTATGTATGTATGTATAAGTGTGTGTGTGTGTGTGTGTGTGTGTGTAGTGTGTGTATATATATATATATATATAGATAGATAAAAGATAGATAGAGAGATAGATAGGGGATGCCGTTTCAGATGCCGTGCAGAACGTTGGTACTGTTTAATTGTGCAGGTCACCGTGCTGTGTGTGTGTGTGGTCTGAGTGAAGTAGCTCCACACATGTGATGTATGTCTGTCACCACTGCTGCCATGTCTCTCATCTTCTTGTGCTCTTGTGCACAAGCCAATCAGCAGCAAGGAGAAATTCCGTTTTCGGATTGCCTACTTTCAAACTATCCAAAGACGTGCTTTCTTTGTGTTCTCTCATCAGTAACAAAATATTTATAGTTATTTTTTGTATAGAAATTTAGCTGAATTTACGTTAATATTTATGTTACAAAATCACAAAATTTATTTTTCTTAATAATTTAGCACAAAAATGCATGAAAAATGATATATTGCCACAAAAATTAGATGTGACGTCGAGGCCTCGTCCATCACGCTCCTCGTCCTTAGCAACCCAGCACGAGGACGAGGGGGTGTGGCGGACAAGGCCTGAACGTCACAAAAGCAAAAAAATGCGGAGGATATCTGCAGTTTCCGAGTTAGTGTGGGGGTTTCAGTGAAAAATCATTAGTTCGGTTCTCAGAAAAAATCCGCGTTGGACTGATACCATGACTGCTGATCCACATAAAAGTGGGGGTTTACTGTATATCTATCTATCTATCTATCTATCTATATATAGATCCAATCCAATGTCTGCTTTAACCGGCGGGTCTCTACGATACGACTCGTCCTGAACAACCCTGAGTAAGACGAGCTGCTGATGAACAGTAAATTATTGGTGATTACCCCTACATTTTACTGTATTTTTATTACTAAAATTACACTAATTTATTACTGTGTTTACCTGTTTATACCAAAGAAAACGACAGTGCATACCAAAGAAAATGCCCGTGCGTGAATTACAGTACAGTCTGTATGGGCTTACCTTTATATTTTTGTTAAGGGTAATGTATTAAGCTTAAATGAAATGAAATTAAAGTGTTTGGGGAGCATATTTGGGGCATATTTAGGGTTTTCACTATAAAAATAGGCATTTTTAGGCTTCTTTTTTTTTTTTTTAAACCAAAACACAACGCGGTTTTTCACTATACACAGGTGCTCTTGGAACGTAACCCCCATGAAAAGTGAGGGATATATATATGCATAAAGTTTTCTAATTCTGATATGTAGTCTGTATGTAGACGACCTGCTCAGATAACCAGACTCGTCCAATTTCTGCAAAACATCTGTTTTTCAGTGGGCGTTTTCTTTAGCCTGAAGACATATCACAGACCTCTCTGCTTTTTACAAGCTCTGTGAGCAGCTCTGTGTTCATGTCCCCCTTTCTTGCTCTTGCAGACTCCCCTGTGTGTGTAATGAAACACCTCCAATCTTTTCTCTCTCTTTAGGAAAGAGCTGTTTGACATAAAGAGTTGCATTTCTGATTTGCATTGTGTTGGGGGCCAAGAAAAGGGAGTAAAAAATGAATGAGTAATCTTATCCATGCATGTCGGTCATTTAATCTGTGCTTGCCAGGGCTGTGGAGCTGGAAATGAATGATGCTTGTGTTGAATTGTAGCAGTTTAGAGGCCCTGTCTGTGCAACTCCCCAGCATTTAACACTCTAAAGGTATGCAAGTGAAAGAGTGTGTGTGGTTTTTGCTTATAGCTGCTTTGTCTCATCTGTGGCTTCGATGTTGCCGTTCCAGTGAGAGGTTGTTACCTGTCCACCCTGCATGCATCCTGTCAGCAAAATGGCATTGAGCCACCGTCAGTGACATATTTATGGTGTTCAGTCAGCTGATACTGTAAAAGTAGAACTTTTTATTGTGCCCGTGGACCTGATAAAAAAAAAAAGAAAGAGGAAAAAAAAAGCCCACCAAATTAAAAGCCGTCTGCCCGGGTTTTGCCTTGGGCCAGTTCTGTCTGTCGTGAGCTTTTACTGCAGCAGTCGTGATTATCTGCTCAGTTTTAGATTCTCTGTTCGCTGGTGCCAGTCCTAATCGGAACACTGTGTTAACCTTCCCCAAAGCAGCCCCTATTAATGATTACATCCATATTTATGAAGGCGCTTTACACTGAGGAAAATCTTTTTGCAGCGTTTCAATTAAATGCAGATTGTTGTTTTTGCTGAGGCTGATGTTTGACACTACATTAAATCATTTATGTTGAATTTGTTACCGTAACCCCCCCACCTCATTCTTTTCACTCTTATCGCTGACCTCGACCAGTGTGCCGGCGCCAGTTCCAACACAGTGGAAGAGTAAAACAGTGTTGACCGCCAGGGTAGACCCACACTAAATTCAATAAGCTTTATTTGTTTGTGTGGTGGCGATATGTGCCTCAGGCTTTGATGGATTCGGGAGCGCCGCAGTAGGTTGATTGAATCTGGTCTTTAGCGCGCTAATTGAGGTTGGCCAGACTTTGCAGAAAAGCCAGTCCTTTCCCCAGAGCGTGTAGGAGCAGGGCTGGGAGGGGGCTGCAGAGGTGTGGAAGCAGCTGGCCCTGCCTGGGAAGCCGTACCACTCCCCCATTAACAAAACTGTCAAGGGCTGCTGGCTGCCATGGCCAAGCTGCTTCTCCTCCCTGCTCTTGGCAGGGACACGAGTGGACATGTGACAGACTCAGAGCTTTGGCAGGGCCACGCTGCCTCGGCCCCTCTGACTGGGGCTTTGTGCATGGAGGTGTGTGTGTGTGTGTGTGTGTGTGTGTGTTTTTGAGAGCGAGAGGAAGCCACCAGCTCTCAACTCCCAACCCCCTCCCCCTTCCCCCTGGCTCCTTCTGTCCAGTGCCAGCTGGGAGGTGTGAGGATTAGGAAATGCAGATGATCTCACCCAGCTCCCCAAAGTCTCTCTCTCACACACACACACACATAAACACACACACAGGCCTTTTCAAAGGTCCACTCATTCCCTCCTGTCTCCTGCTAATTTACTCAGTTATTGTAGGGGACAAAAAGTTTTCTGACCAATAATGCACTGAATTAAGTTTGGGCGGTGTGTAATTCTCCAGCCATAAAATAAATCTTTAGTGGAGTTAATAATGCATCCTATACAGAGTTAGGCAAACAGACATGCATGTTATATGAATTTATCCTCATTCATCCTTATTATCCTTGTTCAGTAGCTCAAATCAGCAGTGTGTTCTGAAGTCAAGAACATGTGCTCCTTTTCCAGACAAAAGAAATTGAAGAGATTGCTGAGAAGGCCCAAAGTCTACCCAAGGTGAACAAGAAAAGACAGAGAATCGTGGTCTTCACCCAGGGCAAGGAAGGCACTGTAATGACCAAAGGTATGTAAAGTTAACCTCTGTCCGCTGGGTTATTTAGCCTTTTCTAAGCGTGTATTCAGGACTCCTTGGATCACAACGGCCTGGATGGAAAATTACTTCAAAGGAGCTCTTAGAGTGGGGGAAAAAGCAGCACATGTCCTTTCACCCTTTTACTTATTTACAGTAGGCATGATGTTGATAGATTTCCTCAGTAAACATTTGTGAATAGCCCCAAACAAGGTCATCTTAAGAATAGAATGCCGTTTTCTCTGGCGGCTTTCGCTGTTGCTCTGTGTGAAATGAATTCACCCTTGGCAATGACCTCCTATCTCTCAGATGCAGAATTTGAATCCAAAGGGCTATAGCAGTCGGAGACATTGCTATGGTAACTGAGTGGTGGGGGATGGTTCAGCGGAGTTGATAAGTTTAACTGAATAGTGGAGAAAGCATCACAGTTGTAGCTGATTAAGCCAGCAGGGTTTGCAGTTCAAAGCAGGGCGGCAGGTTTTGGAGGGGGGGCAGCCAGTGGGGGGGGGTGAACATTTTCTGGTTGTCTCCTGCTGCACCTGGCACACTGACTTCTCTTTTTACTGTCTCTCTCTCAGCCATGGCCCTGATTCACACAGTTCCTGTTTGTTCAGGATAATTTCATTTTATTACCTTTCGTCAGGGAGCTTCATAGCTGGCTTGACGAGTTTCATTGGGAATCCACATTTTAAATATTTCCCGATCTCAGTCTCAGAATTTATCTGATATGTGAATTTTGTATCCAAAAATGACATTTTATCATATTATATTATGTGTCCCTAAGGTTTCTATTTTGTGTCCTTAAGGTAAGTGAATGGTTTACATTAGCAGTGAGGTTTCAGATCCTCCTGGATGATCTCTGATCATTTCTACTCAAAACAATGAAGAACTGTTGTCCGCAAAGGATGTGAAAACACAGTACTGCTTTAATACTGAAGACCGAATTAATGATCTCATGCTTGTCTTAGCCTAGAGCTTGTTTTTGCTGTGTTTTGTCTCAATCTTGAGGAAAGAAATACTCCAAAACCTTTTTTAAAAACCCCGTCGAATTCAAGGCCTCTTTTATTTGTGTTTTTTTCTTTTCTTTTTCCTGACAGCTCAGCTGTGTGAAATGACACATGTTTTAAACCAGAAGTGATCGCTACGTTTATGCTGCAGCAAGTGTGGTGCACAATGGCCCTTTGCACTTTAACAGCAGTTATGTGCACAAAGCTTCGTTTTAAGCTCTGATACTATATTCTTGCCTTTCCAAAACACACTTTTTCACTGGCGTGCAACTGGTGTTAAAAAAAAAAAAAGTGTTAAAGAAAGAAAAAAAGAAATGTTCTGTTTGGCTCTGCGCCGCAGCGCTTACAGTTTTAAACAACTTTGTGTTGGGCTAATTTGTGCTGTTTGATATTTTCTGTTCAATGATGCATGATGCATATTGTGACATTCTAACGTTGCTGCATTATAAAAAAAAAAAATGCAGCCACAAACCCCATAATATCAACAGTGTATTACAGAAAAAAAACGGTCCTTTCTGTAAATAAAAACTGCACTCAGTTTCGGTCACTGTGGAGATAATAATCTACCATTATTGTACCCAAAAAATGGTTTTGCTTGACTTGGTGTGTTCCGGAGTGTTCACCTCTGATGCTGTCAGCTGCAACACTTATTTCCAGTCTAAGGCAAATGGGATATGACTATAAAAGGCTTTAACTCTTAACACCTGAATGGTATCATTATAAACACTTGGAGATTTAGGTAAGTTTCAGTTATGGTTGTATACCAAACTGTATTGCCTTCACTTTGACAAGTGTTATTAATTACTTCTGAGTGACACTGGAGCCCTGGGAGACACGCTACCCCATCCCTGCGTGTACCTGTTAGCCTCGGGTCTAATCTCATTCACAATTCCACCTTATGGGATTGGAGTGCTGTTGAACACAGTGGGATGTGGAGCTCTGTCTTATAGCACTTCCACAACATGTTACCAGAGTAAAGCTGCAAAGCTGGCTGTATCGGTTCCACCACGCTGCCTTTATCACACAAACGCTAATAGCATTAGTCCCTGTGGGCTGATAAGGGCGTCAAGCAATTGCTACTCCTGTAAAGCCTCATCAGAGGAAAGTGCTACAAGACAATCCCTTTTTTTTTTTTTTTTTTTTTTTTTGCTACTGAACTGCCAGTTCTCCCTCCTGTTCTGGAAAAAGGATCCAGCTAAGTTTGAGCCAAAGCGTAAGCTTTAGAGAAAAGACCCTCCTGGAGGCAGTTTTCACAGGGCTGATGAATGGCTGCCTGGGCTAGCCTCTCGCAGCCCTTTCATATGAAGCTGTGGGGTTAGTGGCAGCCCCTGGTGAACCCTATATGAAACGTGTGATGAATGTTAGGAGGACGAGGAGCGCATGTACGAGGGTGTTGCTCATAAAAAAAAGAAAAAAAAAAGAAGAAGAAGAAAAAAAAATGGCAAACTTGATAAATGTCAGGCAAGGTATGAGCCCGGAATAAGTGGGTTCAAATAGCAGGGGTGACAGAAAGAGAGGGAGGACATTGTTATTGCTCCTCGTAGCCTGTGCCAATAAACATCAATATAAAAGAGAATTAAAGATTTGCTCAACCTCCCAGAGGCTGCGATCTGATGCCGTCTGATCTCCACATTTCATTTGCAATTTGCTCTCTTGGCGGGGATGTGATCATTCAGCAGCCTCTGAATGTCACGATGAAGTTGTTTTAATGATTATTAAGAAGGCTGTGATGATGGGCCTTGGGGCCCCAGCTCCAAAGAGATGCAGATTTGTTATTGTTGAGTTCCTTTTCTCTGTCTCACTCTTTTCTCTCTCTCTCTTTTCTTCCTCTCTCTCTCTCTCTCTCTCTCGCGGCATTAAACGTGAGCCGTTCTCACTCTTCCACATTAATTTCCTTAATGAAAGCTGCCAGAGAAAGCGCCCTTAATGAAGCACCTCTGTGACACTGCTGAACACGGCCTGGCCCTGCTGACGCACCTATTACAGGCTCAAATTAAGGCCACTGAGTCCACAGTCTTTGATCTAATGACGGCTGAGTGTGCAGGGTCGTCCAGAGGCTGCGGTGAGGATGAAGGGGCTTGCCTATGTCATGGCAGAGGAGTGTCTGTGATGTCCTACAGTATTATCCCTCCTCCTCCGCTACTTTATTCTCAGCAAACAAGCCTCCGAGACAGTACATGCATTGGTCTGGTAGTGTAAAGCTTGCTGGCTGTGCTGGAGGGCTGTACTCAGGCTGATAAGGTGGCAGCCCGTGTGTAAACACCACTGGAGTTTGCACCTTCTCAGCTACAGGCAGAATCTGCTCCCCGATTAATCAGTCGATTAGTTGGTCGTCATAGTTTTCTGAAACCAGGATTTCACTCAGATAACTGTAGCCTCACTCTTTTTTTTTTTTATCACACCGATAAAACTAACAGCATGAGAAGAGCAGTATACGGTCACTGTCATTTGTAAACCTTGTGTAGATAATAACTTTGTAGATCGAGTAAACCTCATTTTTCACAATTTGTAGTGTCCCAGTTTTCATAAATTAAAAAGCATTGAAAATTTTGACTCATATTCTGGTAAGAAATAATGTGAGTCATGTACTGATCAGCCTCAACATTAATACCACTGACAGGTGAAGTGAACAACCTTGACTGTCTTGTTACAACGGCACCTGTCAAAGGGGATCTGTGAGGCCGTGAGTGAACAGTCAGCTCTTGAAATTGATGGGTTGGAAGCAGAAAAAATGGGCAAGTGTAAAGATCTGAGAGACTTTGACAAGGGCCACGTTGTGACAGCTGGACCACTGGGTCAGAGGATTTCCAAAACAGCCGGTTTCGTGGGGTGTTCCCAGTATGCAGTGGTCAGTACCTACCAAACGTGGTCCAAGGAAAGGACAACCGGTGAATCAGCAAAACTATCATGGATATAGACTCACAGATTGCTATAAAGTACTTTCTAGCTGTGATAGAAAGGTGTGAAAACTCCTCACAGTGCATCACAGCTTGTATTGTATGGACAAGTCAGAGTGCCCACAATGATTTATAGTGTAAACCCTAAATATGCCCCCAAAAATGCTCCCAAAACACTAATTTCTTTTTAAACTCATTACCCTTACAGAAAATGTAAAGGTAAACCTGTATTCGTACTGAACAGTGTACACTGAACTCCCGCAGTGCTAGAATGTATAATACCGATGTTACTCCTGTATAGATTGTACTGTAAAGTTTTCTTTGGTATATTCATTTAATTTACAGTAGTAAAAATGCAGGACGTTAGGAAGAACAAAACAAAAAACAAGAGAACCCTTGAGATGCTCCACGGGGGAAATTCTGGACTGCAGCTGCATCAAAGGGCAACAGCCAATCAGCAGCAAGGAGAAATAAATAATGCTCTCGGATGGGCTACTTTCAAACCTCCCGCCTCTGAGTACAGCGGTGTTTCACCATCCCAAGATGTGTGAAAAACAAGTCCAGAGAACACATCTGTGAAAGAATATGTGTTCTCTGGACAGTACCAAAATATTTAGTTATTTTTTTAATTGAACTGTAGCTGGATTTACATTAATATTTATGTCACAAAATTAGTAAATCATGTTTTTCTTAATAATTTAGCACTTTAATGCATGAAAAATAATATATTGCCACAAGAAAAGATGTGACGTCTGGGCCTCATCCGCCACGCCCCCTCGTCCTTGTGCTGGGTTGCTAAGCACCGCACCCAAACATAAACAACCCAGCACGAGGATGAGGGTGCATGTCGGACGAGGCCTGGACGTCACAAAAGTAAAAAAAAATAAAAAAAATTCCAAGTATATTTGCAGTTTCCGTGTTAACAACAGTTATCAACAGGGGAGTGAATGGAATCTTCTGAACATTTAGCAGTGTTTACATACTACTGCTGTTTTATTGCAAAACATGAGAACGATTCAGCTTTTAATGATGAGGCTCTTTAAGACTGGCTGATAATGTAAATCTTCCTTCACTTCCTTTTCCAAAATTACTTGTTGCATTTAGAGGGTTGTTTATCTTGAAACTGGACTTGTTCTTTGAGAATGTGTCCAATGCTCAGTCGTATGCTGTGATTTACCTGCTCTTAATGAACTCCCCAGAGAAGCCTTTAGGTTCAGGTCATTATGCACTCATAAACTACCCGTGTGTGTGTGTGGGAGAGAGAGAGAGAGAGAATCTGGTTCTTTTTCAGTCGCTCCTCACTCTTTAGCACACACTCACACACCTTTGTCATATTATGTTAGGGCCATTATTCTGTAAAGTCTGCCTGACCTTGTTTGTGTCTCATTAATGCAATACTCTCTCCATGCAGCTGAGCGAAAGCAGAGCGTTTTTAAAGCAGTCAATGAGTGCTTGTTTTCTTAAGCCCACGGAGTGGGAGAAAGGTTAAGGAACAAATTTGATAAATTGCATAAATGTCTGGGTTTGATGAAATGCGTTTTATTGATATGTTGACTCACTTGCTTAAACAACATACTAAGAAGTCATTCATCACAAGTGAGTGGATAACTGACTACACCCACTCCTAAAGATCCAGCACCCATACGTTTGGATGTTCCCTCAAATCCCCCCTACACAAACACACACACACAGGTTTGTTTTTGTGGCAGGGCATGGGGTCATACTGTCAGTGGCGCAACTGTCTTAAAAGGTCTATTGTTGAGAGGTCAAGTTCGATCCCTGGTGATGCCACAGCCATCTGTGACTGAGAGTCTACAAGAGCATAATTGGCCTCACTCTCTCTTGTTGGCTGTCCCTCTCCTCATCACTTAGCGCTATGCTGACCAAAGTGGGTGCCTGTTAGCTGATGTAGCACAGTTGGCGTTCTTCTCCAAGTGTGTTGAGCTGTCCAATGATGTTGCATTAGCGACAGTTTAAGATGTTCTCTTACTGGCTTCACCTGTTTCGGAAGAAGCGCACGTTAGCCTTCATCTCGCCCAGCATTAGTGGTACTGATGAGGGATAACTAGGAAGTGGGTGGAATTGGCATTGACTGATTGTAAGGCCAAAAATAAAACAAAAACGTTTTTTATTGCCCCTTAAGGGGCCAGTTACTGCTGTTTTTCTTTGGTTTTCCTACCAAGTCTGGACATGTTTGTCTCTCTCACACACACAGGCTCATCTTTGCCTTTCCTTGTGTCACCTAGCTGTCGTGTGTGACAGGACGGACAAAGAGCTCCTGACTTTCCTCCACTGAACGTGACATCATCACCTCTCGTCTGAGACTGATTAGCATGGCCGGGAGGTGAGAGGATGCGATCAATGTCTCACTTTGAAAAGGGCGAAGCGGCCCGTTAAAGCCCTCTCCGGCCTGCTCCTCTGATTGTTTGTGCCGGTTATTTTCCCGCCTTTCTCGGCACGCCGCAGCTGTTTATTAGGCGGTAAATGTGTTGGTCACGCTCATCGTTCTGCAGCTCCAGTGTGGAGCAAAGAGAGAGAGAGAGAGGGAGAGAAAGACTGCGAGCTTGACCTCCTCAGGTTTGTTTACTGCATGGAGGGCCACTGTTGTTTACTCCTGCGAGCATTTGTTTGGCTGAGGAGCAGATGAGGAGTGGATTTGGGAGTAATAATCTTTCTCCAGTGCAGCAGGCCTTGCTGCTCTATGCTGCACGTTGCTTGTGAGTCATGCCTCATTGTTCCATGGATGGCTTGTCATTCAGTGGTTCAGGTTTTTATTGGAGACAACATCTCTACTTGGCTGCGGGGAGGACTATGCAGTAAGTCAAACGCCTCTGATTCAAAGCACTTAACTGTTTCAAAATCACATTGCGTGGTGTAATTTGTCAGATCTATTGTTAAGATACAGAAGAATAATTATCACAGGACCTTGGGCGTTGGTGGATTGGCTTTGCTACGTTATGAGCCTTATCACGTTATGCTGCCTATAACCAGTGATAACAAGGGTCTTTATTGCACTTAATTGGCATAACTCAACAATGTTGTAAATGTAACGATGGCCATTTCTGCTATTCAGCTTCTATAAATAGCTGTGAGCGCAGACAGCCGGGCATGTGTTGTCAATGAGGTCTGTTTTATTTTAAGCCTGTCCATCACATTTATAGAGCGAGTTCCCGGAGCAATTACGGAAGAAGGGTTTTGGGTTCACCCCGACAAAGACAAACCCGTACTGAACCTACGTAGCGCCCTGAAGCTGATAATCAGACTCTTCATCTATGTGTGCTGCTGTCAAAGAGCACTAGAAAGCAACAGCTGTAGAAGAGCTATTAATACAACCTCACAGCCACTGAGGTGTAATTCCGCTGCCCTTTTTTTCCGTTCCTTGATTAGTCACCAAGAGAAGTTTTTGGTTTTTTTTTTTTTCGTTTCACTTTCTGCCTGGGCTTTTAAAAGGCAGTAATGGCTGAACCACGAAACTTCGGAACTCCCTGTGAACTTCCACAAAACGATGTTTACAGGGCCCACCACAAGCCAGGAACAACAAAGACAGGCCTTGGCAGCAAAGTTTTAATTGCCATGCCTATTAAAGAGCCATGCCAATGGCCTCTTTTGTGTTATACATTAACATGAAATTGGTCCTGGAACACTCTCCAGCTAACCAAAGCAGCATGCTCATGGCCAAGTTCAATAATCTGTTTTGAATAAAGATGCGATGTGTACCCTCCAGCCTGATGAAATGGAGGGGGGACGTCCATCATTGGTGGTTTTAGGAAAATCAGAGCAATGTGCGGCAGTGGGGTGTTTATAGTGTGTTTTTGTGTGTGTGTGTGTGTGTGTGTGTGTGTGTATATATATA
>JBBIGA010000146.1:19548400-19594129 GCA_037576975.1 Alestes dentex
GTGCGTGCGTGCGTGCGTGCGTGCGTGCGTGCGTGCGTGCGTGCGTGCGTGCGTGCGTGCGTGCGTGCGTGCGTGCGTGTGCGCGTGCGTGTGTGCGCGTGCGTGTGCGTGTCTGTCTACACCAGACAGAGCTGTGAAGTCATCTGTCAAACTTATTTGCTTCTTGTGAAAAAGCAGAAATAGCGATGGCTAGATTGCTGTGTGTTCGGGCCCTTTGTGTCCCCCATAGATGGTCTTTATATAATGCCTTTATCAGTGGGTCCTGTACCTGCTCCACTGCCATTCAAAGGCCATGAGTCTGATTTGCTACCCTGTCTTCCTGTAGCTCATCCAGGATAACCCTGAGACTAATAGAGCTGTGAGCGTGTTTGCTCAAATGTCGTATCGATTTTTTTTTTAACTCCTTTATCCGTTCCAACAAGAGGTTGGAGGCCATCGCTGCAGTGCGTTGGAAAATGAATTTGCCAGCTGTTTTTCAATGCGTTCTGCGCTGCAGCGGAGTGCAGAGATCTAGGTGGGAGGGTTCAGAGCCTGAGGGCTGCTGGAGGAGTTCTGTATCGCACATCACTGAGGGTGTCTCTGCCAGCACCTTTCTTTACCCCCTCCAAGCCTGATTTATTTAATTTTCGCTCAGAGAAGGGAAAAGTACTCATGCTTGGGAAAAAAAAAAAGAAAATCAATGCCAGACCACACATCTGCTTAGATGTGTTTGCACTGTATCTGGGTGTGTCATCTATAAGTGCATATTATCTGCATATCAGCGCTGTCCTAGCAAAACCTCACATCTCCACAAAGATAACCCTACAAAAGAAAAAACAAATTTTAAACACACATACTATGAAGGCAAGATGCTGATTTCAAACGGTGTAAAATTGAATAAAAAATTTGTTAGAACACCACTTTAGTCCAATGTATAAATGGTTTTAATTTATTATTAATGCTTATTAATTAGACCTTAAACTCATTAGTAAACAGACATACCACATAATGACCTGATGCTTGCCAAATAGTAGTGCATATTCATCTATACCAGGGGTATCGAGCTCCGGTCCTGGAGGACCAGTGTCCAGCACAGTTTGATGGTTCTCCTCCTCAAACACATTCACTGAGACCTGACACTTAACTGGTGAGGTGAACCAGGTGTTTCTGAGCAGGGAAATCACCAAAACGTGCTGGACCACGACCCTCCAGGACCGGAGTATGACACCCCTGATCTATACTATGAAGCCTCAGATCTTGCTGTTAACTGATCTTCTCCATCTCCGTCTTCTCTGTCAGTCAGTGTCACACCAGTCAGCTTTACACATTCATATCAAACAGAACAGCTTGGTGACAATTTTATGTATGATAACTGCTTATTCTTATTTTAAATATTTATAACCTTTTTAATAACCATTAATAAGCCATTTTAACTATTCAAGATGTTTCACATATAGTTATACATGTACATTGTGCAGTGAAATGTCACTCTGAATCACTTCTGAGTCCAATAACTAGAAAATAGGATAAACAGTAGAATAAACTGACAAACATACACAAATATAACAGTATATACAAACTAAAGACTAATGCCCAAATTCTTAATGTCTGTCTTTTGTGAAATAGCAGCCATGATTTTGATGCAGCTGCAACAGTCGTTGGGCAGTGTTGTGCCAGTCCGCACTGAAAAAGAACTAGTTCAAAGTTCAGTTCATTCAAATAAAAATGAACAAGTTCACGTTCATAGTTATATATATTTTTTGAACCAAATTCACAGCTCAAAAAGTGAACTAGTTCACGTTCATTCATTAGCCTTTTGAGATTTATTTATATTACGTTCGTTCGTTAATTTTTTGGGGGGGGTTTTACATTTTCAATTCAACATCCTTCTATCTGAACCTCCTTCAGTCTTCTCCTTCTATCTGTCATACCACTGAACAATCGCAGCCATAAGTTACATTAAAAAACAATTTTGAGGTTGAGAATAGATCTTACCACTTAAGCAACGCATCATGTTATGCTGAAAGTGAACAAAATGAGGTGCAGGTAAACTGTACATGGAAATTTTATTCAGACAATATTAACACAAATTGTAAACAAAGCGTGTCTGCCTAAAATGCAACATTCAGACTTTTTAAAGTGCTCAGAAAAGAACATAACTAAAAGTAAACAAAACGTGTGGTTTTCCCCATCTAAATCTACACCGATTTCTTCAAAAAACAGACGCACTGCAGAAGCGTCTGAACTCGAAGCACCAACCATGCTATCCTGTAATCAGCAAACGTAAAACGTGAGCTGCGTTCAGTCTCGCGAGAGTGAACGTCACTCACGTCCACGTTCATAATTTGTAAACTGATTCGTTCAGATCAGCGTTCACGAAAAATAGGAACATGTTCAATGAACGCCGTTCATTGAACGCGTTCGTGCACAACACTGTAGTTGGGCATGTATGAACGTGTGTGTGTGTGTCTGTGTGTACACCTTTTAATTAGGATTAAAGTTGTCCACCCACTTGTAGCAGAGTGACAATAAGTCTCTCCTTAGAAAGCAAGGCTGTTATTGTTGATTAAACCCCCCCCCTTTCCCTCCTCCCCTTTTTATTCTCATTGTGTGTGTGTGTGTGTGTGTGTGTGCAGGTTTCCTGTCTGAGCTGGTGCAGGAGAAGTCTCTGGAGCAGTGTATCCGGGCAGGACACTATGCTGCTAACGTCATCATTAGGCACGCAGGCTGCACGTTTCCAGAGAAGCCCGACTTCCATTGAAAACGACAAGTGGACTTCTCCCTCGTGTTCTAAGCCTATGGGACTGATGCCTTTCTTTTCTTTTATAATTGACTTTTTAATCCTCCTTCCTCTCTCCCATCTTCCCTCAACACCCCCCCATCCCTCGCCCCCTCGCATTCAGACAGCTGTGCCTCTGCTCCATAGCTGCCAGTCCCACTTTTAGATCTAATCATGTAAACATTTAGCTTCATAACAAACTTGTGTTTACAACATTTGCAACCCACTGTTGCTATAAATAGCCATTTGTTTTTAGTAAAATTGTTTCTGTCCCCTGTGCTGAAAACATCTGAAGAAGTCAGGTGGAACCGTAACAATCAGCTTCTCCCCAGAAGACGTTTTACTTGAGTTGTACCAAATGCCTAGCTCGCCAGAAAAGCAGCACCTTACCTTGTGTTGTTTTGTACTTTTAAGGGACATTGCAGCTCACAAGTGTTTTTAAAGGCCAGTCTTGCTCTAAAAAGCCAAACAATTTTGTGATTGTTCACTTTTAGCTTTGTAATAATGGACATGAGGAAGCTCTGTGTGAGTCTGCGTGTGTGTGTTATGTGGAGTGTGAAGACACCTGCATTTTGCAGCCGGAGTGCACTGCCTCTAATGACTGACGCAATTAAAACAGATTCATCACCTCCTTCAGTTTCTTGTCTTGTTTGTCATGGAATGGACTGATGTTCACTACAGTATGCAGAACGAGCTTTTCGATTCTTAAGCTGTGATGAGTTATTGAAACTGATCTCAGGATGAATGTTCGTATTTTCAATCTTGACATCAAGTGTTTGTATTTAACAAGGCTGTTTACAGAACAATAACACTATCGAATTCAAATCATAGTAAGAACACAAATGTGATACTGAGTGAAAGGAATGTTAGAATCTGTTCATTAGACAATTTCTCTGCTTATTAAAACAATAAGCCAAAATCCTCTTATATGTGGGTGGAAATTAAAGTGGCTTTATTCAACTAGTGAAATATGAGGGGATGTATTGGTTCATTTAATGTATGAGTCATTTTTTCGTTGAACTGATAAATCAGTTCTACTGTATAAAATTGCACCTTGCTTTGGTGATAACTGGCACTTCTCAGGGTTGAGTCACAACAGGGTGGAAACAGAGCCTTTCATTTCATCACACTGGTTTTTTTGGGGGGTTTTTTCCCACGGGACAGGACCGGTCCACCGCTGGTCCAGTTCCTACTTCTCCTCAACTGCTTAGAATACAGTTGGAGCTGTCGTCCCCTTCTCATTGCCCGTCCCCTTGATCAGAGGGGCAAGCCTGCAAGAGGTTGTCTGTGTTATGGGATTAGCAGCAGCTATTCATGGCCATCATCAGGGAGAACTGAAAATACAGCTGTCCTTTTGTCCCTCTCTGGCTGAAGCTGGTGACTCTGCTCATTGCAAATCCAGGTTCTGTCAGACTGGGGTACAGAATATGTTCATGTACTGTCCGCTCCCAGTGCGTGCATACTTAAACACGACCTGTGAGCTTAATATACGTAGTCCACTCGCAGCAAAGTCAAACTCATTCATATGTCTGTACTCAGTTCCAAGACTCACTTGCGCTGCCTCTGAAGTACATATTCTGCTTTGATAGCCGACATTTGATAGACTGACAGCTCTCACCATGTAGTACAGTCTGCAGATACAACCAGTAGTTCTCTTTTATTAGTATTACATATGAAACAAATACAGATTTCTTCCATTTATAGTGGTTGGACCAAGTTTGTCCATTATCTGTAACAATATCATGATTCCCAAAGCCTGGTTTTGAGATAAGACGGATCTTTATTGTCACTGTTGCAGGAACAATGAAACACCCTTTAGCAGCTCTTGAGTTGGCAGCATGAGACACAAACATAGTGCAAAAAGGAAACAGTAAAGTAAAAAGTATAAAGTATAAATATAAAATACGAACATAAACTATATATGAATATAAGTATAAACGGCGCAGTGTGCATCAGTGGGCAAATCTGCGATGTGCATTCAGTGATTGTCAGAGGTTTTTCAGTATCCCCAGAACATGTCACAGTGTAGAATCAGAAGAGGTTTTAAATATTCTGGAGTCATTATTCTGTATTGATCATGTTCTTTATTTTCAAGAACAAACAACTGCTCAGTTTTTTTTTTTATATCAGTCGAGAGGCTTTTTCAGCTTTATTCCCTAAATCCCACACTTTTCTGCTCTCATCTTTGAGTGAGCACAAGTGAAAATAAACTAAAGCCAAAATACTGCTCAGCTTTAATCCTGCTTCTTTGGTAGTGTTCAGGAAGAGCTAAGATATCAATCAATTTCCACAGAAGCCATGAGATGACCAGTACAACATCAATGATGAAAAAAATGCTCATCGGCCACATTAGCTGCTGCTTGGCTTATTTGCTTTGTGGCATGTTAAAGATTCAGGTGTGACGGAAACGGCTGAAAACTATGGCAAAGAAAGTGAAGTCATCTGTTTCATATCTGTGATATAAAGTTTTCAAGGTGAGGCCAAATGCTCCTCTGGTTAACCGAGAATTAGCGCTAATGGGTGCATGTTCACATGACCTAACTGGTTTGCAGCCTTCATTCATTATTCGTGTAAGGGTGTGTTTTAATGTCTGTGTTATTAAAAATTATCTAGATGGTGGAACTAAGCAATATGTTTTATCCTCAGAAATAGATTTATTAGTGTTTTAATAGTGTTATTTAAGAGCTAAAAATCAGTGTTAATCAGTCCCACATCCTGCCAGATCTTTCCAATTCTATCTCTCCACTCTTTCCGAGTGGGTTACACTCACGAATGAGGCAAACAACTAATTATTAACTGTTTATTAACAGATATCAGTACTTTATCTCAGGTTAGCAATAAGGAGCTTAACCTGTTGAAGTGTAAATCAGTGAACACATTCACAGGAACACACACACACACACACACACACAGCTGAGAGGTAGAACAGTTTTGCTTGGGGCCAGAGAAGGCTCTTGCCAAAATATAGCTCTTTCCCATGTGGTTCATGTTTTATTTAGTGCTACATTTAGCGTTTCAGTTTGAGGCACAGAAATAAAAAATAAATAATAAAGCAGTACATTGGAACTATTAGCCATATCTCAATCTGCCACTACACTCCAATGGCTGGACTCGACAGTGTGAAGTTTTCCCTCCCAGCAATTATCTTATGGAAATGGTGGATTAATTTAAAAATGCAGGGTCGTGTGCGAAATAGTCTGCACCACTTGAGATGAAGCTACAAACACTTGAGTGTAACCTTAATCATCAGCAATTTAAAGAAGGGCTTCCTAAGGTTGACCTCTGGGGGCATTTGGGGGTTTGATTTGGCACCACAAAGTTCACTTAACCAAATCCCCTCACTCTGAGAGATGTGATGTTGTTGTAAAGGGGCATTACAGAATCTAGGTCCGAGCACCTAGTGAGCAAACCAAAGACAACAGAGGTAAGAAAAACTCCCAAAGCTGGAAGAAGAAACCACAGGAGGAACCAAGACTCATAAGAGGAACTCATCCTCCACTGGTCAACACCGGATAGTGAGGGAGAATTAAAGAATATTACTATGGAGACTAATAATAAGAGGCCTTGGTGTACAGACAATCAGTGATGAACAATCGCATCTCTGGTTAACAGCAGTACATCAGCTAGAGTCTGTACTCAGTAGCAGCGGCTCCTGTTGGAGTTTATATGAGTGGTAGTTTTGGTTAGAAGGTGGGCAGTGCATGCAGGTGTGGTCAAACTGGTCTGAAGGGCTTTATAAAGAATAAAGCCACCTTATGTTAAACAACTGATATGTATATTGTTGAGTCTGAATGGTCCTCATACAGTTGAGACACCCATGGATTATCTGTATTCTGATTCAGTATTTATGGTTTACTTCATGATCAGTAGTCCTGCAGTTATTTCCATTGAGTTTCCTGACATGTTATTTCTTCAGTGAATATTTTTATTAAATACATGTTAATAAACCCACCTTACATTAAACATATTTGTATATTGTTGAATATACAGGGGGTGGTTAGATCAGTTGTCCTGCAGTAATTTCACTTGACCACCCCCCCCCCCACAACCCCCTCCATACATAACTTGCTAATATATTTCCCACTGTGTATTTTATAGCACCGTTTTACTAAATATATTCTAATAAACCCACCTTCCATTAAACATCCAACATATTTGCTTATTGTTGAGTCTGTATGATCCTCAGATCTCCCCAAAAAGTTGGGACACCCTGGTATCATATCCATGCTGATCTAATATTTGTGTTTTATTCCTAGATCAGTAATCCAGTAGATAACACCACTGAGTTCCCCAGCGTATTTCCTCAGTGAATATGGGTTTATCCTGTTGAACTCCACTTAACGTTTACCCCCCTTTTTTATTGAGGCTACGCGTGCGTGTGTGTGTGCGTGTGCGTGTATGTGTGTGCGTGTGTGTTTTTCCCACCCCTGCCATGTAATCTGAAACAATGTACATTGTTTTCCAATGAGCAATGTGATGTCACATCTCGGTTCCAGCGCGTCCTCCTCTGTGCTGATGGAGCTCTGAAGGGGGAGGTACTACTTTGTCACACACTCCCATGTAGATTAACCTTTCAATTAGTTCTTATCAGGTTCCCTCTGCCTCCGCGTGCTGCACGACCAGACGCTGGATTTTTTAAAATAATAATAATAATAATAATTGTTATTATTATTGTTTTTTATTTTTATTATTGACCTTCTTACGCCTTTTTTCGCCGTTTTTTTCCAATAAACGCACAACTGCCCGGAGCGGAGAGAGAGAGAGAGAAAAAGAGAGAAAAGAGGAAAAGAGAGAGAGAGGTACAGAAACCTCGTCTGGGAACTTCAAGGTAGGAGAAATGTTCTCTGTGTGTCGAGTTCTTCATTTGAGCCATAAATGTTTTAATCGTTCAAGTTTGCCATGAGCGGTGCAACTTGACGTGAGTGTGTGTGTGTGTGTGTGTGTGTGTATGTGTGTGTGTGTGTGTGTGTGTGCGTGTGTGTGCGTGCATGCGTGTGCATGTGTGTGTGTAAAGGAGTGTTATGGATTGGGGATCAATCGTAGAGATTACACTGCGTGACACGCGTAAACGGAATTTTCCACGCGTCGTCGAGTCCGTGGACGTTTCTCGCGAGCCCGAGCTCGAGCTCGGCTGGACGGACGGCTCAGACACCACAGAAGCCCCTTAGTCTGAGAACAACTATCACCAGCTTTTTCTTGATCCACATTTATCATCATCACCATCATTATTATTAGTATTATTATCATGATTATTATAATATCTATCCTCCTCGCTGCTGTGAGCACACACGCGCGCACACGCACACTTCTCCTGTTCACGTTACGCTGTTTACATGACCTTATGTCTCATGAGGATGTTCATTAATTACAATTACTGGTTTTAAACATGAATAATAGTAATAATAATCGTATAATAATAATGAAGCGTCTTGTGCAGTGCAGCCCCTGAGGAGGAGCCTGAGTAAAGGTGGACCGTGCTGATTTAACATTAAAGATCCGTGCTTTGATTTTCACGCGTGTTTTTGTGGTGGTAGTGTGCCGTTTTCGCGTCGTGTCCGTGGGTCCCCGCGAGCCGCGGAGCGAGAGTTAGGGGGTGGTTTCGCTGCAGGACCCGGTCCGGGCGGTTCGGTGCACCTTAAAAGGCGGGTCAAGTGATTTATTGACAGATAATGAGAGCCAATCAATGCCTCGAGAGGCCGTGCTCTGTGTTCTTGATTGACATTTATGAGAGCCAATCGACTCCTCGAGAGGCAGAGCTCTGTGTTTGTGATTGACACTTTGGTTATCGAATTAGAGATCGGCATTTGCCCTTTCTAACCAATGATAAAGTTTCTTGGGCGGGACCGTGGCCGTGAAGGTGAGGTTTAATGAGACTCCATTGGGTTGTAATCAGTGTCATGTCGGATTCATGTAAACTACAACATTGTAACAAAATGGCGTCTGTTTAGTAACGCGACCGGGCAGCCGAACAGTCACCTGTCCTCTCTGGAGAAGCCTCTTGGAGTTCAAGGAGCGAGGTTGGTGCTTCTTCTCGCTTTTAATTCAAGCGTTTGACTTTCTCGTCATAAATTATCGATAGTCATCTGTCGGAAGTAGTCATAAACCATAGAGTAATTTAGCTGGCTAGCCCTGTTAGCTTCCCCAGAGCTTCAGCAGCCCCGAGAGTCTGGCTGCCCGGCTCTCGGGCTCTCTCTCGGGCTCTCTCTCTCTGGCTGTCTGCCTCTCTGGCTGCTTGGCTAGCTAGGTAGCCATCTAAGCTAACGCTACGAACTCACAACTTAGCCTGTTAGCTCTCCCCTGTCGTACCTTCTCTGCAAGTTTGGCTAGCTAACGTTAGCCGTTGCCAAGCTCACTCTTAAGGTTATGTAGTATTGTTGCTAAGCTAGCCAAGCTTAGGTATCATTTAGGGGCATTTAGCACATTAGCATACCAGCTAATGTTATTTTTAATCCCCTCGAAGATAAACCAAACAAACAAGACACACTCGCGAATGTTTTTCCTGCTGTTCTCGATGTACTCCTCTTTTTGACACAACACTCGTCACCCCACAAATAGTGTTCGTAAGTCTCGCTCGGTGAATAACAGTAGTTTTGTGGTTTAAACAGTCCCTCCAATGAACACTGGAACTGCTTTATTTTTCAAGACAAACCGACTTGCAAGGCTGCAGCTTGCCAGTTTAAAGTGTCAAATGAGAAACAGTTACGCTGCCCCATTTTTAAGTTGAGGGTTACAACTTGCATCAGTGTTAGACAGCTATTTTATTGTGTGGCACGATTGGTTATTGTCTTTTTTTTATCTTTTATTCTCTCTTGTTGCACTGAGCAAACGACTTTCCCTCGTGATAAATAAAGTTATTTCTTAACACAAATTGAATTGCTTAAGTAGTTTTTGTAACGTCTTGTGCTTCTACTTGTTTGGAGAAGTAATTTACTCTCCACATGGAGCATGAATGCCAGTTAGTTGGTTGTTTTTTTAATTAATTTATTATTTTTTTCTATCTAGCATGGCTGCATTAATGGAAAAGAAGGACTTAGATGGGGGTCTGAGGGTCAGTCAGTCACTATTTTTGTCTCATTCTTTCGAGGTCACGGATATAATGTCTTTTGTAAGTGGTTATCTCTCCCCCTCTGGTTGCTCAGAGCTGTCAGTGGTGAGCAGAGGAATTCAGAGGAGATTGTACAATGCGTGTCACCTGCTGGCTGGTTTCTGCACTGTTCTTTTACTTCTAATATTGCTGTTGCAATAGCTTTACACCCCCTTGCCTTGACATACTGTTTTTTTTTTTTTTGTTTGTTTGTTTTTTGTTTTTGATTAACTGCGCACAATGTTCTTTATTTGTATGAAAGTTTTTTGTAAGTTAGTCAAGGTGTGATGCATTTTAAGCAACTGTCTGTGTTTATAGTTCATATGACAATAGACCTACTTGAAAAATTGCTCTGACTTGAAAGAGTGAGACATAGTGACAGACTGACAAACAGGCAGCAGGACTGTTCTTTTTCATATTTAGCTTTATACATTCTCCTTTAAATACTGGATTTGTTTGATTAATTGTGCACAGATTGTAATTTTTATTTGCATTAACTTTTTTGAAGTTGTTAAAGGTGTGATGCTTTTTTTTTTTTAAAGTTATTCAAGCTGTGATGCATTTTAAGCCACTGTTTGCGTTTATGGTTGAAATGACAATAAACCTACTTGACAAATTGACTCAAAAGAATGAGACAAAACAGTGACTTACTGACCCTCAGACATTATTCAAGGTGGAATACATTTTAAGCCACTGATTTGACATTTTTAGAACAGTTTGTCAAGTAGGTTTGACATTTCAACCATATACACACAGCTGCACTGTTCTTTTTCTCCCCCTAATGTTATTTAGCTTTATACGCCCATCACATACTGTTTTTATTTTTGAACTGTGCACACATTAAAGTTTTTAAGTTATTGCAGGTGTTATGCATTTTAAAACATTGGTTTGACATTGTTAGGTACAGTTTGTTAAGTAGGTTTATTGTCATTTCAGTCATGTACACACAGTGAAATAAAACAGTGTTCCTCCTGGATCAAGAACAGACATAGAACATCACTAGACCACAAGTGCAGACAGGACAGAAAAGAGTGCAAGGAAAATATAAGCCACTAAACATCATTTAGTGCAGTCTAGACTAGCTACAGTACAAGTCTGCCTGAATACAGTATTATGATACTGTAACTGACAAAAAATAATGCCTGACTGACCCTCAGATCTCCATCTAGGTCCTTCTGTTCCATTAATGTGGCCATGCAAGGTGGCATGATGGCAAAATGCTCCAGGAGAGAGTGCAAGAAAAAACAAGCAACAATACAACAGGACAAGACAATATTTAGTGCAGTCAACAGCTACAGTACTAGTTTGAATGAATACAGTATAATGACAGATATTGTATTTGTTTCCGGGTTCCATGTGAATAGTGTGTCTGCAGTAGTTCAGAATGATCTTTAACCCCGTTTCACTGGTCCAACTGGTTTTTAGGGCCTTAAATGGAAGTTGTATGAAATCTAATTACAATACAAATCTAAATACAAATCTAATTATAGAATCAGGTTGTGTTTACTCATTGTGAAGACCTACCTCTTACACGGAATAATTTAAAATCTGTGACTTGAACAACTTTTACTTCAGAGTTGTTAAATGTTCAGGGTGTGTATGGTGATGCCACAGGTGCCTTTTTTTTTTTTTTTTTTTTTTTTTTTTTTTTTTTTTTTTAAAGTTGAAATTGTTTGGATTTGGTTTGTATTGATTCGAGATGATGTTAGGGACACCTAGATACAGTTTAGTTTAACTGTCTTTGTATTAGCTCTTCGGCTCTATCAGACACCAGTAGAGCAGATCAAAGTCAAAGCAGCTGTAGTCGTTTCTGAACCATTTGTAGGTTTGAAGAGAATGTTCTAATTTATGCATTTATTTATTATCTAATTTAACCAGTGTATAACTAAATTTAGAAGTTACAGTACTCCGTCAAACTACCAGATAGTGCGCAGGAACTAGTTACACTTTCCCAAATATTTTAGAATGTGAATGATGTACTCAAGTATATTCCTGATATCTCATTTTTACACTTTGGCCATGACCTTTAGTTACTCATTCCTTTTTCTGTGTTTAATTTTATGTTTTTTTGGAGCTTCTGTACCATTTTGTGATTAGTCACACCTCTGTGGTTTATTTTGTGTTTGACCAAAAGGACATTAGAAAAGTAAACAAAGAAGAACAAACTTCCGTTTTCATGCTGAGGGATACTAAACATACTGAAATGTTCTACTGCAGCTCTAAGTTACGCAGTACTTTTTACTTCTTACGTTCAGTTTTGGGAGGATGTCTGTGCTCGAGTCATTTTACTGACGTATCCGTACTTTTGCTTGAGTTTTGGGTTTCAGCTAGTCATCCCACCTCTGTAGAACAGAAACTGCTTTTGAGCAGTGAGGTATGTGCTGAAGGTTTGAGGTTAATCTATTTTACTTTTTTTTTTTTTTTTTAACCACGATTATCAGACGGTGGCGTTTGTCATCTAGCCTGTATGAACAATAGACATAATACCCATTTTCACATACGCATGTTAACCAGGCAATGTGAAATTGGTGGTTTTCTGGGTCAGTGTGTAGATGGTGGAACTCTTTATTCGGGCCCCCAAGCCACATACAATAATTCAGTCGAGCTACAATAGTTCCATCTAGCTACTCAGTGTTTTTATTATTGTAAAAAGGTGGAAAATCAATAGTCACAGCATGTTTCCACTGGTGTACACACACACACACACCCCCCAGCATTCTTGCAGGAACATGCCATCCAGACTGAACAGGGCGAAAGTAACAGGTGTACGTGCAATGAACCCAGTTCATATTTCTTTAAGTACTTTCTGTGAAGGCAAGTAAGAGATTAACTGTTTACAAAAAAGTGTAATACAAACTCATGACCAGTCATTTAATTTAAAATTAGGAGTAAAGCACTGACCTTAGTTGGGAAATAGAGTTCACCTTGGTCATATATTATTGTCTTTAGCCTCCTATGAAAGGCATCGACCTGTCAGTCTCAGGATCTTTGACATTTCATTACGTCTCTAATGCTTCTGTGGTAAAATAAAACCAACATGTGTAGCATTCTATCAAACTGTAAATCCTTCAAACCATTCAGCCAACACCTAGGAAGACTTTCATGTGTCAAAAGTCATTATGTACATAAAGTTGTGCTCTTGGCTCAGAACTAAAGGCTAACATTAAGGTTTATAATTAGAAATTTGCTAGGGATGTCACCTTTTATCACCTTTAAATGTATTATTTTGGTCCATTTAATGTGGCTGGATATTTGTTGGGCGTTTCCATTCTGTTTCTGTTTTCCTGATGCTCTGTAACATAATATGTAACGCAGTATGCAACACAGAATGCTGTGTAATACATTCTGTATGTAACAGATTGTACTTTCTGGGAGTTTAGTTTCAGAACTGTTATATAAAATGCTTTCATGAACAGGTCATTTTTATGACTCAATGTTTTTTGTTTTTTGTTTTTTTTCCCTGATTTTTACAATTTATATAGTAGTTTTTGTTGTGTGTTACAGCCATTCTTCGTATTTCTACCAATATTACTTTCGACTTGAAGAGTATTACATACATATGTGATGGGCAGATGAACCAGTCCCAACAGACTGTAAAAACTTGACATTTGTACGTAAATGTTATATTTAGACTGTATAGTTCGTAGTATTTCCTTTTGATTAAGGCATGCACGTAAGGTTTCCAGTCTAGTTATTGGAGTTATTTGTGAAACAGGCTAATTTAGGTGTGTAATGAACTCTTCTTTGAGCAGTATCTTCCAGCTAGGGCCAGTGATGTAAAAGTTTTAATTGTTTGTAATAATCAATGTCTGAGAAGTGTGTAACCTCTGTTTCTGAATCAAGTTCCACCATCTGTAGTTCAGAGTGCATTTCTGTTGTCACATTTTATTCATTTTTTCTTGCTTGCCAACTAATTAATTACGTATGTACACCAGACATCTGTTCTTGCAGAAGTCTAAGAGCGCCTGTCACATTGATTTTCAACCACACACCTTGTTTAAACCACTGCAGTTTTGTTCTAATATGGCAACCAAAGCTGTACATTCAGTACCCCAAGCAGGTTTAGAAATGTTTAGCACTACCAGACACTATAAAGGAATTAATCAGATGGAGTTGGAGATCTCTGTGAGTCTGAGGCAAATTGTTAAACAATTTCAGTTTGTCTGTTTCTTAACTGTCTAACACCTTTAATTCTTCACTTCATTTAGCAGGTCTTGTTTGCCATAGCATGGTGATATAGTAATGACAGGCTAGCGTTTTTCATACTCTGTCAACGACTGCTTTCAATTCATTTCTCACCTAATGTCATCTGTTTGGATTAACATTACTACACTGTTGAGGCACCCTTACTAATTGTAAGAGATTCAAATGTCTCTAGCTCCAAAAATATCAAGTAGAAGTTTTTCTCTTTCGCATTGGTAGACTCTTTGCTGTGTTTTACTTTCACTAATGACATTATGAACAATGTTTTTGTTTCATTGTGTATCTCACAGCTTTTATAGGCTGGTGACTCTGCCTGACCTTGTTTGTGAGGGTCCAGGGCATGTTGAGAACTGTACTGGAACAAGACGTGTAACCAGCTACTGGCAGACAAAGATCAGAATTCAATAAGACTAGATAAGGAAGAGACAGATGAATGAATATGACTTGGATTGTATTTCCATAGAACACATCCTCCTCTTCTCCATATCAGGCTGGATGTTTTTCATCTTGCATTTACTTGTGTTCATGTGTTTAAAAAAAAAAAAAAAAAAGCTCAATTGGAAACATAATTCATAACACAAGGTTAAAACAACCTTGGAGAGAAGTGTTTACATGCCTAAAAGTCTTTCAACTAAATTCTAAGGTTGTCGTTTTTTTCACTTGTAAATAAGCTAAGTAACTTTTCCTTTCTGTTTTTGTTTCAGGTGACACCCATGGGCAAATTGCAAGGATTTTTCTGGATGTTTTTCTGGATTTATTAAAGGATTTCTTTTGACTGTCTTTTGAGGGAAATTCTGAGGAAATGTAGAGACAATCTCGCGCAAGGATTTCTGTCAAACAAATCTTGCATAACATGGTGTAGTAATGGCTGACTTCTACTGGTGGATGCGTATTGTTTGATTATAAAGAGAAGGAATGTATTCATGGATTACGCCTTAATGAAACAAATTATTTCACCATGGTGAAACTGGCCAATCCCCTGTACACAGAGTGGATTCTCGAGGCTATTCAGAAGATCAAAAGACAGAAGCAGCGGCCTTCGGAGGAGCGAATTTGTCATGCTGTATCAACATCACATGGACTAGACAAGGGTGTTGTGCTCCAGCAGCTGGAGCTGGCTGTGAAGGATGGATCCATCCTTAAGGTTACTAGCAAAGGTTGTGCTTCGTACAAAGATCCGGATCACCCTGGGAGGATTGCAGCGGTCAAGCCTGGAGGCCCGGCCTCCTCTGTGGCTGGATCTGTGCTACCTGCAGGAGATCTTCGACATGTGGATTGGAATAAGGTCCTCAGGAGGGCAATTGAGGGGCTGGGTGTCCCTGCTGGCTCCTCTCTTAGGAACATAGAGCGATTCTTAAGGAGCCAGGATGACTTGGTGAATGTTGTGGCTAACCCCAGGTTCCAGCAGAGGCTGAGGCTGGCTGCTAAGAGGGCGGTGAATAATGGGAGGCTACTGAAAGAAGGACCACTCTACAGGATGAAAAATGCTGGAGCAGGAGGAAAGGCAGGGTTCAGGAGTGGTGTAGCCTTGGCTCTGGCTCTGGACCTTCCACCTGTAACACTTCTCCCACACGAGAAAGATCAGGTATGGATACTGGGGGTGCTCCTTTGCATTGAAAAGGAAAATCATTCCAATTTAGTTTTCTGATTCTGATCATGTTGACAGTGGGTGTTAAATTGAAATCTTTTCTATCAGAGGAAACATTGGTGTGGTTTAACAGTGTCACATCTACAATAATAATGGTGCTTGTTCAGCACAGTAGTTTAATCTGCCATCCCTAATTCTGTGACGCACAATACCAGACACATATCAGTATCAGTAGATAAATGGTTTTCAAATGGATCCCATGTTAGATTTAACTGAGCTTTCAAACCATTATTTGATTGTGGCTATTGTACTCTGTGATAATGTCCAGGAAAAATGTGTTTTATTAATGTTTCTATGTTTAATATTTCTCTGTTATCAAACTTGTTAGTGGAAATTGCTAGACCGTAAAAAAAAGAGCCAGTATCAAGAAGTAGGCTAGTATTATCATATTATTATTATTATTATTATTTATTTATTTTTTAATTATTTCTAGTTTAACATGATGTTTCAGCCTGGTGCAGCTTAATGTGAATCTTGTAGTTAATAAGATGTGAATACCTTGAGTTTTGAATTCCAATTTCTTTGTGGTCACTCTTGTTTCATGTTAGAAATTAGTTTGCTAGTCTCTGCTCTTGTAGTGTTTTAATGTCCGAGAATACAACATCAGTTGAAAAAATGTCTTGATCCAATGAATCTTTAAAAAAAAAAAAAGTAATTGATTGTAGTCTAAGCTGGGGAAAAACATTGTCTTTCAGGTTGCTCTGGTTTCACTGATCATTTAAACTGTGTTTTGGCCTGGCTTGGGCTCTTGGTGCTCATTTTTTGCCATGGGTTGCTAACAATGGGAGACCATTTGGTAATCAAATCTTGGAGCACATTCCCTTGTCTGCTCCTTGTTGAGTTGTTCATTGAAAGCAAAAGCTTTTGGTTTCCAGGCGCGGGGGCTTGACTGTTGCTAAGCGATGTGTTTTTCATTGACACTAGGACATGATAGCATGGTGCCAGTTTTTTTTTCCACAATCAGGGAGAAGGTCTGCCATCTCGCAGATGGTTTAGGGAGCCTGCAGTGGTGGGCTGGCCGCTGATTAGCTCAATGCGTTAAAAGGGCTCTTTTGTTGTTAATTGTGTGCTTGGGGACTGGTCAGTCTGCAGCTGCTCCAGGCCTCTTTATCATATGCTGCTAGGGGTTAAAATATGAGAAAGGAGAGGGCCAGACCCCTCCTTTTCTGTCCCATTTGCCAGCAAGATCAGATTTTCTCGTGGTGAAGGTATATTAGGTGTCCTGGTTGGCTTCCTTTTTGACATTCTTGAAAATCTCACTTGGACTGAAACACAGTAATTGAATGAAAGTCTGTTAAAGGAGAGCTGATTACATCAGTTCAGGAGAAATGTTTTTGTAGTACTGAGTGCAGGGCCACTGGTTTGCAGCTGTAGCAAACATAATGGCTCTAGTTGTCAGACAATGCATTATAGGCTTAGGTCTTTTTCTTTTGTTTCCAAAAACACATTTCTGACAACCATGAATCAACTAGAGATCTCTAAACCTGAATAACACTGACCAAAGGCAATGCTGGGTTTAAAGAAATGAACTTATTGCTGCTTTGATAATATGTAGAGCTTTTGTTGTTTCCTGCTGTAAAGGTTTCTTAAAGTGTGAAAAGCTTTCATACTCCACTGAAGGCACAGAGGTCTCTCAAAGTACAGAAAATGCTAAACAACATGCAAATAAGACATTTGTTTCACATGCTGCCAGAACTAGACGACCATATGTATTTGTATTAGTCTGCCATATGACAAAATACACTGGCAAACTCTTAATTTGGGCATGTCACACAGTTAAAGATGGGGCAGGTTTATTTTTGTCGTGTTATCGCCATATCTGCCCTTGTGTATGCCAGAATGCCTGTGAGAATTATTTAGTTAGTCTGTGTGTTTACAGGGCACACAATGGAAATTTCTTTGTTGGAACACTTTTTGGTTTGTTTGACGTTTGTCCAAATCAAACTGCAGAGGTTGGTTATGATGGTGTGTGTGTGTGTGTGTCTGTATATATGTCTGTGTATGCATTTCTTCTAATTTGCAAGCATGTTAAAAGTAACCAGAAATGTTAGGTTTTTTGTAATATTGTGGCATGTCACATTATTGTGTACATTTTGCTTATCAATGTGGTCTTTGCTGCACAGTCAAGTCATATTTATTTCTGTAGTGCTTTTCACAATTGATCTTGTCACAAAGCAACTTTACAAAATCCAGATTTGGGCCCCTGGTGAGCAGAGCATGTGCATTTGTCAGTAGACCCATCTTGCAATCGAATGGGTAGATTAAAGGGCAAATAAAGCCATTAATTTACGTATAAAGTCTATATGCGTTTAAAAACGGTTTATAAGTAACCACATTAAATCTGGTTTTGTTTTGGGACACACATCACCCTGCCTCAGTGCAAAAGCTGTACCAGGTTTTACACAGCAATTGTGGCTAAAAACAGAGAACTCCTGTGTGGGAACACTTAAGATGACAAGAGAAATGTAATGCTGAGAGGGTTTTATGGAGAGACGACAACTTTTAATGAATCATTTGAGTACCGTTCTCTGGTGAGAGCAGTGCTAGAGGTGGGCAGTGAGACGGTATTTTGTTAATATTATCATGCATGTAATGAGTTTATTGTGGATACCACCAGTACTTATAGGACAGCTTATGGCCTAGAGGTGAAGGTGTTGTCCCTATGATCAGGAGGTTGTGGGTTCGAATCTCAGCGCATTGTGTCTCAAAATCATGTGGGGGGAAAGCAATGATACTAGACATTTCTGTATTTTAATGGAAGTGGTAAAGGCTGGATGTGTCTGAGAGTGTCATGTGACTAGTTTTGTCTGGCAAGCCAGCTGCCCTTGCAGTTTAGTATAAGTTGTCACCGTTTTTTAAATTCTTAATAGAGTTTTAAAAGTGCAGAAACCCTCGTAGAAGTTTCAAAAGTTACACATAACATTTTTTCTGTAAGGAATTTATTATGCATATTTATTAGTGGACATGATGTGTTTGTATACATCTCTCTTTTCAGCGAGATGCTGATGGAGCACAGGACCAAATCTGACTGTAGCACCTGGTACTAGTCACAGCTCTTGTGCCATTTGGCAGAGTCCAGACACTTGATTTTGCCGTCTGCTTTCAGTAAGGGCTTTGTACAGCACTTTAAAAGAGTCTCTTAATGTGGAAGTGGTGTCTTACGCTGTGATTTTAAGAGTTTGAGACTAAGACGTAAATAATTTTGAAGTAGTGTGGGTACAGTATGTGCTTCTCAGCTTTCTGGCACGTTTCCAGCTCTTCCAAGTGCGTGGTGGTTTTTATCCATTTTCTTCTTTGTCGTACATTACATTTCTATTATGATCCAACAGTTCTTTTATTTCCCCTAGTGACTTTTTTTTTTTTTTTTTTAACCCTTGTGAAAGATGATGGAGTTCCTTAATGCTGTTTTCAATTTGTAGAACTTCGTTGGATTGTGTTATGTTTAAATTGTTGCTCTACAAGCCAATGTTGGTTTCATTGTATGGCGAAGCAGATTTGTAGCTCTTTTCATCGGGTTTATGTAATTATTATTATTATTATTATTATTATTATTATTATTATTATTATTATTATTATTATTATTATTTAAACCATTATCTGTTGATTGCAGGCATAAATTTCTGGCATATTTTTTCCCCCGTATTAGTTTTGCTGAGTGGTTAAAACATTGCTGGGGTTGTTTTACCATAGCATTTTCAGTTAAAAAGGCTGCGTGCGTGCGTGCGTGTGTGTGTGGCATTGGGCAGATGTTGAGGTTTGGCCAATATTTCAAGTATTTGGTGTATTTATCGGTCTCTGAAAGAGCAGAACATTTAGTTGATGCTCTATTACTTGGATAAATTGTTTACATTCTCTTATTTTTACTTGCTTTTGTTAACCTAATCAAAAGATTTAACATATTGTTTCTTTGTAATAACACTGCTTAATCTAGTCCCAGTTTATAAATGTTTATGTACTGTATTATTATTTACTATACCTACCAATGCCAATCTGTAAGTGTTTAACCACCCTAAAAGTGGGCAAAGTTGGCAGATTTGTCAGGATTACAAATGACTGTTTGATATTTTTCTTTGTCTTGCTTTATTTTAAAAGACTCATTTCCGTAGTCAATTAGTTTAAAATTATATTGGCTTATGTGTAAAACAAACTGTTGTGAAACACAAATACTTGTGCAGATACTTGAGCAAGTACACAAACTCGCACAAGTATTCCACTCATACGCTGCAGTCACAGGGTTGCACAGATGGAAAAATATTATTTTGACAAGGACACGTTTGGCGCCTCTCAGTGAATCATTAGAAAAGTTAATCTTTTCTGGATAAAAGACCTCCTTAAGTCAAGTATCATTGCTCACATCCACAGAGAGGCCAACAAGTACTTTGAAGGAGTTCAGAGGATGAGACTGGAGTGAAGGTGCACCTGTAGATTTGGAATGGGAATTGCCACAATACAAAACTGCAGGGCCGCTTTACAGTATTATTGCGATTCTTCGACTTGAAAGTGGATGTTGTATTGTGTTTAGGAGCCTCTGCTACCATCTTTGTTTTCAGATTTCTGCTGTGACGCAAGAGAACAACGAGGTCTTGTGCCATCTTGTGGACTTTAAAGACAGTGTAATCAGTGTAGAGATATGTACTGTAATCAGTAACACTGAATAAATGAATATTGATATAGTGCTGGGCGGTATGCCGATTTATACCGAAAACCATTTATTATTGTTATGGTACTAATTTTTCTTATACTGCAGTACCGGTTTAAATAGTCCAAAGAACGTTCGGAAAGTGGCGCAGCTGGAAACTGTTTCAGGGGGACCTTTTTCACTGCTGCACCGCTAAGGGACCGGAACAGTTCATTTGAACAAGCGCTGAAGCTCTGTGTGAGAGTCGCGATACGTCAGATAAACAGCGTGTGGATTATAGGGCGTAAAATATTACTTTTAGGGAGTGCACAGGAACTAAAAGTCCCCCCCAGCTTCACATTAAAAGAAAACTGGGCTTTTTTGTTCAGTTGCGCATGTGTGCGACGCCATCTTTAAATCACCACTAGCAGTATTTTTACGTGTTTATTTAGATTTCTATACCTTCTACGGGACACAGGAACTCCAGGTGAAGCTCGGGATGACATCTGTAGCCTTGTGATTCCATGAAAGGAGTTGTTTTGGTGTGCGATGACCGTTTATGAAAGATCTGTGCAGCTGAAGTTCTAATACCATCCTATACTGTGAAACAGATAAAATACTGTGATTAATTTTTTTTTTGTCATGCCGCCCAGCTCTATATTATTTTATGGTAACGTATCATAGACATTGCTGTCTATGATACGTTACTTGAAAATATTACATTATTACACTGTACCTTACCACCCAAGCCCCTCCTCAGTGATGTCAAGAGCTCTGTACAACAAGAAGCCATAACTGAAGAAAAAACACATCAAACATGTCTGGAGTTTGACAGAAGGCATCAGAGCCACCCAGATAAAATGTGAGAAGGCTTCGTGATCAGATGAGAATTTTTTTTTTTTTTTTTTTTTTGGCTAAAATTCAAAACACTACGTTGTACTGCCATTTCCTCAACAGACCCAATTAAAGTGAAGTATGGGGATGGCAGCGTTACATCGTAAAGTTGCTTTTCCTCAGCATGCCTGGGCTTCTTGTTTATAATAGGAGGACAGACAGATGAAGCAAAATGCAAGGAAATACTGCAAAACAACATGCACCAATCTGCTATAAAAACTTCGCCTTTCAGCAGGACAGTGATCCCAAGCACAAGGCAACAGCAGCACAGGAGTGTGTGAATGTAAATGTTCTGCTCTGGCCAAGTTCAGGCCAAGTACAGATCTCAGTCCAGTCAAGAATCTGTGGTTCTATTTGAAAACTGAGGTTCACACAGCAAACTTGCCAGGGAGACCGAGCAAAAATCATTCCCAAAGTGTGTGGTGACTGAAACACACAAATTGCAATCAGCATTTTTCAGTTTTAGCATGTTTTTTTTTTTTTTTTTTTTTTATTCTGGTGACAATAACTAATTTCAACTGGAGTATCGTTTTGTAATTAAAAAAAAAAACTGACTGGAACAGTCTGTGTCCAATTACTTTCAATTTTTAGCACTTGTATGTATGGAAAATTCTGGATATTGGCATTGGCCCACATATCACAGATTTAGGGAGAAATACCAAATCTGTTGGCTTCAAGCAGAACCAGTATTATTATGTGCCTGTTTTTGCTTTTCAGTCCCAACATAACATTCCGGAACAGAACGGTTAGAACAAAATGGAAAAATGACATACCTGATGTCCTTTTAAAAAAAAAAAAATCTGAAAGCTCTTAGCACATATTTCCCAGTGATTGCTATGGTAGCAAAGAGGCTATCTAACACACAGTTTCTATTTATTTGGAGAAAACCTTAGAATTGGAGTTGTGTGATAGCCGTCAGAAAGGTTTGAGACACACATGTAGCAAGCTGCCTTTTTTTGGGGATTGGCAATAAAGGTTTATGATCAGTGCATCCCTGAAATGAATGTTTGTGTTCCAAAACAGTTAAGGATGATTACACTGGTTTGTTCCTAGTTTTTATGTCATGCCTACTGCTACCCAAGGCCGCTAGTCAATCCAGTTGCGCCAGTTAAACATCTTGTAGTTCTCAAAGAGAAATACACACTCAGTCAAGTTACGTCATCTTTTAAATGAAATTAGTTCAGGTCATTCAGTGCGCTGGGTTGCATGTTTAAGAAGTGTTTGTGAGGTTATTACTGCTGTCCCTTAGGAGTGACCTGGATAAAGTAATTGTAATTTAATAAGTCTGCTGTCCTTGTTGGGTTCTCTTGTGCTTTAGAGATTCGGATGAGCTAATGGACTTGCTGGAAAATGTAATAGGACAAGTCACGGGTCGGCAAGAAAGCATATCTACTGTGCATTCCTCCCTCACAATCAGCCATGAGATGTTACCCTGCTTTATACACCCACTCCAACCCCCTTGCTCTGTTCAGACTGCTTTGTGAAGATGTTACTTCAGTAGACTGGAACATGAAAGCACAGCCAGAGGGAACATAAATGCGTGTCAATGAATGCCATTTATTGCTGGTGGTGTACATAAGCTGTTTGTTTAGCTGTCTAAAGGCCAAACCATCAGCTGGGCATCATCCTAGACTGCTATCTGTGTTGTGATCTTGGAATCCTTATAAAGATAAGAACAGCTCGGAGTTGTATGCGGGACACAGCGAAGGTTTACTTGGCCCTGTTGACTCTAAGGATAATTTCCTGAGACTTCTGCCAGTACAGGGCTTAACACCTAATGTAGTCACTTTGCATGTTTATTGTAAAGTTTATTTAATAGGCGGCTGATAAGGGAAAGTACTAGTAATGCTAGTTGTGATCTTTGTGCCAAAATACTTGGACCTTAAAACACTCTGGAAACTCAAGGACATAGCAAACACTTTTTTACATGTTCATGTTGTTGGGAGGAAAAAAATGAGTTTAGTCTGAGTAGATATTTACACGCTGTGTCATAAAGGTTAGATATTTTTAGCAACGTTGCAATATAATGTGCATCACGATTTATGCCGTACAGTGTTCAATTTGAGGAAACAGATTATTGAGCAGTGTTTCTTTTAAAGAAGCAAACTCTAATGAGTAAATAAGGAGGAAAATGACTCGAAGCTTGAACGAAGCTTAATTTCACATTTTTAATGAAGTTTTAAACAAATAATAGCCTCCAAGAACTACTCTGTAGGTGTGGTTCACTGTGAGGTGCTGGTCAGAAATGGAGAAGAGGGAGGCATAAACAGAACCTTTGACACTTTTAACCACAGAGACAGCCCAGAGAGGGGTGTGTGTGTGTGTGAGAGAGCGAGTTTCTGTGGTTGTAATAGTGAACATTTTGTTCTTCACTGATCACTAACACACCCCAGAGATCTTATACAGTGCAGTACCATCATATACATAGTATGTAACATTACAAGTGCATAACCCTAACAATAACAGCTAACCTGTGTTCCCTACAGGTTATAAAGGTGTAATTTTAGTCCGAACCTGAATACAGCCTGAAAATATTCCAACCTCACAATCCAAATCCTACTTGACCTCAGGTTATCAGTCAAAAACTGATCAAAGCTCACAAAAATAGTTTGGAAACTTATCCTAGTCAGGGCATCATCAACCACCAAATAATAGTGTGGACTCAGTAGCAGCAATAACAATCATTAGATTGTGGATAAAAGTGTGACTCGGATATGATGGATTAAGCAACGATTTAAAGTACTGAACGGAAGAGTTAGAGAGCAAGAATTAAGTAAAGGCAAAAATTAAAGCAGGAAAAAATTGCAGGGTGAGCTATAAGACCCCAAATGTGAAATTTGAACTAGACTCAATCCTGACACCTATTGAACAGCTGATGTCCTCTATTATGAGCAGTTTGATCAGGTTCAGACAAATATTTTGAGCTCTAGTGCACAACTAGTAAACAGCAAAAATGACTAAACTACAGTTAATGAAATACTCACTTCATCCACAATCAGAATACTTGGTGCTTTAATGTTTTGAACACTAAAATGTCATGTAACCATCCTGAATGCTTGACATATGTAAAACCTGGTTGAGTGTGTGAGAACCATAGTGATATAGAATGTTTGATTATTTATTATTCTTTACTTTTGTCCTCAAGCATGCAGAGCTGATTTATGCCTGAATTTGAAGTGTTACTCGACTGGGAATGGGAACATTTACTTTCCAAACATGATCACTGTATATATACATTTTGCAAGCTGCCCATTCTGGAGCACAAGTGTTTAAATAGCTTTCTCGTGAAGACCGTCTTGCATGTTTGTGACAGCGAGTAGTTCTTGTAATCTTGATGTTTTGACTCTGGCACACTACCTATTGTATACAGTGTTATCGTTCTATCTTGCAGTGTGTAGCTCTCACGCTCTGTTAGGGAACAGCCACATGAGAAATGTATGGCGCACATCCTTTTTTAAATGTGAACAAATGTTTGTTTTCCTGAGGCTAACTTTTTTGATGTTATTATGATAATGTTAAGCCAAATTCCCAGTTAACAATTTCTGCTACGCGTATGAAACCTACCACTTCAACATTTACACATCAGGCAATTTAACACTGCCAAGGAGTGGGATTCCTACGGACTCTCAGCCATAGTGTCCCGGGGCAGCAAAGTTCCATCAGACCTAATAAATTCCAGAGTTTGGGTAAAAAAAAATAGTGTAAGAAGTTAACATCTCCACTTTTATTTTATTCCCTGCACTGCTCTACATACTGCTTGGTACATCCCCACCATCCCATCTTGCTTTGCTATGCATATAATTCTAGGGCAAGAAGAGGCATGGTAATTTGGTTGTGTACCTTTCAGCATCCTTTTTTAAAATAGGCTTTCTCCTGAATCTGTCTTTTCGAGGCACTGGGGTTTGTGTAGGCCAGGGTTTTTCCATTTCACACAAAGCAGATGAGTGTTTTGGAAGCTCCAGGAAATGGAGAAATACGTAAACATGCCCTGAGAAGACTGCATGGTTTGTTGTAGGATGTTTATTTTGCCCTTGTTCAAAATCAGTGTAGGACAGCCAGACTCCTGTTGTGTGTGTATTTGAAGATGTGCTTATGACAATCTGTGCATTTTGTAACTGTACTTATGAATCCATTTAGTGTGATTTTAATGTTCTGTTAGGACTCCAGTAAGGTGTTTTATTCATGCCAGGCTGTGTCACCTGTATTTTCTGTTCTCTTATGGATACAGATATTGGAAAGAGACAGTTGAGGTCAGGCGTAATGTGTGTGGTGGGATTTTTGTGTACTTTGGTCCTGCTAGTCCTCAGGGAGGGTTAAGCTTTTACAATACTGAATAGAGATTAAATTCTGTGGACAAAACACCCTTCACTTGCTTGAAGTGGAGCATGTAACACTCAGGGAGCATTGATTTGGATCCCTTCAACTGTCACTTGAATGGAAAAACTGGGATGTTTATGAATAACCTATCTGCAAATTGGTGGTCTGCCAGGATTATTAATGGATCTCTAAGGGGATTGATTGCCTTTTGCATAAGACAATTAGGCTACCGTCGCTCTTAACAGATCTCTCACCAAAACACACTTGATATTTATAGGCTAAATATTGCGCAGCAGGGAGCTGGGACTGTCTGGATCTCCCGAGATAGTACACCGCATTGGCTTTGGTAGTGTGTATTCTGATCGTGTGTGTTCTGGATCAGCCTGTCTCTTGCTGAAAAGCCGTTTGGGAATGAAGCTAACTGAATGTTTGTTCCTGACTCCATACCTCAAGCAATTCTGTTTTTGTCCAAGTGTCTCATATGGAATTGGTTTTCAGAATTGGCACAGAGAAAGCATAAGCAAGTCTGTATGGTTCTTTTACTGGAGCAAAAAGGACTTTGAGATTGTATGCAATCTGTCTGTTTTTTGTTTTAGCCCGAAGTGGAACATGCTTACTCTTTCCCAGCATTAACTGATACGTTCAGGGCTTTTAACGTTTTCCCTCTTTCTCTGTAATGACTTAATACTGTTAGTAGGTTCAAATAAGGATAAGTACTGTCCGTCAGATTTCTTTCAGTTTAAAATAGCATGCATTAAGACCACTGTATATCAGCTGTATAAATAAATAATCGAGATTTGTCAGCATCGGTTAATAGGTGTATTATGATTAAGTGCACCATGTCTTGTGAATGTTTGTGCTTATTTGGTTGTTTAATCTGTACCTTTCTTAATGATAACATGAGAGATGTTCTGCATATTTAGCATAAGTATACATAAATTGATGCATAAATGTATGCAAAAATTTACAAATGTATGGATGAAACCAAAGCACATGAGATGGATCATGCATAATGTAAAGCGTCAGCAATGAGGAAGTTATAACATAGTCAGCCTGTTCTCCCTCTCTTAAGTGGAGATAATAACAAGCTTATGAAGTGTATGTGTAAATAAATACATTTTCAAAAGCATACACACACACACACATACTGTCTCTATCCAATATGACAGTAGTGGTCATATTGGATAGAGGTAAATCTCTGCAGTAGACACATGCATGGGCATCTGAGTACTCTCTTAAGCTCCCGATGTTACTCTGCATCCCAGAAAGTCAAAATGGCGAATATACAGGTATCAAGTTTGTGAATGGGTTTTTGGCAGGGCTGTAATGCTGGACAGTTTTCAAAGTTAGGATTAAGTAAGAACATTATGCTCTATGTGGTGTACTATGCTCTACTGTGCATATATTTCAGTATTTTCAGTGTCATCTCAACAAACACGATGTCACATCATCCTGTGTAGAACTTGGTGAGTCATCTTGGTTTACCGCTGTACAGGTCTACTGTTAGCTTGGTAGTTCATCTAAAGCAGCGTCTGTAGCTCACGCACCAAAATATTTCTCTGTTATTTTTTTAATGATTGAGCTGTAGGAAAACTAGACACTTTCATGTTGAGTCACCTTGTAAAGTATGTGTGACCATGGCTGGGCCAGAAGATTGCCGACAAAACAAACTCTCCTACCATAAACAAAAAAAATACAAGAGGAAGTTTATATCAGGTAATTATATACTCATGTACTGCTGCAGACAACAAGTAGTTAAGTGGTGTGGGTGAGGCAGAGATGTGACTGTACACAAGCAGCTAATCTAGCAGCACACCATTTTAGCCTGGTTATGTATTATAATGCATTAATACTAAGTGAAAAGCCCTTTTTGCCTCCCCTTCCATGAATAACCGCTCACTAATTGTTCATCAACTCCTCCAGACACTTCAATATCAAAATGAATGTGTCATTTCATGTTGCGTGTTTAGCATGGGATATAGTCAACACAATGACGAGCTCTAAGGTTTAGTAGGCTGTTACTCTAAAGCTGATTAGACATTATTTAACTACTAGTTAGTGCCACCCTAAGCTGAACCAGACACATTCTTGCCACTTTAAACCTGCTACATGGAGTAATACCTTGAAAGATCTGTTCTGAGGTGATGCATCATCTTGTTGATCCTGTGTATCCCATTTGTCAGAGCCTGGCATTTTGCAGTTTTTATGTAGCAGGAAGTGCATTTTCAGTCCTCATCAATAGTCATGTGGTTTGACCTATCAAGCCATTTACTTCAGTTCAGCTTCCGCACGGTTTCTTGACAGTGTTCTAAATTGCTGCTGTGGTCACATACGCAGCTGAAATGTTTGCTCTGTAACCTTCTGTTACCATAACAGTCATCAGTTTGTTTCGCTGCAACCAAGGAAAGTTATGATGGCCTCTTTAGTTTTTCCTCCTGGCACAGAACAACAGATAATGATGCACATTATCTGATTTTATGATTCGATATTTGATTGTGTTAAAAATGTCTCGATTCTACAGAGCCCTAATTATGTACTACACAGATTTGTTTGGCTCAGACAGATAAAAGAGCCCTGTAACTAAATAAGCTCCAAAAACCATAACCTGTGGAATTTATACGAGGCTCCAGAACAATCCCAGTCACTTGAAGCCCAGTCATTTCAGTGTGGTTGCGCTTTCATTTTCCTGTTCGTCTCTGATTCCATGCAAATGGCATGTTTTAATCACTGAAAATGGTTTTCAAAGAAGACTGTAAACCAGAGACACTCAGAATATACCACAGGGTGTTTTGTGATACCCCCCTATTTATTTATATTACAAAACAGTGGCAAGCAATTTGGTCTGATAATTAAACCATGCATACATGATAATGCAGATATTGGAATATACAGTACTGTGCAAAAGTCTTAAAGTTTTGGAGAAAATGGTTTATACAACCATTTGTCTAGGCTGCAGAAATATTTGTCCAAAAAATATTAACATTAGAATAAAATCAAATACATTTTTTTTTTTTTGGTTTTTTTTTGGTCACTCTTAGCATATTTTTCTCCTTTCTAAAGTTGCCATCCTTTTTAACCATCCATTTAAGCCATCTTGTGTTTTTCTAATGTCGACTGCAGAGATAAACATGTTTTCAATAAGTTTCTTGACTGACTTTTTCATAAGTACTGTGTTTGAAGCTGCACAGTTTCCTTTTTAACCCATAAAGTTAAGTAGAAGCGAGTTTTGCAAATTATGGAATCTACCGAAAAAGCATGTGTGAACAGTGAGCTGGAACTTTCACAGTTGTAGACTTCAGTTAGCGTACATTTCATAGTCAGTATCACAGTGTGTTTTGAAGGTGAGACAATATGGTCTTGTCTAGAAAAATGTTCACCAAGGCTTTTTTTTCCACCTCATCATCTTTTTGGCATCAGTAGCTTTCCCTACCCACTCTCTGACTGAGGTCACCTCTATGAAGTTGTTATTCATTGCTTGTACGAGCAAAAGTACTTTTTGCACTACCCACTCGTCTGCGTTTCTGCTAGGGGCAGCATAATGATGCAGGCCTGATTTTTTTTTTTTTTAAATTAATCATCTGTGTTTTCAGCCACCTCTTCTAAGTACATTGGCTTTTTCAGAATCATGGGCTGGCGAATGCTCTTTTGGGCTGCGCCTCAGGGCTGTGTGTAACTGATAAGAAGGTCACCATGTCTTTTGGGAGATTATGCCAGAAGGTTTATTTATATCTGGAGCTGTGCAGGGTGTGTTATCTCTAATCATGAGCTTAACAATTAGCCTCCTCCCAGAGTTGGTAACTTCCTGTCAGATTTGACACCGAATATTCAAACAAAGCTCACAGAGCCACATGTCAGTAATCATATGTCTAATCGGCAGTCTTTTAATGTGCCACTCAGTGTTCTGCAACATCAGTATAGTGGCTGTTTCATTTGATTTTTTTTCTGTGTGGCATTAAATCAGCTCGTATCTTGCCTTTAGGTTACATACACTGGAATTTGGAATGACACGATACTGTCTGAAAGAACTATTTGTGTGCGAGATAGAATAAATACTAAGTGTGTTTCTCCTTCTCTTCCCTCTCCAGCCACGTGCTGACCCAATACCTATATGCAGCTTCTGTTTGGGCACGAAGGAGTCCAATCGAGACAAGAGGCCAGAAGAACTGCTGTCATGTGCAGACTGTGGAAGCAGTGGTAAGACCTTTTTTATGGATTTGAGTAGTACAAGCAGTGAAAGTGCTCTTTCAGTGTAGTTAATGATGGATCAGGGCAGCAAATTGTGCTAGTTTGTACAATGTAGTTTTTGCACCCCAAGGTAGCATGCTTGCCATTTTTTTCCTCCCAAGCTGCTGTTAAATTGCCTGCTCTTCTCATGTAGTAATTTGCTTTGAACAATTATTTTCAAATGCCACAAGGAATTGTGCTCCCGGTGACATTTTTTATGGCTGACTTTGACTGAACAACACGGGTGGTTTTCATTAAGTGTTCATAAAGGTACAGAAAAATGCATTCTCACTGTAAAGCACAGCTGGTTGCGGCCCTTGGAGACAGGCGCAGACATTCCTATACATGACTATAATGGATTGAGTGCCATTATATTGTGCACACATACCATTTCTGCCTCGTTAGGATCAAATTATCTTTAATTAGCCGCCCAGAAATGTTTGATAATACAATGCATTTAAACACCAATTCTGGCAAATCTTTATGCGTGACTTCGTTGTTGCCATCTGCAAATATTTAAGGCTGAGTTATTGTCAGAAAAGCTCCTGTGTTTTTAGTTTGTCCTGGGTTTTATTTTGACTGTTCACTCTGTTTCTGTGATTTTCTGATTTCTGGTTTCCCAAAACTAGACACTAGCTAATGTTTATTTGTTTTTAAATTGAAGTGTTTCTGTGGATAGGCTACCAACACTTAAATTATCCTTTCTTTTTGAAATGTCTCCTCAAAGGCCATCCATCCTGTCTGAAGTTCTCAGCTGATTTGACTGCAAATGTTAAAGCACTTCGATGGCAGTGTATTGAATGCAAAACATGCAGTTCCTGTCAAATTCAGGGGAAAAATGCTGTAAGTACCTCTGTGTTGTGACACTGTTACTTGTGATTTATGTTCACGTGTTTTTTGAAAAATATGTTCCTGCCTAATTTGTTGCATTGTGTGTTTGGCTGTAGGATGAGATGCTGTTCTGTGACTCCTGTGATAGGGGGTTTCATATGGAGTGTTGTGACCCACCTCTCTCCAGAATGCCAAAAGGTATTGATGTCTTTCCTTCTAATCTGTCTCTTATGGACTAGTAATATAAAGAAAACAGTTAAATATGCAAATGTTCAGACTAAAGTATCTTCACATTTAGGCAGTAGCTCTTTAAAAGCCAGATTACACAAAGCCTCATAGTTATATAACAGCATGATATGCCCCTCCTAGTACAGTTTTCCCCCTTTGTTTTTCTTTCTCTTTTGTTCTGCCCCTTTCTCTTTTTCCACTGGCAAGTTTTGTACATAGAGCAGCTATTGCTTAAAATTTATGGCAAGTTGGCTGAATAAATATGTTCTCTTCCTTGTTTTTTTGTTTTACTTACTAATTTCCTCATAAGAAATGGAATCATCCATTGGGTCAGCAGTTCAGATATTTCAAGAGTTATGTCCATAGACTTGATGATCCCTGCCTAAAAGGCTGTTCTTTCTTTTTCTCCTTTGTTTTGCTCCTGCTTTCTTTTTGCTGGACTTCCCCCAGGAATGTGGATCTGCCAAGTATGCAGGCCAAAAGAGCAGGAGGAAAAACGACTGTTGCACAAAACAGCAGCACAGATCAAAAGGCGATATGCAAAGCCAGGAAGGCCGAGGAAAAATCTCACACATCCAGCAATGTATGATAAGTAATTTCTCACACCCTGGTTCTGTCTTGTTTTTGTTTTATGCTTAGGGTTATAACTTCTGTTAGCAGTATTGTGCTGCTGAACAAAAGCTTTTGGATTTTGTCCTTTTCGACCATGTTCCTTTGTCCAACAGTTTTCAGACCCTTTCTGGTTTTATAGTTATTAGCTGATAACAGTGTACTGCTAGCCCAGGGCATTTTACTCTGTGCTATTTTTAACTGTTGCCTGTGTGTTAGTCAGTATACTAGCAGTTTGGGTGGAGGTATAGGCATGTGTAGCAGTCACACTGTAGAGTTTACTTTCCTTACAGCTTTAATGCTGTTTTTTAGCATTAAATAGAATGTAATCTCTTTGTATATGGTATAATAAATTGACATTTTTGTTGTTTTGAGTAACTGCACAGAGCTGTTTGCCATTGTTCTTAATTTGCTGACTCTTACTGCAGGCCTGACAGTGGTGATGCAGGACCCCTTGAGCTGTCAGAGAGAGAGGAACATGGTAGGGGTCTTAAGAGCACTATCTGCACCCCACCCTCATCCAGCACCATTGCACCCACCACAGATGCCCGGAGCCGCTTGAGCCTCACCGGTCCCCTTACATCCACCCCAGCCTCTCTCACTGCCCTCACCATGCTGCCCCCCTACAACAAGAAAACCAAAAGTCTCATTGACGGCCTCTCCAAATTTTTCACACCGTCCCCCTTGGGCCGACGCTTGCGCGGTGAGGCATCAGACTCTTCTGCGCAGCATAGGCCTAGGAAACGGGGCTATCGGAAACGGCTGTGCAATCCTCATTGCAGCACAACGGCACCAGGTACCGGCCAAAGGTTAACTGCCCCATCTAGTGCGCTCACTACTCCCTGCCCTTTGCCAGGACACAGCCCCACCTCGCTGAACCCCAGTCAGTCCCCCTCACCCCCCTCTGCCCAGTCCCCACAGAGTTCCTCATCCCAGTCTAGCGACCCCTCTCTCAGCAGCCTCCCAGGCAGCAGCCAGCTGAAGGGGCTTTTTGACGGACTGTCTCACATCTATGCCACTCAGGGACAGTCTCGGCAGAAGGGACTCCCCAGCTATGCACCGCCTAAGCGAGGGCGATGCGCCCGGGACGCTTCCTCCTCACCCAAAGCGCCTTTACAGCTCCACGGAAACAAGCCCATCAAAGGGTTCAGTAGCAAGTTAGCATCCGTGTCCTGCTCAGCCCCAAGCTGGGCACCCAAGAGAGGCCGGCCCTTTAAGACAGCTCTTCATTTCAAACGAACTCCCTTTTTGAAAAAGCACAGGCTGCTAGGCAGGTTTAGGTTTAAGGCCTCCCCTCAGAGGGGGAACCCCACGCCAGGGAGGGGCAGCTTGGCAGACGGAAGAATTAAGCCTGACCAAAACCATGGTAAGCACAGGGCCTCAGCTCCCACAGCGGCCAACCAGCTCTCCTTTCTTAGTCCTTTTTAAGGCATTCTGCTTAATTGAACAACACAATATAATTTATTTTATATTTATTTTTTCATATTACTTTATTTTCTCACCTTTATTTTCTGAACCACTAAATTGCGACCAGCCTCCTACTGCTTTTAACTGCCCACTCAAATATTCATTCTGATTAACTCTGCCTCTCAAGCCTAAGTCATCCAGTTTTTCCCCTCATTCTAAACAAACGCACTAATGCTGAGTGTTTTCATCTCATGTAACTCTTCTCTCTGCTCCCTTCTGTTTCCTCATGACCAACATACATATGTCTCATTTGTTAATCTTTTAATGAATACAGTGTCAGTGTTAAGTGAGCTTAAGTGCTGTTTAGTGATGGTGTAATTAATCTAATTTTTTTTAAGTACTGTTTGGTAGTGCCAGTTTTAGTAGTGTACTTTATTGTAAAATAGTATTATGTTAATTGCATGTTTTTTGTACTGTAATGATTAACTTGTATTTGTGTCTGATCTTAACTTTTTTTTTTTTTTTTATCTCAGTCTTAAATACCTTGAGATGCCTAAAAAGAGAGGCTCAGGAAGGAGGGCTGCCTTCGACCAATGACCAAGTGTCTGAGGAGGACCTTAAGATCTTCAGACAAGCCCAAGACCTCACTGCAAAGGTGAAGGCACACTTATCCTTTGTTCAGACCTGCCCCTCTAATCTAAAATTTCAGCATATTGGATTTCTGATATTTTCTGTCTGAGCAGCAAGAAGCAACATGACTTTTTGCCAGTTGGATGTAAAACACATTCAAATGTGGTTTCTCATCAGATTCAAATCACACCTGACTCAGTTTGGACTCACCATTTAGATTAAATGTTGTGGGGTTTGTTTTTTTGTTTGTTTGTTTTTCTTATTAATGTAAGGCTGACTTTTCTTAACATCCAACTGTAACAATAGTGTTCATATATAGTTTAAACACGAAAAAAAGGTGCAGACATTTATGGGACACATTTTACTTTGTGCACTGTAGTTTGACAGTTACATTCGGTGAAGATTTGAACTTAAAAACTGTTAGCAAATTGGTTATCTGCTCTGTGTTTCTTCTGCTAACTTTTTTGCGTTATGGAGACAAAAGTAAAACGGCTGCAATGGTTGACAAAATTACCCTCCTCCTTCAGTGTAACAGCCACTTTTTGTAAACATTGAGTTATTATTTCTTGCAGTGTTTTTAAATGTTCAGGCAGCCAGACATAATTACCACCCTAATGTGTGTTTTGTTGGGGATTTTTGTCTTATTTTTTGATAACAGAGGACTGAACTTGTCAGTAGCAGTGATCAAGGACAATATCCTTCATTAATTGAGTTTGGGAAATACGAAATACAGACCTGGTACTCATCACCTTACCCTCCAGAATACTCAAGGTAACTGTCCAGTTGCACCTCCCAGGCAGATAAATAAAATTAGAAATGATAATTGACGGTGCATTAATTACTGAATGTTGTATTTTCAGATTACAGAAACTGTATCTGTGTGAGTTCTGCCTGAAGTACATGAAAAGTCGAAACATTCTTCAGAGGCATTCAAAGAAGTGTGGATGGTTTCATCCGCCAGCTAATGAGATCTACAGAAAAGATAACCTTTCTGTGTTTGAGGTCAGTTCAGCCTCTTCAGTGTGATGTGTAGTCTTTTAGCATCTGCATCCTAATTTAATCAAGCCTGCATTTGCCATGCTGTCTAGAGTGCTGCATCCAGAAATGAAGGGCATTGATCTGCCAGGCTCACCCATCAAACATTTTTCAAGAGCTTAGATGAGAACTTGACCCGCATGAATTAACTAATTTTCATGACATCAGTGAGTTTTAACCTTCCTGATGCTGTTAATCAACCAGGCACTCTGAGAAAGCTTAGAAAGCTCCTTGAATTTGGATTGAAATCCATAGATCCTTGCAGGGTCTATAATCAGCATAAATTAGAAGCGTTAGTGTATCACTCAAGCTTTTGCGTTCTTGTTAACCTAATGTTGGGAATAAAAAAAACTACACTCTTAAAACAGAGGCATGGTGTTCTTTTTATTTGTAATTGGTGTTTGCGTACCAGTTTACAAAGGTTGCAATTAATTTGTACATCAGTTTCCGAAATCCTGAAATTTAATTTTGAAATCTGCTTTCTAATGAATTTGACTAATTTGAGTTTGTTTAGCGCTTTGTCAACATACCTAATGTGAAATCTGCATTATGTAACTGTCATTTTTAATCAGTCGTCCTCTTTTATTTTCAATTCAGGTTGATGGAAATGTCAGCAAAATTTTCTGCCAAAACCTTTGTTTGCTTGCAAAGCTTTTTTTGGACCACAAGACCCTGTACTATGATGTGGAACCTTTCCTTTTCTACGTTCTAACTCAGAACGATGAGAAAGGTTGCCACCTTGTAGGATACTTCTCAAAGGTATTATAATCTCATATATACCAATTCTGATGTTTTATTGCAAAGCTTACTGAAGTGAAAACTGTAATGTTGGATAATTGTTATAGTAGAGTAACACAAAAACTGTAGTTTGCTTTTCACTTGCCAGTATTGTGCATGGAGTTTTTCCTGCAGTATATTCTGTGGATGTTTTGCTTGGTTCAGGCGAGGACAGCGGCAGGTGCAGTGAATTGCCTGCGTTGGCAGTGCTCTGACATACTCTATCTATTTCTCTCTCCCTCAGGAAAAGCTTTGCCAGCAGAAGTACAATGTCTCCTGCATAATGATCATGCCCCAGTACCAAAGGCAGGGATTTGGGAGGTTCCTCATTGATTTTAGTAAGTTATTTATTAACTGGTTTTGAAGTCCTGGCTATATTTCACATGTTTCTTTTCTATTCATACAAAACCAAAAGGCAGGGCAAGTACCTCTCAAGTGACCTTCCCTCACACAAATCATATTACTGTTAGTGAAGACTTTCACTCAGGTCACTTGGACAGACCATTAAGATACTTCAAAATAAAATACACATTAGTGTAAATGTTTTCAGATAATGCCAAGTTCCTATATTTTATTCCATGCCGACTGAGGATCAAGCAGAGATGTGACCATTCTGGGGCTGTCCTCTTGAAAGCTAATTCAAGGGGGCTCTCTCTATGAGCCAGCATTCTCCTGTTCTCCTTCTCTCAGTCCTCCTGCTCTGTTGCGCCTCACAGCATGTATCAGAGTGCCTGGAGGAAGCTGACGAGCGGCTGCAAACTGGCCTGCTCTTTGATGAGATGTGAGGCTTTTAAACATCTGAACATCAGAGCCTTTGAAGAATGAAAAATGGAAATCCATTTGTGCCTCTGAGATCTCAGAGAAGAAGCAAGATGTCTTGTTTGTGTAAGCAAGACAAATGAAAACTGCCACTCATAACTAATCTGACATCAGACTTCATGATGCTGTGTCGTGTCCCCCCTCCCCCCACCCCCCCTTTTCTTTCTCTTTTTCCAGGTTACTTACTCTCCAGGCAGGAGGGCCAGGCCGGCTCCCCGGAGAAGCCTCTATCAGATCTGGGTCGTCTGTCCTACTTGGCGTATTGGAAAAGTGTCATACTGGAGTACCTGCACAACCACCCAGATAAGAGTGTCAGCATCAAGGGAATGAGCAAAGCCACGGGCATGTGTCCACATGACATTGCCACCACACTTCAGCAGCTCAACATGATTGATGTGCAGGATGGCAGGTGGGTTGGGCTCTTGAGCTGTCTGTCAGTTACTCCCACACACTGTTCCTGACAGGCTCTGTAGTCTAAAGATCAGGCCTTTAACACAACAACAGACTTTAAGAAGCCTGGGTGAACTATAGCTTGCACTTAGAAAAACATGTTTTGATGGTGTGATGCTCAGCTTGAAATCATAAATGGTCAGATGCACTAGTGCAGACAGAGTATCTGCTGTTCACTGAAGCCTGTACTGATATTTTTGTATAGATTTGTGATTGTCCGAAAGCGCCAGATGATCCAGAGACACATGGCGCGGCTGCAAGAGAAACCACGTCTTTATGAAGTTGACCCTGACTGTCTTGTTTGGACCCCTGCTGGGTCAGTCTGCAGAAGTTCATCAGGGGGACATCAGAGAACACGAACAGAGGTATATTTCACTTTTGGGACCTATCTTTTTAGGAAAACTGTTGTAATTGAGAGCCAGGAGGTTGGTCATTTCTGTAGAAAGTATTTTGTTTAGCTTTGTTTTGCATATTTAATTATGCTTTTATATACAGGACAGTACAAGCAGCTATATTTAATGGATCTGTTTTGTCCTCCTGTGCAGTATTATCTGACCTAACTACACAAATCGCATATATGGATGGATAGGGCCATGCTGTGCTCTCAAACCACTTTCTGTGTCTTCTTTGTGTTCACTGCTACTCCACTGACTGTTTGTCAAATATTTGTAATAATCCAAGAACATTTCCTGAAACACATCTGAAAAGCAAGAGGATAGCAACACTCTAAAAATATGCGTTTTTATTTACTTACTTGATCATAAATTTGCTGATTGGTGTGGGTCACTCACTCCTGTGCTGCTCTGCATCATTAATTTCCAGATGGTGCTTGTGTAAAAGTTGCTAAATTTATCTTTTAATTTGCCTGCGAGTTCAGGCAGAGTTCACAGATATAGCTGAAAGCATTTTCTGACTGTTACTAAGCTTCCTGAGCGACCCAAATCAAATCTCTACATTATTAATATAGCTGAATGCCCCATGAAATGCAATCTTCTACGGTTGCTTAAAAATAAATGTTACTTAGATCAACTGCTAATCAAGAGGCAATGTCTGTGTTCTGGGATCATTGGTAAATCAAAGTCACTATCTTAGGTCACTTGTCTGTGTGGCTGTGGAGTGGACTGGCTAATGTAAGAAATTGTGTTTTTATGAACAACAGACAGGGAGCCTCGCAGGTCGGAGTGCCTCAGTCACTGACAAAGGTGTCGGGATGTTGTTCAGTAGAAGAATACCTCCTCTAACAAAATGTAAGAACTACAGTAGAAGAGTACCAGAGCCACTTTTCACAAGCACTGTGGAGAGACAGTTGGATGCAAGTCAGGAAAGCAGCAGTGAAGATTCTGACGACGCTTCAGTCCAGTCTGGGCTCAAGCGAAAGGTAAAGTTTGACATTTATTGCGGAGTCCTTATTTCCATGCTCTTGTCTGGTAATGTGCATATATTTTTTTTCTGTTCGCATAAACCAGTTGCAATATTTACTTGGCACAGTTGCCAATAAATTTGTGTTGATATTTTCTACGAATGGAAGTCCCTGTGTTGAGTTTTTGTTTTGACATAGGCCTGTTCTTTCATTTATTCATTCATTATTAACCAGAAGTAGACAGAGATCTATTGGGGGCGGGGGGGGGATCTTTTTTTCCTAGGTCTGTGAGTAAAGGTTTTCTTATCAAAACAGTTCCTTTTTGTATATATAATACTGACATATTGCATTAGGATTAGCAAACTCCAGAATGTCTTAGGAGAGCCAGCAAGCTCCAGTAAAGAGTATGTTGTGAGAGACCTTTGGTCAGTTTGGTTCTGCATATTCTCATTTGGGGTTTCAAGCTGGCAGAGCATTCCAAATGAAGGGACTGTGGCTCAGGCACTGTGGTCTAAATGATGGGGCTTTGCATTTAGATCATGAGGCAGCCTATTCACAATGTGGTCACATTTCCCTATGTTTAGCATCATCCTTAACTGTATCTGCCTCATCCAAACCTCTGTTTTTTGGTTCAGAGGGCACTGGGGACAATTTCACACCAAAAAATCTCTTGCTATGACAACTGTTTTGTCTAACAAACTTTGTCATTTCACTTCACTTACTACATACTGGGTTTGGTGACCCATAGCCAGGGTTAATCATCAGGTGCTTTAGATACACTGTTTTTAAACTAAAGGTTTCGTTTTTCTAATATACATAGACTGGATCCATTGTGACTAAACAGTGGAAGAAATCTCAGTGGGCCTTTTTACTTTTTCAGAGAGCGAGCACTCTTCGGAAGAAAAGAGGTCGAAGGAGAGTGCGCATCAACAGCAGTGTCACCACAGAAACAATCTCTGAGAGGACAGAGGTGCTGGATGAGCCATTTGAAAACTCTGATGTGGAGAGCTCTGCACCACAGCTAGAGCATCCCATCAGCAGGGAGGAAAGTGATGAGGATGAAAAGAACCTAAGAGCAGTGGTACGCAGGCCTGGAAGACCGAGGAAAAGAGAGAAGCCAGTTGACAATCATTTAAATTCATCCAAAGAAGAAACAGTAGAAGGTATTTATTTTTGTTTGTTGAGATAGTTTGGATTAAATTTTCATTATTTTCTGCTAACTGTAATACTCTGTCTCTTCATAAAGGCCGTGTTTTGTTACCCATAGGTATAATAGATGCAGTGAAAAAGGACAATCCCCGACCTGTGAAACGGAAGAAAGGATGGCCAAAAGGGGTGAAGAGAGGCCCACCCAAATGGAGACTAAAGAAGGAGAGAAAAATGGGCTTTAAGCTTAATCTCTACACGCCTCCTGAAACGCCCATGGTCAGTGTGGAGCAAGAGCCAGAAGTGGAGCAGGTGGCTAGCCCTGAGTCTGTTCAAGAAGACTGTGGGCCCTGCAAAGAGCCAGAACCTGTGGAGGCAGAGCTGAACACTTCAGTCTCAGAGACCCTGAGCCCTGAGCCGCAGGAACCCAGTGAAGATCGCGAGGAAGACGAGGCTTTGGATAAACTGGATTCTGTGGATATTTCTCCTTGTGGTGCTGAGAACCATGAGGCTACAGTCAGTCCTGTGGATTATGCTGAACAGTCTACTGAGAATCCAGACGAGGGAAGGGATCAGGAACCAGAGGAGGAAGAGGAGCCTGAATGCACTGCTTCTCAGGGCCAAGTGGAACGTGATGAAGAGGAAGATGAGGATGAAGAACATGAGCCTGCTCACGTCGAAGATCACGATGCAGATGATGAAGATGATGGTCATGTGGATTCCAGCGACAAAAGAAAAGAGGATTCTGTAGCAGTACCTGAGAAAGAGCCTCTGGATGACACTGAACCTGCTCCAAACCCCTCTAATGATGAGAAGGAGCCAGACCTTGCTGTGCAGCATTTAGGGGAGGTGGCCTCAGCTTCCGGCCCCATCAGCATGGATGTGCAGGACAACACTGGGGACTCGGACCATCATCCTGACTCTGGATCGGAGGAGGAGGATGACAGCAGTCAGAATGTTCACCAAAAAGATGAAGATGCTGGACCCTTGACCCCTGGAATAAAGGAAGACCACAGTATTTGTCCAGAGATTGACATGGAAACTGCCCAGGCAGTTCAGTCCCTAACACAAGAGGCTGAGCAAGAGAGGCATTTCCAAGATTGTGTGGAGACTCAGGAGGCCTGCCGCAGCCTGCAGAGATATGTTCATGTGGACCAGAGCCCTCAAATGACTCCAGTAGATGATTGCCAACAGTCAGACCACAGCAGCCCACTCTCTTCTGTTCACTCCCACCCCAGCCAGTCTGTGCGATCAGTCAACAGCCCAGCTGTGTCCATTCTAGAGAGCAGTTACACTCAGATCAGCCCAGAGCAGGGTGCCATCTCCGTACACTCACTCCATAACAACATGGAGACTAGCCCAATGATGGATGTCCCCTCTGTGTCTGACCATTCTCAGCAGGTGGTGGACAGCGGCTTCAGTGACCTTGGCAGCATCGAAAGCACCACTGAGAACTACGAGAATCCCAGCAGCTATGACTCCACGCTGGGCGGCAGCATTTGTGGCACAGGAGCTAGCGCTGGCGCCTCCTCCCAGAGCAGCTGTTCCTATGGCAACCTCTCCTCCGGTGGCAGCCACGGACAGAGCAGCTGTGCTGTGTCCCAGCAGATGGCCGGCCCTGTGGTGAACAATACTGGCGCTTGCAGCATGCTCCAGCAGAACAGCATGAGCTCCCCACAGGGTTGCAGTGTCAAATCCCCACAAGGCTGTGTACCAGAGAGGCAACCCAGCCACGGGCACGCCCACGGTCTTGGCCATGCGCATGGGCACGGCCACAGCCACAGCCACCACCACAACCACAACCACCACCATCACCATCCACACCAACACCATCCGCATCAGCACCAGCACCAGCACCACCAGCAGCCACTATCCCACTGCTCGATGCCTGCCAGCTTCCCTCCACCCATGCAGCTCCCAGACATCACAGAGTCAAACAACCCCTCCACCAACTTGGGGCTGTATGAAAGGATGGGCCAGGGCGAGTATGGGGGTGGGCACTATGGACAGCCCTCAGCTACTTTCAGCCTGGCTAAGCTCCAGCAGCTGACCAACACACTCATAGACCATCCCCTTCCTTTCAGCCACTCCGGATCACATCCCATCACGTCTTACGCCAATAACAATGGCTCGCTGACTTCACAGCTTGGTCCTCATAACCCCACGCTGGTGTCTTTATCTCAGCCTCCACATACGGTCACAGGTGGAGGCCCACAGACACAGGCTACAATGACTCCGCCTCCTAACATGACGCCTCCACCCATGATGCTGCAGCGCAACATGGGCACACCCAACATGAACTTGCCCCCCTCCCAGAGACTGCAGACACAAATGACCCCTAAGAACCATCACCATCACCCAGTCTCCATACGCTCCAAATCAGCCCCTCTGCCTCCTCACCACCAGCAACAGATGTATGGCAGGGGCCCACAGGCTGTCACCATGCAGGGCCCTAGCAGGACACTGGCCATGCCACCCCGCATGAACATGGGCGTGAACCTGATGCCGGCTTCGGCTTATAACGTGAACTCTATGAACGTGAACGTTAACATGACTCCTCTTAACGCAATGAATACATATCGGGTGTCCCAGCCCATGATGAATGGGGGTTACCATGGCAATGCTCCTTATATGAATCAGTCTCCGCAGTACTCTATGCAGATGGGCATGATGGGTACCCAGCCTTACCCGCAGCAGCCCATGCAGGCCCCTCCACACGGCAATATGATGTACAGTCCAGCAGGCCACCATGGTTATGTGAACACTGGCATGTCCAAACAACCCTTAAATGGACCTTATATGAGACGATAATCGCTAATGACCTCCGGTCTCTGAGGGGTCAGGATATAAAAGTCAGCTTGATGACTTGAGGTAGTTCTTGTGTTGATTTTCATTGTAAATGTTCGCTTTTATGAATTTTTCTGAAAAACCAGCACTTGGTAAGAATGCAAAAAAGATGTGTTTTAATGGCTAATCTTTAGCTTTTTCCCTATTTATGGGAAGCCTTACATCATCAGAATTTAATGTAACATTTAAATGTAAATCTCTTCAAACTGCTTTGCAGTTTAATGCGGATTACATTGCGCTTTCTTTTGGGGTTTTTTTTTTTTTTGTTTGTTTTTTTTTTGGTTTGGTTTTTTTTTTTTTTTTTTTTTTTTTTTGGTTTTTTTTTTTTTTTGCGCATTATGGAACCTTTAAATGTGCCTGCATTGTATGCCTTTTCAATGTACATGTTTAGCAATCGCAAGGTTATGTTTCTAAGTCTGTACTCATGCCTTCTTATTATTTATTGTAAATCTACTTTTATATTTTTTTATGTGTAAGGTAAAACTTAGCATGCTCTAATGTCTTTGTTAGTGACAGTGCATCAAAGTAGTACTGTACAGTGTTGTGCTTAAAAGCAAGCAATTTTATATTAAATGTATGGCCTTGGTTAGGTTTCCCTCTTATGGAAGGAAAAATTAAACTATATTTTTGTTGATTCTAATACTGTAAAGATTTTAAACATTGTCATGTTTTTGGGTGTTCCGCTTCGAAGGTTCTCTTGCTAATTGTGTATAATTTGTTACTTTTTAACAAGTTTCTTTACCCGAGGCAGCTTTCTGTTTTTATACAAACTAAAGCAATTTCAGTCAAAATAGCAAAGTAAATGTCAGTATTTGTACATGTAGAATTCTAAATCAAAGGGAGGGAATACAGACAGAAAACATTTCACAGGAGCAGAGTTCAGAAATTGTCAGTTTACTCCAAAGTTGGTCTTTTATGAAATGCCTTTAAACATACATTTTCATTCCATCTGTAGATTTTTTTATCTTTATAAAACATCTGATTTATATTTTACTGAAATGTAGAACAGTGACCTTGTTAATAGAGAAAACAGATGGCATGTATAAAGGTAAATTGTATTGGTGTCTGTTTGTATAGCTTATTTTGTAGCCTTTGTACCTGTACAGAATGGCAGTTTGACGTAAGAGGGATATCCTGACTGTACTAATTAATGGAGCAACAGTCCTGTATTTATGAGTTACCTTTTTAGTCGGTCACTTAAATGCTGTACATTTTAGCAGAAAATAAATTATGATGAGCCACTGACAGACTTAACTTTGAGTTTGGACCTTTTGTGATGTCGTTGGTCTCCTCACTCGTGTGAAGGCTGTTTTTAAACAATTTTCTTTGACATAGAAGTGTCTAGAAATTGTTTTTTTCTAATGTGTTAATTTGGGGATATCTAGCATCATTCATAAACAAGCCTTTTGGTTTTGCAATACTGTAGTTATTTGGGAGCACTTGGCTTAGAGTACAACTTTTAGCGGAATTGGAATCCTGGAAAATCCTAAGCATTACAAACATACCTAAAGGATTTGATTTGGCAGGTTGAATCATGTCGGACTGCTTTTCAGGTCATATACAAGAGGTAATTTCGTTATTTCACCATAAAATCTGTGCTGGATCCAATTGCACATCTGACTAAATGGCCCCAGAGCCTCTGGCTGTGTTACGAGTTTCCATTCTTTGTTTTGTGCTTCTGCTCTAGTAGTTGAAGATCCAGATCTCTCAGTTGCTTCAGAAATCCTCTGTTGGGCAGAATGCAGCGCCGTTCTTTCACATGTTCGATGGCATCAACAACAGTCATGTCCTTGTAGATCATTAAATAAGCCAGAAACAGTGTGGCTGAGCGGCTGCGTCCCATGACACAGTGCACCAGTAGTTTACCTGAAACCAAAAGAAATGTATTCTTGTGTGAAATTACATTCTGGCTTTTACTGGGGAGTTAAGTCTATTAAGCCTGGTTAAATGACCGATTGCTCTCAGGTAGCCTCCGAGTCCTAACCCTGCTTAAGGTCGCCACCAATGACATGAAATGCAACTTTTTGTTTCTTAAGAGAGTTTTAAAGCCGCCTCTCTGGGGAAAGTTGCACTGCAGTTTTAAGACCTTGCATTTGAATTCTGTGGAGCTTGTTTTGTGAGCCTGTGTGTGTGCGTGCACTACTTTCTTATCTAAAGATATTTATCATGCCCCGTCTCTCTCCCTCTCTACTCACTCTCCGGGCTGCTGAGTGCATGGTCAATAAATTGAGCCGCTGGGTAGAAAAACTGAGAGAGGTTGAAAGTCGGAATGTCTTCTGCCTCCACTCCGTAGTAATCGATGTTCATGCCTTGGTAGTAGTCTGGACCTGTGGCAACATTATTCCATTTTCCCTCAGCTGCATTGAGGATGTGCGTGATTCCCATCCTTTCCAGGTTGTGGCGCTCCAGAGCGGTTTTCCTGTTAGAGAAAAATTAACAGTTGAGGAAACTCAAGTGCAGTGGTTTACATGATCAGTAAAGAGATCCATTCCTTTCTTTCTTTTTTTTTTTTTTTTTTTTTTACACCCTTTGTTTGGTCATTTTTTTCCTCATAGTCCTTTAAGTAGCATTATAAGTTGTCCTTCGCTTTCATTAACAAAAGAACTGAGCCTACTTGCTTAGTCATCATCTTGCTTACTCATCTCCGACGTAGACTCTGGGCCAGACTTCATTGACGTGGGTGTAAGCTGCTCCTGAGCCGCGCCAGAACAGTTTCTCCAGCTCAAATACCACAGGTGTATTGTACTCACACTCTGGATCCCCCTGCACTGGTCTGTTAGTGTTCTTTGTTGTGCTCTTCTTTGAAGCGTTAGATTTCATCTTCTTTTTTTCAAGTCTGTGCTCATCAGCCAGAAGCTCAAGAGCTACGCCGCTTGGAGAGAAACTGAAAGGAAGAAGAATTCTTAGACATTTCAATCATGTTTATTTTTGAATGTTGATGCGCTTGGCAGCACATGTTATTTTTGGTTGTTTGTGTACATGGCAGCAGTATCTCAGTCTTGATTGCTGCTAATGCTCTAAATCCAGTGCAATCACACTGCCATGACAGTGGAGATGCATTATGCAAATTGTCATATTAAATTAACATTGTTTTTTCCATGCTTTTACTTCACCTCTGTGTGGAGTCCTGCTAATCAGCTCCACATTGAGTCGAGCCACCATTTATTTGCAAGACTCTTATGGACTACAGATGGACTACACATCAATTGAAATAAATGCGATACTCGTGGTTGTAGTCGGCTGCTCTGGATACCTACAGTACCTGCTTTTATGAGCCCATAGTCTTGTATGGAAATGGCAAATCAATATAAAATTATATACAATTACTTACCTTTGAAAGTGCACTGTTGTTGACTGTGCTCTCTGAACAAACCCTGCATGTCTGCTCAGCCCATAACACCCACCAGATCTCAAGTGATATTTTTAGGTCATTGATCTATGTGCTCTGACCTTAGCAACGTACAGGAGGGGCTAATGGAGGGGTGGGGGAGCATGTGTGTGTCCATGGGCTCTAAACCCACAACACTGTGCTCTGCTCCCTACAGTGAAACACCCCCAGTGTGGGACAGGAGCAGAGGACAAAATGTGCCTGATTGCAGTTTACTCCCATTTCAGACTGATCTCGCACTCTTCTGTCTGTGATATCACAGCACTGTAGTTGCTGAGTTTACTGAGAAATAAAAGGATTTTGTCTTCATAAAAGGGCAAAATTAAATACTGACAGCATGATGCCACTGAGAATGGAGAAACCATTAGAAGTACAATCAGAGTATTTGCAATCATATGTAATCATCTGTGCACTATATATGTAATAAATACATACTTACACACACACATATATATA
>JBBIGA010000146.1:19594803-19605884 GCA_037576975.1 Alestes dentex
TATATATAAATATAATTTTTTTATTTATTTATTTTTAACAATCCTATTGATAGTTTACTACTGGTGTACATATACAGCCCACTAACAACAGAGCAGCCTAAACAATCAAAGACCACCAAGTCATCTCATGCCAGTTTAACACGTTTTTTTTTTTTTTGTAGTTGTTGGGGTTTTTTTTTGTAAACCAGGGTCTCTAATTCCTTACTGCTCATGCCAGCCCTCAAAATACTGACGTTTTGCAATAACCAATATTTTCAGTACTTACTGTGCAACTATAGCCTTGTTTGTATTTAGGCTTCATTAAGTCGCATCATGTTTTTTGACTCATGGCACTAAAATCAGAGCCATGGAGATGGCAAATCTGCTGAAAGGCTAGGGTGTGTGGCCTGTCCCGCAGGAGAAGTCTCGGCTTGGGCTCAATTCCGCCAGCCAATTATTCCCTCCCTGCGCTGCCTGCTGTGAGCCCTCCTACAGGCAGCTGTCCTTTCTGAGGCCCGGTGACTAAAAGAGTCCAATTTGACAAAAATAGGAAATCTCAGCAGAGCAGGACTTGTAATTTAATCCAAAAGGTGTTTCTTTTTTGAGCCGACTTTAACAGAGTCTCTGTAATGCGAGCTTGGCGGCTGCAAATGGGATGGTAATTGCTTTTCGCTTCCCAGATATGTGAAAAGGACACATGAATCATCTCTGGAGAGAGAGTTTTCAGAGCCATCAGCGCTGTATGTGTTTTTTTTCCTCTTCCCCCTCACATCCTCAGTCACTGCCATCACTCACCTTGACAGGAAAGTCATTAAATTGGTGATGGTGGATTCCTTTTATTGTTTTGTCAGGTTCACTTAGTCCTTCAACCTTGAAATCTCTCTTTTTTCCCCCAAATAATGTAGCCGCCCTGCTTCGCTTAGCGAGATCAGGTCTTCATTTTCCTATCCAAAATCATACGAACAGTGATCATGTTTGCCGCCCACACTCCTATCAGATGGAATGCTTTTTGCACTCTTTGAGGACGGTATATCATAAATAAAATGTAACCTGTGTCAGCGGCTGTGAAAATGTGTGGAAGAATGTGCATACTGGGAGAAGGGAAGGTGTTATTCATAGCCTGCACCTGAGATAACACTCAGAGGAGATGTTATTAATAGCTGCTCTCTGGAATGCATATTGCGGCCACACCAAACCCCACTGTGTGGAAGATTTGAGTAATTCTGAGGTATTCTTCACACCACCTGTACTCCTAATGGTCATTTTCCATGAGTCTCTCGATTAATATTAGAGCACTTGGTCATTAATTGCTACGTATTAGTCCCCTTGATGGATGTGGTCTGGGTAGTCGGTTTTTTGAACTGCAGCAAAAACAGAAGTTGGACAGATGTGTGTGTTGTTTTAGGCAATGAGGACGTCAGTCGGGGTGAGACCCACCGTACGTCAGGGTCCTATAGAATATGAAACAAGTATTTATCTGCACAAAAATATATACAGAATGATTACGACTTGCTCTTCAACAGTCAAAATAGCTTTTTGGTGGCTCATGTCACTGACATGGTCTTACTCATTACCCTCACAATAGATTCTCACTAATCTTGAAAGCTTGTAATACAGCTGGAAATAACTTGGCCGGAACAAAAATGGGAGAACAAAGAAAGAAACAAAGTCTGCGGTCAGATGTGTCAGCCTTTCCAATTTGTTTCAGCACATCTTCAGTGGAAGAAGAAGAGGAACTGAAATATTCTGGGTAAGATGAAGCCTCCAGCCACAGCCACCTGCGAAAACTGAGATCTTGGCAAGTGAAAGCATCTTAATATGTCTGATGTCACTCTATAATTAAAAAGGGTTCTACAGTGGAGCACTTCTGGTGAAAAACACTGGGAATGTTTTGCATTTTGAATAACAATTTAACGGTGTTGTCCTAATGCCACATATCCTTATGTTCTTATAAAATAAATTAGGGTGTATGAGCAGTGCATTGCCCCAAAGTCAAAATGAAACCTGCTCCACTGAGGAGAACCATTTAACCATGAACAGAACCATTCGTGCATTCAGATGGTTCTTTGAGTTGATATCTATTATCTTTACTCGGAAATCTTTAGGAAACCCCCTTTTAAGGGTGTTAGAATATGATAAGATTTTATAGCAGAGTTATCTTTTTAAAGTGGGACCTCAAAAGTTCCTCCATATACCAGTGTTCCAATGAACAATATGTATATTTAATAAACTCTTAATATGTGACATGCACAATAGCTCAGAAATCAGTATAAACAACTATTACAAATATATAGGCACATGTATAAACAAATTGATTTATGGAGTGTGATTTAAATAAAATAATTAATGGACCAGCCACCTAATTAGTTAAATATAAACAAAATGACTGCATATTCAGATCAAAGAGAAACCAACGGTTTGACCTCTGAGCTTGTAGTGTGTAGGCCTGTTCGGATTCACAGAGGATGTGTGTTTGAAGTTCTCAAGGGTGGGGCCGTCACAGCAACACATTTCCAACTCTCAGCTGGTGTAAGAGCATGTATATAAAAATGTAAGTACATTATACGGTATGACTATATTATTAACAGTATAACGTAAATCTTCGCTTTAGGCTAACTTAGCAATGGCTTTATCTTTAGTTATTGCACTCCATGCACAGTGTCACTGTAATTCAAACATCAGCAGCATGAATGAGGCTAATGTGCACCATTTCCCATCTCATATTAAGTACAAGCCATCACACCATACCGTTTCACAGACAGAACTCTTGCTCTTGTGTTTCTGATTCACCCGCAGGCTGGGAAAGTTTACTAGTATTATCATGTTACACTTCCCTTTCACACCATCCCCACCCATCTTTGAGCAAAAACGCTCAGCGATCTCAGGCCCACCCAGAAAAACACTGGGGTAGGAAACTAAAATGAACTTTTGATTCATTTTAGAGTTATTTTGAGTAAAATAATCATACAAATCACTCTGCTTGTTTTAATCCTTGAACGTAAAACACCTGCCAGTGCAGTAAGATACCTGCACTTTATAAGATGACAATACAGTAAATATGTCTAGAAACAGAGTAAATGATCTTACAATGTTCGTAAACCAGCCTCGTAATGATGGATGTTATATGTATTGCCTACATGTTTTGCAGTGTACCTGGGAAAACAAGGCGTGATGTGGTCCAGTGGGTGAGTTAACAATGTGTGAGATTTTTAGTGCATGCTCTATGACTTTATCACACACTGTGCAGCTAAATGACAGGGTCCTTGTGTGTGTAATCATCTGTCTCAGTTAAGAACATAACAAATGACAAAAACTCCCAGGAACCAAGTAAAAACACAGAGTCCTCTGAACGGCTGCACCACACTAGGCTCTTAAAGTGTGAATGCCTCGTCTGACCTCACAACAGCTCTGTATTTGTTTGCCTATGGACACCTCTGCAGGGTTTCTGTGGATCTGTCCTGCACAGCTCTGATAGTTGGGGCTGTGTTTGTTCAGGGATGGATGAACATCAAGACAGTGTGTGATAGGCCATTACTCATTCATCTCCTGTACGCTGGCCGTGCCGAACCCGACTGACAGGTTTGGAGGGCAGGCTGTTTGTCCGTAGCAGACACCGCAGGTCAGATATAGATGGCGTTTCATACTGTGTCTGGCATGTGGAGCCTGAAGATTTATCTTCAGTAGCCACTCTGCTCAGAGGAAAATCTTACCAGTGAAAAAAGAACAAAAACCACAAACTGGGATGCGGTATTGCAGAATGTATATTTCCAAGCTAACAATAAGTGTGTGTGATGTGTGTCAATGTGGTGGAGTTAATATGACGATACTGGGAATGTCCTTTCAGATTAGACACCACCTCATGAAGGTGATCTCGAATATTTCCAATGGAATTCAGACATTAATTTTTACAAACATACAAAGCATTACAGGAGGGAACGTTTAGGCCGAGACATGATGTGTTCATTATTGAGTCTTCCAAGAAAAGCTGTTCTATCAGTCTCGTTTTTCGAGAGAACAAACGCTCGGCCAGTTCGTGGAAAACTCAAGGTATCACAAAGGGTTTGTACAGACCCCGTAAACATATTAGAGCATATGACACCCATTAGAGTGTCTCTGCAGGGGACCAGGCCTTTAAGACATCCAGCCATGCATGTTTCTCCTGCTGCACCTTCATATGATAAAGAGCAGGCCACAACCATCTCACTTCACAAGAGTTCGAAAAAAAGAACACATGCTCATAGGCTCCTTTTGGAACGAGTTCAAAGGGCATGCCATCTGGAAAGAATTAAAAAACTGCCATTTATTTTGCAACCCTGCTGCCCTTTGGAAGTTAATAACTATTTATGGGCAAAGCCTTCAATTGCCCCTCTGATATCCACTTGGCTACTGTCATGAAAGGGATATTGGTAAATGAGATCTTGCCTGACAGGTCTGGGACAAAAACACACGAGGGCCCAGAGCCCGAGGGCACAGACTTTTGAAACGAGCTTTGTCACACTGCTGTCGAATTTTCATTTACAATTTGTAAGTCTCCAGTTTCCTCTTCCTTTCCCGGATGAGCCTCATGTCAAGGTGGCGCAGCTGATTGAGGAAGCCTCGGTTGGGGCAAATGTCCCTGTGCTGCCGAACCGCTCGCACGGCCTCCATTAACGTCAGATCCTCGCAGATCATGAGAAAAGCCAGGACAAGTGTGGCAGAGCGACTGACACCCATCAAACAGTGGACAAACACCTTTCCTGAAAGTGATAAAAAAATGTCCACAGTGAAGAACAGACGGCTTACATTCTTTGATTTATGAATGGAAGACAAATGCTATTAGCTTGTGTAAAGCACTGGTATTCAATTCAATTTTATTTACTTTTATTTACTTTTTACAACCAGTGCTGTCACAAAGCAGCTTTACAGATATGATTGTGATTTGCAGAGTAGTAGATTGTATATCTACAATTATATTATATAATATTATATCTGCTATGATAATTGTTATATTTTAGCATGGTATTTTAATTTGTCATAATACTGCATATGGAGGAGCTTCAGTGTGGTCTGTGTGTGACCTGCCTTTATTGGCCAGTGCGGCGTGGATGAACCTCGCTGTTGAGTAGAAGAAAACACTTAAGACAAAGTCAGTGGAATCGTCAGCCTCCACCCCATAATAATCTATAGCCATGTCTCTGTAGAAGCGAGGCCCTGTGTTTACATGAGGGGGGCCGCTGGCAGCGTTCACAATGTTTGTGATCCCCATATTGTACAGCAACGGTTTATCACGGGCAGCAACCCTGCAGACGAAGACAAAATGTTTTCCAATGTAAAGTCTATTAGTTTTAACCATGAATCAGATGGTAGAATAATTCACTGGTGATCAAGAATTACACAGATTTTTCCAAATTTACTAGCAAAAACAATTATTGTGCTACTTGCATAGATCCATATTACAGACCAAGACTGAATCTTAAATGACTCTTTACTCTCTATATTGTGCATAGGTCATAATAAAACGTAAGTTGTTTGTTTTTCCCCAAAAATTGATTTTTCTTCATATGATGTATTTTTTAAAAGCCTTTTATGAGTGTATCATTCAATGTTGGGATTCCCACTGTGTGTGTGTGTGTGTGTATAATTTCTAAAAAATTTTATTTATTTATTTATTTATTTTTCAGTTACAATGTTATGCTGTACAGCAGGTTTTGCCGCTTCTACTTTCTTCTCTTGTACTGGTCACTTTACTGCTGTAACAATGCAAATTTCCTTGTGGGACTCATAAAGGGTTATCTTATCTTGTCTTATCTTATCTTATCTTATCTTATCTTATCCAATTATGCCTTTGGTATTACTAATTTCCTCAACAAGATTCGCAGTATTGTGTTGATGCCAATCTAACTGTCATGTACAGTCACTTGTCCTCACTCAATTTAAAATAATAACATCTTAGTTATGACACTAAAGGCACTGAATCTACAATTCTGGGGAATATACTAACATCCACAGACAACCCTCCATTGATAAGGAGTACCAATATGATGACCAAGGAGCTTCATATCACTATGTATCACAGTTGTCTAGTTCTCTAACATGTATATATATGGAACACACCGTTTACTTACCTACTGGTAAGTATTATTTGCATACCTACTGGATTCAGTGGATTAATATGTACACAATACCTATTTGTCACCTTTGTGCTCTCTGTGTTTCCCCATTTTAAAGGAATAAGGCATAATCTCTGTCTGATTGAACTAGGTTTTCTGTACAGTTCTAAGTACAGGAATGTGAGTCAACACTGTTGTGCTTCAGCCAAGCACTTTAAGAACGGCATATAGAGGATTAGGATGAAAATTGCTGGAGTATTCCTTTAAGCTGATCTTGTGCTCGTCTATAGAAACCTCCCTGAAAACCATCCAGCTCACAGCCTTATATGATGTATATTCAGCTGTGTGGTCAACCTGTTTCTCTGCGCGTTTGCCTCATGAATAGTCGGCCTGCTGCCTGGTACGTACTCATTGCCAATATATACATTGGGCCACACTTGGTTGACATGTCCAGTGGGGCGCCTGTCAGCCAACAGGAATTCCTCCAGTTCAGCAACGGATGGGGTTTCATAGGCACACAGCTCCTTAAGAGACATCCTGGTGTATAAATATACATAGAAAATTGATTTATACGTCATTAAACGTTCACGTCTCTTTAATGGTAACGGACACAGAGACTCAGCATGTATGTGTAAAGAAATATATGGGGTTACATTTACAGCGCTAGAGCAGTTCTTTTTTTTATCTGTTCGGTGATGATAACACTATAAGGTTTATTGCACTTTATGGCAGCATGAGTTATTGGCCAAGTAACAGCACAAAACGAATTACTCTATTGGGCCGGCTGTTGTGTTGCTAACATGCTTGATATTCCACTAAGACACGTTCTCCATCCATCTTTATTTGAGCGGGTGCTATCAGAGCAGTTAAGCCCACCTGAGGCCACAGCTTGTGAAATGTGCCTGTTGCTAAGAGGCTGAGAGTGTGATGACACTGGCCTCTCCACAGCATCAAAGTGAATAGAGGAGCTTTTTCTGGAAAGCTCACCTCACTCAGGATTCATTGAGTGCTGTGGCACATGATCATTTCGGATCGTGTTTACGGCTTATGTGTGTGGAGAGGAGAAAGTTGAGTGTAGTGCCATAGCTGCAAGCTTTTCACACCGGTCATAGCCTCTCTAAATGTTTTTTTTTAGAACCTCAAATATTCTCTATACCTCAGTGAACTTACATTTTACTGCATGCGTCCCTTTTCCCTCCTGCTCAGATCGTCTGCTCCTTTCTCCTTGGTCAGGGACGTTGTCGACAGCCAGTCCACAGATATGTCTCTGGAGGCTGTTTCCTTTTTTAAATGGTGTATAATTATAAACCTCCCTGGCTACAAAAGCCCCTTCCAGGTCTTAGTGGGCAGCCTGCTTTTGCTTTTAGAAACCTTGTTGAGACTCTCTTTCTCTCTCTCATTCTCTCTCTCTCTCTCTTTCTCTCTCTCTCTCTCTCATCTTTCTCTCTTTCTGTCCTTCTCTCCCTGTCTCTCTCTCTCTCTCTCATTCTCTCTCTCTCATTCTCTCTTTCTCTTTCTCTCTCTCTTTTTCTCATCTTTCCCTCTTTCTGTCCTTCTCTCTGTGTCTCTCTCTCATCTTTCTCCCACTCTTTTTGGACTTCTCTCTCTCTATCTCTCTCTCTCTCTCTCTCTCTCTCTCTCTCTCTCTCTAGCTAGTCATGTTAGTGTGTGTGTGTGTGTGTGTGTGTGTGTGTGTGTGTGATGGTTGTTTCTTGCTATAAGCAATGTAAGCAGAGTTGCTGAGGGACCCCCAAACCACCAGGGTGCAGGGTGCCATTTAGGGTCTCCTGCCTGGCCTGTGTTACCGGGCAGAGTAATGTAAACTCACAAATACATTCCTTCCATTTCCAGCTGTGCTTCTCACCTGCTTAAGTGTGCTAAGAAAAAGTCCTTAACTAAGAGCACCGCCGCCTGCCAGTGAAATAGGCTTTAAGGCGAATAGTAATTACAGCTTTATGAAGTCAATAAAAGGGAATTAACAGCCCGGGTGCGAAAGCCACATGAACCTGTTTCTGTTCAGGATCATGCTTTTACTGTAATGCAACGCATGAAACGATTCAGCTCACCATGAGATAATCATATGCACTGTAGTTGCCCATAATTTGTTTCTTATTAGAGTTCTTGTCCCGTGCAGCCGCTCTGTATGTATAGACTAGTATATCAAAGCAGTAATTATGCGCAGTAAACTCATAAGAAAAATTTGATTCACATACATTGATGGCAGATGCTAAGCATTCAGATGCTCACTTACTCACCTCAGAGAGACGATTTCAGAACCAACCATTCATCATCAGCAGATGCCAGCAGGGAAAATTTGAAATAATTCATAGTTTGTGTGCATAAGTGACAGTGTTTACTTATATGTATATTATGTAATTTAGTAAATTGTGTTGCATATATTGATATATTTAATATAACTGATACTTTGCATCTGCCTGCAGGAGTAGTTCTTTGCTGAATAAAGTAATGCATTGAATGTACTTGATTTAACTTACACTATATGGCCAGAAGTATATGGACACTTAAGCATCACCATTCACCCTCCACATCCACCCCCAAACACCACACACACACACACACACACACACATTTTCGTTTGCTGTTTAGACAGTCTCCACTCTTCTGAGAAGACTTTCCACAAGATTTAGGAATGTGTCAAAGGGAATTCATGCCCATTCAGGCAAAAGAACAATTATGATGACAGGCTTGTAATCAACTATCCAGTGCACGCCAAAGGAATGGGTTCAGTAAGGCTGAGGTCAGGGCTCTGTACAGACCGCTGTAGTTACTCCATACCAAAGGTTTTATGGACCGTGTTTTGTGCACAGAGACACAGTGATGCTGGAGTAGGAAAGAGCCTTCCCCAAACTGCTGCATGCAGACCGTTGTCTAAAAATTTTCTGTATCCTGTAGTATTAACATTACCCTTTACTGGAACTAAGGGTCCAGCCCAGACCCTGAAGAACAATCCCAGACCATTATTCCTCCTCCACCAAACTTTACTCTTGGCACTCTGCATTCACGTAGGTATCATTCTTCTGGCATCCACCAAACCCAGATTTGTCCATCAGCCAGATATTTAAACGTGATTCATGTTTTCAGGGCTCCAGAGTCCTTTGGCAGTGTGCTTTAGCCACTCCAGCCAATGCTTGGCATTGAGCATAGTTATATTAGGCTTGTGTGCTGCTGCTTGGCCAGGGAAACCCATCTCATGAAGCTCTTTCTGCTTCCAGAGGCAGTTTGGAACTCTTTAGTGAGTGATGCAACCAAGGACAGGCAATTTTTACATGCTTCAGCACTTGGCAGCCCCACACTGTGTATCGCTCCGTGGTTGAGCTGTTGTTGTTCTTGCAGGCCTCCATTTCACAATAATAGCACTTACAGTTGACCAGGGTGGATCTAGCAGGGCAGAAATATCACAAACAGGCTAAGGTGACAAAACAATGCTAGTCACTGAGCTCTTAGTATGGTCTGTGGAGAATGTGTGGCTATGCACAAAATTTTATACACCTGTTACCAGTGAACTCAGTATTTACGAGCGTCTGTACACTTTTGGCCATGCAGTGTAAATATAGTATATGAAGTTTAGGGACCCTAAACATTCTCTCTTTTTCTGAGTAAGAAGATGTTAACCCAATATCTGCATGAAACAAGCTTTCTTATAGGATTCAACGTATTAGATTGACTATGAATAAAGCTATGTCACATAGTGAAAGAAGAAACTGAGGAAGGCTGGACATTACAAAATGATCCAAAACATACATTCAAATTAAAATACATCTTGAACTACTTCATAAGATACTCTATCACATTTTGAAATGGCCTTTACCGACCTCACTCTCCAGAATACAGAATACTTATTGCAAATCTGTAATTAAATCTTAAACATGCCGTGCATGCGAGAAGTGTTCTGCATCAAAAAGTGGGGGAAAAAATTTGAGAGACTGCTAGCTGGCTACAAGCAATACATTCACTGAGTCACATATTTCAGTGAAGTGAGACTGGTGTAATAATCAGTCCTATCTGTGCTTTCTGTCCCTCTGCAGGTGAGTAAACTTGGTCTGAGTTGATGCCCCTGATGTACGCCAGACATACACAGTCAGCCAGACAGTTACTGTTTCTTCGTCACGTTTCTCCCTGGTACTGCTACCAAGGTTTAACAGCATCCGGCGCATGGCAAACAACTAATCAGGAAGCAAAGCTGTGCCATAATTGAATGTTCCCTGAAGGAGATGTGTATCTGGGGGATTGGTGTGTGTGCCTTTGGCTTCCTCCGGCTGTGCAGCTGCAGGTCGAGCTGTCAGGACCCCTGCAGGATGGAACAGGCCGGGGGAAATTGGCCTGTGTCTGCTGACGACTTATACAGGCTAATAATACTGCATCACTTTCCAGCAACATGGTGTATTGTCAAAAACACACCCACCACTTCTGACTGCAGTCATATTTCAGGACCATTTGAGTGCAAGACTCCTTGCTTACAAACCCAGCCTGTGAACTGTACATAAAAAAGCAGTGACATTGATGTTTATGTCTGTATTAACCTGCGTTTTCCTCTTTGGGTGAAGATGAACAGTTCTAAAGGGCTCTGCCTTTCAGCAAAATGAAGACAGATCAGTAGAAGAGCAAATATGCAAAACAGCTCCAGCTCAGTCACCTGGTTGCTACCTTAGAGGACAAATTCTGGGCAGATTCTGCTGCCATCTTTTTTATAGTGTAGCACTGCCCTCTGCTGGACACACTTGGAAACACATGCACCAGAGAGCTCTACTTTTTATCGGGCTCTGAAATAATTAGTTAACACATTAATGTTCAAATAACGGAACTGTTCCAGAACTATTTCTGAATAACCAGCATTAAAATAGATTTGATTTGTCCTGGCAAAGATGTCTGAAAACAATAGATATTGAAACTAAACTGTGCATTTGTACAAGGTCAAAGTGATGAACAATGTACTTGCTTCAAACATGTACAAATATAGGTACATAGGTTTGTGTGTGTGTGTGTGTGTGTGTG
>JBBIGA010000146.1:19611580-19630250 GCA_037576975.1 Alestes dentex
AAAAATGCCAAGAGTGTGCAAAGCTGTCATCAGAGCAATAGGTGATGTTTTCAATATTAATCTGCAATGTAGCCAATAATAAAAACAAAGGAAATAATTGAATGAGAAGGTGTGTCCAAACTTTTGACTGGTAGTGTATGTGCAATAGTCTTAGCATGTGTAATATCACTGTAGAGAACTCCAAACCACTATCTGGATTAGCTAGTAAACTACCTCAGCTGTAATTTTATTTATTTATCTATAGCTTTCATTTCTATCTCTTACTGACCATGTAATGTAATTAGTACAGATTATTTTCTGGATAGTTTTATTTTGACGTATACTATATTTTATATTGTTCTCTGTGCCTCTGTGTGTCTGTGCAGTCATAGCATAAGCAGTTACAACCAGGATCAATAAAGTTTTCTGATTCTGATTTTTGATTCTGGCTGGTGACCTTTCTGTGTATTAATTACAACAGTGGTACAATTTATTTAAAAAGTATCTATATTGATGTAGGAAACTGTTTATTAAATTAAAAAAGAAAAGGCTTATCAACATTTAAGTACACTGAAGAGAAAACCAAATCTGTAATACCTCCATCAGTGCTAAGAGCCTCATGAATAAATTGAGCAGAAGGGTAGAAGAAAGGTGAAATATCGAACGTAGGCAGGTCGTTGGCTGCCACTCCATAGTACTTCACGGTTGTGCCGTAGAAATCATCACTTCCTTTACAGCACATTTTACCGTGAGCAGCATTCAGAACGTGAGTGACACCAAGTCTCCAAAGCCCATATTTATCATGAGACATGTACCTGTAAAAAGGTTAAAAATATACTGTACAACAGGCTACCGAATAGTGGTGTCATTAACACTCCATAACACACATGAACAGACTTACATGTCTCCCAAAAACAAATTGGGCCAAACTTCGTCAACATGGTTACAGGACAGCTGACCTCCATGTAATATTTCCTCCAGCTGCTCGATAGTGGGAGATTCATACGGAATGAAAGTGTTTTCCATTTTAGGGCTTTCAGGAGAGTCTACTGTCTCCATTTTCTGTGTTCATGCTTATAAAACTCTTTAGGCCTCTGAATGACACTGCCAGGTGTGAGGTGACGGCATTAACTCCTGTTCTCCAGTAGAGGTCACTGTCACTGTATCTTAAGTTAATAAGCAGGTTCAGCCAAGAGAAAGTGATGCAACAGAATAAACTAAATAAATGAATTGCACATTCTCTGTTTGTAAATAATTTCAGCAGCTTGACAGGTTTCATTTCAATGCTTTACAGATGAGCGATACTCCACTCTTCATAAAAAGGGAATAAAAATATTTATAGATGTAATAATTTGTATTATTGTAAACAAATAATATAAATAATTGTTCTGAAGTTATAAGCAGTTTTTCAGTCTGGACTGCTTTTTGAATGAGGTTCAGGGCACAGTACAGGGCAGCCAATCAGATCAGATGTCATTTACATATCAAAATAGCAAAATAGATATCTCTATACTTAAAACGGTCTCTCTGGGTTTTTGCAATTTCATTTTACATCCTGTAAATACTTAATGATAATGAAAGTACTACTGTGAAGTAATGTTTTAAGAGGTACATGCTTTTTGGACACTGATGATATGTAAGTCTAAGAGGTACAAGGATGTATACAGTCAAATTCTAGGAACAAATAGACTGTTGTTATGTTATTAGTAAGGTCATATCTGAGGTGGAGCTGTCATGCAGCCCGGTCACATAACTTTTGTAAGTAAATTTCCAAAATCTCACTGGACAGAACTGCTGAGAAAAATCTGCACTATTATAAAGCCTCAGTTGATACAGAGACTTACTTTGTTCCTAAAAATAATGTATTACAACATCTGTGTTTGGAACATCCCTCAGGCCTTAGACTTTTTCACCACAGTATCACTGATGACTTCAGTCAGCTAATGCAGTCAACTTTAACTTTCCATCAAAAAACAGGAAACAGTTATTGTTCTGGTTGTTGCTGTTTTTGAGAAGTGTTGTTAAGTTAAATCTGTTTAACTGCCAATAGTAAATTATGTGATACAGCCTCATTCTTATATGACCTGTCATGATCACAATGGTCTAAATGAATGGGAGTATTCTGAGATTTTTTTCAAAACAACCAGAAAACTTTATCAGCCCTTTGTTTAAGGCCTGCATGTGGAGGCATTTGAGGCCTGCATGTGGAGGCATTTGAGGCATGGAAAAAGAACGACAGTATCTTATGTGCTATATGACTGAGCAGGAGATAAACAGGGATGGGCCTGTTTGACACATTCACAATAAAAGCTGTGGTCACTGAAGATCAGGTTTATTCTACAAAGGTTGTGTGTATGTGTGTGTTGCATTAGATGGGCCCACCTCTGGACCACCTTCATGCGGTTGTGTAGGAACTCATTTTGTGATTTTAAGGGCATGCTACTTGTTCAGTAGTAGCATGCCCTTCAGTAAAAAGTAAGTAAAGTCTTTTTTTCAGATTAGTGTATAATCAGAGCTCTGAACATTTGAAACTCAAACTCTGAATCTTGACCTCAGAATGGAAAATTGAATTGAACCTGAAAATACATGTTTCTTGGCACCCATACTGTTTTAAGCATTAATTCTTTAACCTCCCAAACTGGTACAGCCTCAGCCAGTTCTAGTTATACATATATATTAATATATATTTATATATGCTTTATACACATACTGTATACGTGTATATATACGTACACATTTATACACATATTTATACACATATAAATACGTATATATATATACATGCATGTATTCATATACATATTACATGAACTGTACATATATAATTTGAGCGTCACCATTGATTTACACTGCGCCTGCGCAGAACATCATCATCTCCGCGCATGCACGCGCTCTCCGCACGCGCCCGGGTCTCAGAAAGAGAGAGAGAGAGTGAGAGACTTGGCCAGAGGAACCGAGAAGCCAACTCCGTGGACTCTTAAACCACAATAATAATTAATTTGCTTCTTTTCTGCTGCCTACCGAGCACAAGTAACGGCCTTGTCGTTGATATTAATTGTAATTTTTTTCTTTTTTCCTTTCTTTCCTGGCCGTAACCCCGGATGCAGGAGGGTTTTTTTCCTGGGAGTTTGGCCACCGCCGTGTTTTTGTTTTATTTATTTTTTGTAGCCATAGCAAGCTAGCCACACATCGACTTAACAGGCACTCGTAGATCTTTCCCACCGTGACAGCGTGCTTCAAAAGTGGACATTTACGTTGTACGGGTTCGGTTTTTATTCCCAAAGCCGACGACATAAACCAGAAGATCCAAGAGGAGCCGCTACCCGAGGAAGAAAGAGGGCTAATCTGCATCTCTCCTCCTCTCGGCAGTAATGGACCTAGTTGTGGACGATTTCCCTCCCAGGTTATGGACACATTGATAGATAAAGACTATAAAAATGATCTACAAAGCTTGTCACTTCTTCTCACGTTGATAGTTTTGGGGAGTAATTTGTGCTAACACGTTTAAAATTAGATGTGTGGCGAGTTAGCTAGAAGGCTGTGACCCAGAGCTAGCTAGTTAGCCAACTTTAGTTTGAGTTTTGAGTTCGTTTTATTACAATTTTAACGGTACATTTCAAAGATTTCAAAGATGTCGTTTTTCAATTTGCGGAAAATATTCAAGCTGGGCTCCGAGAAGAAGAAAAAACAGTACGAGCACGTTCACAGAGACGTGAATCCAGAGGAGGAGTGGGAGATAGTAGGGGAGCTGGGAGATGGAGCCTTTGGAAAGGTGTACAAGGTAAGGATTCAAATGTTTACATGTGTAAGTATGTATATATTATACATATATAGACGTTTCCCCTTGTTTTATTCGAAACGTATCGCTTGATCATTCCACTTGAAATCTATTTCCTCTATTTAGGGCTGCTGTGTTTTGACAAGTTGTCAGTCGCACACGCCCAGTTTTTCATGCCGTGCTTACACTATATGGACAAAAGTATTCGCCTGACCATTACATGAACAGTGACTTCAGTGACACTGCGTGCAAATACATAGACTTGAATATGGAGTCCCCCCCCCCTTTGCTGCTATAACAGCTTCCACTCTGCTGCTATAACAGGCTTTCCACGAGATTTTGAAGTTTCTGTGGGAATTTGTGCCCATTCATTCTGTAGGGCATGTGTGAGGTCAGGCACTGATGCTGGATGAGAAGGTCTGGCTTGCGATCTCCATTCCAGTTCATCCCAAAGGTGCTGGATGGGGTTGAGGTCAGGGCTCTCTGCGGGACAGTCAAGTTCTTCCACACCGAACTCATCCAACCATGTCTCTATGGACCTTGCTTTGTGCACTGGGGCACAGTCATTCTGGAATAGAAAAGGGCCTTCCCCAAACTCTGTGTCCACAAAGCATGGCGTTGTCCAAAAGGCTTAGTATGCTGAAGCGTTAAGATTACCCTTCACTGGAAGTAAGGCGTCTAGCCGAAACCCCGACAAACAAGTGTGTCCCAATACATTTGTCCACATAGTGTATATAAATACAGCAGTCCCCCCTCTTTCTTTCTTCAGAACATATTATTTGGGCATTCCACATAACCTCTATTTCCTAAATTTTAGGCTGCTGTGTGTTGACAAGTTGTCAGTCTTACACACACAGTTTTTCATGCCATGCATGTCTGCATCCTTGCCCGCCACACTCTGGTTGTGTACAATTTTGAGGACAGTAGCATTTTTATATTTTGTTCTTATGTAAACCCCTGAAAATTAGGGTTCTTAACTGATCCAGCGTCACATTACTGTAACAGGCTGACCCTCATATAGACTGGTAGGGAAAGACATAAAGGGCTATAGTCAATGATTGTGATATATGATACTCCATGTAGATGAAGTCATGTGACAACAGTGGTATGAACCCCCTACTTTGGGATGTTATACACTTCCTGAAGGTTATGTAGTTAGACTTTGACATTTGCCAATTAGAGCTGAAACTGATAAGGCCTTTAAACTCTATGGTTGTGAGGGCCAATGTTGGGATGGATCGTTCCTCTATCTAATGCTTTGTTACTACTCCCTGTTGTGGAATGTATTGTGCATTAACCATGCGCTTGACTGGGTGTTTCCATGATGCCACCCATTTCATTTTTAACACACAAATAACAGTAAATCTAGTCTCTTCGTCTCCATGGAGTTTGTCAGTTATTGCCTTAATTTACCCTCCAGGAAAGGGCTGGTGATTCATTAGGGTTCATATCAGAGGCCTATTGTTATAGTGTTTTCCTGAGAAGTACTTCTCCATAACATAAAAACTTGCAAAATTAGTCTTAACAGAAGTTTGCTGTTTTAGCTTTTAGAAAGTTCTGTAAAATATTGGTATATTATGAACTGCCATTTGTAGCACCTCTGACATCTGCCGTACTTTAAGATAATGTAAAATGTCATCTTAAGGTTTTAGAATGGACATTCGAGCATGTGTGTCCTCCCATTCACTGTAAACTAGAGAAGCTAGTGGTAGCATGATTGCATTTCTGACCTAGTAGTAGATAGTTTTGACACTCCCTCAAATCAAACACAATGGGTTAAATCATCTGAAAAGGTTGGGTGTAGTCCAATTGTTGATAAAAGCTTTGTGTATAACTAGGGTAGTTATAAATAAAGATTAATTGACAGTGACCTCTAACCAGCCTACGCATCATGGTGATTTCTTCCTCTAACCAGTAACCTTGCAGAGTGTCGACGGTGTGAAAAGTGTTTCTGCCTTTAATGAGGGGGAACGGAAAAGTTCTGTGTCTGGCGAAACTTTTAAAATGAGCTGCTGCTTTCAGTTGTGCAAAAGCTGCATCCGTTTCCTCACTGATTACAGCAAGGACAGGCGTTGGCTAATACAAAGGGACTTTGAGTGAGTGAGTGTATGTATGTGACGTAAAGCTTTGTGTAAATAAAAAGTCTGACCCAACAACACTTCACCCGTTCCTTTCTCTGTCTACTCTTCTGTGTTTTCGTATCCATAAACATTGCTCCTGAATCTCTTCCCGAAATAGCACTGGCACACCCAGCTGTGACTGAGGAGTGCAGAATGAAATGATGTCACTCATCCCGTTAGTGACTTAAAGTAGATATTCACTAACACATCTGGCTTACAGTGCCTGCAAATAAATTGGAGATTCACTATCATCAACACAGAGTGTTGGACCAGTGCAGTGGTTTTACTAACGCATTCTCAAACTGTTCTCGGCACGCCTCCTGATGAGGCAACCCCCTCTTGTTTCCCCTTTTTTTCTTCTGGCTTTTTTTTTTTTTTTTTTAAACACAAATGCTTAAAAAAACACACACACACACACACACACACTATTTTAAGCCTGAAGCAGTTGCAAAAGGAAATTAAGCTGCAAATTCAGACCACTGAAGGGGACATCTTGTTTGTTGCATGTTACTGTTACTGTCTAAAAGTTCTGTAACACTTAAATCGGCCATTGTAATGAAATACATTCATCCAAAGCATTTTGTCACAGGACACTTTTCAGTAAAGTATCTCTTATGATGGCCGTGTTGATCTCATGACTTTTACATAGAAGACTCGTATGTTATTTCAGTAGAGGTGTGAAGCCGGGAAGTGGTGGATGTGTATTAAATAGGTCAAAGGGAGTACACTCACAGTAAGATTGAATGACCAGATATGCTATAAGAATGTGTAAAGGAGTTAGTAGTCTTTGCTTTAAATTCATAGAGTCCTGGGCAGTTGTGACATCAGTAAATTATATATGCTATGCTATCTTTACTTTGTGAATGCAGTTTTATACTGATTTTGGTTTATTTTCTTTTCTACTTGTTTGTCACAGGCTCAGAATAAGCAAACAGGTGTCTTGGCTGCTGCGAAAGTGATCGATACTAAAACAGAGGAAGAGCTGGAAGACTACATGGTAGAGATCGACATCCTAGCCTCTTGTGATCATCAGTACATAGTCAAACTTCTTGACGCCTTCTACTATGACAGCAAACTATGGGTGAGGAACCTTTAACTGTAGTTATTTGTCTGTGTTCAAGTGGTTTTGCTCAAGCTATATATAAATACACATGTGCCTTGGGGTGGCGGACGAATGAGCTACTTGTGCTACAAAGTCACAGAATAGGTGTCGTCTGCAACAACTCAGTCTCTCTCTTGATATTCTGCTGTTTACTTCAAGATCTTATCTGCTCTTACAGTTGTAAAAGTGCTTTATTTCTCTCCCTAATTCAGTTTTAATGTGCAAGACAGTGTGTACACTTTCATCAGTGGATCCTTTTCATTCTCCCACAGAACTCATAAAACATAAAGGGCCAAGTGGTTTCATATGACCCCCTGCATTTGTGGTTGTCAGGATAATGGTCAATTACAAATGACCGGAGAAAGTAGTCATGCATAATTTATGGACAGGTCCAGCCTGCTCCTGGAGGCTCATCAAATGAGATTATGCACGGCTCCCACCAACTTTGTCATGTTTGCTTAAAAGTGGGAGAGCATATCAAGTCACTGAGCTGTAAAAGCTCTAAATGGACTGAGAGATGATTCCCATAGCGTACAGGGACCTGTGACAGCAGTCTAAAATATTTATACAACCATGAGCAAAATCCGTGCTCCACTTGGTTGTTGGTTAATTGATGTTGGCTGGATGGCTGAAGCATCAAAAAAGAAAAACCAAATTAACTGCTAATGTGGTTATAGGTGGTCTACTAGTAATCAGGTCTTGTAATTTACTCTTTTAGTGTGCAGAATTCATGTCTTAGATTGATTTTGCAGATACTATTTGATACTTTCAAAAACCCATTGATGTCTCAGAGCATTAACTGTGTATTCCTTTTTTTTTTTTTACTAGCACTGCATTGTATGGACAAAGTATTGTGGTTATACTGAGACACTGTGATGTTTCAGTATACTCATATGATCACTTTTCTCTAATGGCTTGAGGTATATATTTCTAAACATAGGTTTGGAAAATAATGTCATGAATTGTATTTGTGGTACACAAACCTGCACAAAGATCAATGAAAAAATGAAATAACAGGAAGAATACCCTTTGAACAAGATCTGCCAAAATTATTTGATTGTGTTGGATTACAAGAATGTCTCTAGCGATCAAAACACCCAGCAACTTTGTGACTGGACACCATGTCAGAAACGATGATTGGTTAGAGGCTTATTTGCATATTGCAGCTTTCTGCGATATTAGTATTGCAGAAACCGATATTGTGAAAATTATTAGCCGATGATATTTTGTGCAGCCCAACCATTTAACATTTCTGTCAAATCCTGACTGCAGTTTCTCTTAATGGTGCGTAATAGCAATGTAGCTGTAGCTGAGATATCTTTTTATATTAAATCATAAGCTTTTATTGGATTTTGTATTGACTTTTAAATTGAATTAATGCTGAAATTTGAGTTTATTGGCTATTATATGTCAGGAATTTAATCACATGTAGAAGTCAACAGCTTTTCTGTAACCTGATACCCTCGGATTGTTACCACACACATTTTGCAAAAGCCTTGGTGTTTGTTTTGTTGCTCTTAGGTGAATTCTGAAATACACAACATTTTTTACTGACAAGATTCAATTCAAGATTGTTTGTCACATGCATAGTTATACAAGTGCAACATGCTGTGAAATATATCCTGAACTGCTCTTTTTCTGGCTGTGCCATGATTCTAAAAAAATAAATACAATTTTAAATTAAACACAAATCTGAAATTTTCAACAAAAAAAACAAAAAAAAAGTTAAAGTAGAAATAGGTATAAAAGTAAGTACAATTTTAAATTGATATGACAAGTGAATGATGAGTTAGATTAGTTAATCTCTGTCTCTCTCTCTCTGTGTGTCTTCCCACCCATCTCTGTGTTTAGATACTTATTGAGTTTTGTGCAGGAGGTGCAGTAGATGCTGTTATGTTGGGTAAGTTTGACTTTTCTTTGTAATAGGAAAAAGATGCATAAAGAAGAGTTGAATCATTCAAACAGTGCACGCAAATAACTGGTATGCCATTAAACTGAGCCACACTGTAGGTTATGCTCCGTTTGACACTGGAGAGGTCTAAGCATATAATTATCAAAGCTCCAGTTTCAAGGAGTGGTTTGTGCCTTTTTAAGCAATTCAGCCTTTTCTGCTGTGTTATTTGGATGTGTTTCTGGAACCCTCCTACGCAGTTTTTTCCAGTAAATTGCCAATACAGATTGTTCCTCAGGCAGCTCGATAGCATCACAATCATCGTCAACAGCAAGAGCACTTTAATTGAATCTTATACATTCTTCTAATGAGTTAATGTGCTACGTCTGCGGTTGCACTCACATGGTTCCCTTTCAAACAGCTTTTAGATGCAGATATGAAGCGACTGTGTGTTGATTTTAGAATGATTACGCACCATAGATCAGAGCTTATTATTAGTTGATGCGTATCTTCACTCCCACTTTTCACCTAAAAACGAAGTGCTTGTAGGAGGTGCAGTTCGTGAGGAGGCGTAGTCCTTTTGGATTTGATTTTGTTTGAGCAGTAGAGTTGACTCACTGTTTGTGCTAGTATGACTCCTTCTCCCTTCTGTCTCTTTAATGTAGGCCTCACTTCCCCCTTATCAGGGGCCCAGTCACAGGTCTCCCTCTCAAGGGTGTGCTGTTATCAGCCAGCCAAGGGCATGTTTAAAAAAGCTAATGAGAGAAACAGTTTTTCATTCTAACTTGTTTTCTGAGAAGAGAATAGAACTAGATTTTAATGTAGAGGAAAATATTCTTAGGTCACCTAACAACTTGCCTTCTAGGGAAGTTCAGGTAAAAGCTGTTGCTTGGAAAACGGAAGTAAGCACAGGGCCTGTGAAATTACAAGACCAGAACTAGAAAACACAAGGGGAATGGGGTGGGGGTATAACATAATGTATGACTTTTTACAATGACCTGCACCTGCTGACAGTGTGTCTGTATGTGTTTGTATATATTCAGAGCTGGAGCGACCGCTAACAGAGCCACAGATCCGGGTGGTGTGTAAACAGACCTTGGATGCACTGGCTTATCTCCACGAGAGTAAGATCATCCACAGAGATCTGAAAGCTGGAAATATTCTCCTTACTGCCGATGGTGACGTCAAGCTGGGTGAGCGCCCGCACCAAATGTGTTCACTTACTCTGCTCATTAAATTGCTACCAAGCGTATGGTGTTCATTTACATATATAACATGATAGCAGGAAGGCAAAGATGAAATAATATCCCCTGAACTGTTTATAGATTTAAAACCATAAGGCCGTCAGGAAAAATAAAGTTGTTTTTTTTTAAGTCTTGTTGGCTGCGGCTTTCCTACCATCAGACATATGTCTTTAATCTGGATCAATTGCTCCACTCAGCTGACTTTGGAGTGTCTGCGAAGAACACAAAGACCCTACAGAGAAGAGACTCTTTCATCGGAACTCCTTACTGGTTAGTCATCCGGCCCATTTTTCTGTTCTAGAAATGTAGTATTTTTAGGTTGCTTGTTACGATAAAAGATTGTGTGTGTGTGTGTGTGTGTGTGTGTGTGTATGTATGTGTATATATATATATATATAATGTATGTATGTATATGTGTATGTGTGTGTGTATATATATATGTGTGTGTGTGTATATATATATATATATATATGTGTGTGTGTGTGTATATATATATATATATATACACACACACACACATATATATATGCATACACATACAAATGTCTATATTTATATTTTTTGTATTAGCTGTAAAGTGGACTTTTTGTTTTATCCTGTTGTGTTTTATAGCTTTTATTCTATTGTTTTGCTGCTCTTAGCTTTGTACTGTTCCCTTTCTACCGTAGCAATGTAAATTTCCCACTTGCGGGACTAATAAAGGTTTATCTTATCTTATCTTGTGCCTGGCCTGAAATGTAGTCAGTCTAATCAGATCACTGGCTTGTTTACAGAAAGATGAAAGAAATTAGGAAAATAATAATAGCCATGTGTGGTAGAGAGGCTTTCTGACAGAATTAATAAAATCCCATCACGCAAACCTTTCACCACCATGGTGCGATGGGACACTGATAAACCACTGGCAATGCTATTCTAAAGTTGATGGGGTATCTTAGCAACCCGCGGGTATGAGCTGAAAGGTCTGGGGCAGGATTTATGGCCACTTGTGGTGTGTGTGTGTGGGGATTGCGGGTGAACTAATGAGAGAGTTGGTACAGTTGTAATCCATATTAATCTGTCCTTACCCTTTCAAAATGTAACTATAAACATGTTTTTCATACTTCATCTTGTTCTCAGTCGACAATTCAAAGCTCTGAAGCTTTTACCTGCATAAACCTTTAGTTTGCATGTGAAAAATGAACCACCGGTTCCAAGAGTGCGACTTCTGTTCAGACATAACAATATTATCCCACACTGATCTTTCACCACACCCTTTCCATCACAGTCTTCCAGTTTGCTCGTCCATACTCTTCAATGATCTTTCCACTTTCCATTACCATCCACATTAATATTGAACTGCTTGGAATTTGTCGTTCCCCCACTCTAATTGGCAATAACTGGAGCTCTCCTGGCAATTCGTATGAGAAAATGTGTCATCAGCACTCAAACAGAGACATGCTCCAGAGATGAGGAAAACCCCTCAGCCCACCCCTCCTTTTCATAGTCATGTTGCTATCGGAGACCACATCCAAGCGTCCCAATGGGCCGAATAGTCTCTGTGTTCAGTAGTGTGCATTGCTGGTTCTTTAGAGAGAGCCAGTCATTCAAAGAAGGTTCTCTTTAACAGCATACCTTTCCTAAACTCCCAGTTGGAGTTAGTTGCTCCTGGAGGGCTAGTTTTTGCCAGCTAAATGGTCCAAAGTGTAAAACTGTCCATGAACAAACTCCGGGCCAGTCCTTGGGTGGAAGGGCCGTTCCCGGATGGAAGGTTTTAACTCGGGGGCTTTGGATTCTTACTCAGTAGCCGGTCATTTTTCATGCGATGAAAGTCAGCGAGGGCTTTGTTTAAGGGAGGAACTGCATTCTTGTGGTGATTAAAAACAGTGTGACAACAGAGAAGCAGAGAGGGGGAATAAGGGAACTGGCGGAGGGGCCAGAACCTTCCACAACCAGAACGTTCTTGTTCTGTAACGTTCAGCAGTAACCTCCACTGTCTGTTTCCAAGTAACTCTCGAGGCGGGATTGGTGAAGAAGACGAGTGAGGGAGTGGGGGATAGACGGATAGGGGAGGGAGGGAGTGTGTGTGAATGAGGACGAGGAGAGAGAGAGAGAGTGAGAGAGGGAGTGAGAGCGGGGGATGCTACGCTCAGATCGTGAGCGGCTCGCTCAAACGTGCCGATTGTCTTTTGCCCGCTCAGTTTGAAGCCACGAAGAAGGACTAAGAGATCTACCCAGCGAGGACACACACGCACAGACAGTTTCCAGCTCTTCGAGCACTGAATCTCTCTCTCCTTCTCTCATTCTGTATTCCCTGCTCTCTCTCTCTCTCTCTTTCTCGCTCTCTCTTGCTGAGCCAATCAGTGAGACAGGATTGGCACATGCAACAGGGTGTGAAAGGCAAACTCGTTTCATCTTTTTCTCCCCTCTGACAAAGAGGAGGAGGAGAGGAAAGGAAGGAAAGAGAAGAAGAGAGGAGATGCCCTAACACCTGTGCCGCAATTTCAGAGAGAGACCCTGTGGCCAAGCCATAGCCCACTTTTCCCAGCTGTTCAAGTTCCGCGCAAGTTGACGGGTCGGCAGAGGATACTTCTGAGGCCATGACCAAGCGCAAGTGGGAAGGACGGAGAGAGGGCTTCAGGGCAAGCTCCAACCACGATGAGACTCAGGGGCCCGGCCGCCCCACCAGCAGAGGGCGCTTTTCAGAGTCCTGGAGGAGGCTGAGCTCCAGACAGGGGTCCACCAAGAGGTCAGGACTGGCTTCGCAGCAAGCGGCGGTAAGAACCGGAACAGCATCTGTCTGTAGCGGGGTGTCCCGCATGGAGTGGGGTGGGGGGTGTGGAGTGATGCAGAGGTGTGAGGGAAGTGGAAGGGGTGCTGGCTGATGGTTTGGGAATACACATAGAGAGAAACTGAAAGGGGTACAGGGACAACCCCAACCAGCCTTGATCACATTGGTGGAAGATGTTTGTTTGGTACCAGGCAGTGTTCTGATTGCTTATGTAGGCCCAAACCACTCTCTGTAAGAAAGATTTCTTGCTTTCAATGATTGCAAAAGTTCAAACAATAAAGAACACCACAGAGGTGTACATGACACATCACTTTAGATAGAGAGCTGGTATGAGAGGTGAGAAGAGCCAGTAAGTTCTCACTGTCTGTGGAGAGTTGTTACCTAGATATAGACCATGGCTGCTTATTCTCTGTGGTTTTATTAGAGGGGGATCACCTGATGCTTTTTCTTGCTTGAAGTCAGGCTCATGTACGTTTGTTTGGCTCCATCTAAGCAGTATAGTGCTGGCTCTCCAACACTTCAAGCTCTTACAAACTTGTCAACTTCTCAGACTTCCGAAACCTTCCCTCTAAGTACAGTGTAAGTCATGTCTTGGAGTAGATATTTGCTTGCTGACTTGTGTGGACCTCAGAAGCTTGCGAGAAATAGACTCGAGGCTCACCATGCTCGGCCTTATGTACGCATATTTGGACTTTCCCCAGTGTGTAAGATCCTCCTCTGAAAGTAGAAGAATCTCAAAGAACCCTAAGACTGGCTCGCCTACATCTCTCAGGATTCACCGTCACCACCAGTGATCAGATGATCAGTGGTCATTATGAGAAGTGTCCTCTCTCTCTCTCTCTCTCTCTCTCTCTCTCTCAGTTGTGGTGGAGTGTGTGAGCATACCCTGCAGCGGTTCACACGTCTTGGACCATCTGTGCCATACTGAAGCCTTCTGCTATATCCCCCCTCCAGCTCTCTGTTCCACTCCACTTTATCCAGAACTTCCTTTAACAATTTCATTTGGTTGTTCTTTTCCTTTGTTTTCTACCCTTGCTAACAATTATCTGGTAGAAACATCAGCTGAGTTTAGCATTTGTTATAGTTATTTGAAGCTGTAAAAGTAATTATGCAAATCAAGACATTGTACTTCTACTTCAGTGGCCGAGGCCAGAATTAACGGTATAACTACAGAGGTAAAGCAACTGAAACATACTGTACATGTACATTATTCTAGGTAATTGTGGCCTCATGGACTACAGACTACAGTCCTGTCCATCACTGCTTTTTACTGTTCATAACTTGATGATGAGAGTTCCTGCACATCTGAGATTGGGACATTCAACTGGTGGGACTTCACTGTGTGAATACACCATACATGATCAAAATATATATTTACTCACAATTGCCCTGATTTTACATTTAACAGAAAAAGAACAAATCCAACTTATCAGCCAGTGGAGCTGTCATGTTATTTTGTTTATTGCTGTTTGGCAGCACTTTAAAACACCTGCAGAGCATGGCGACAGGTTGTTCACACACGTAGCGCTCCATAGATGTTTCGTACATAAACAGTAGGGTCTTTGTAGGTGGGTGTGAAACTATTCTGAAGTCGAGTTGCTATAGAAACAACACTGGTTGGAGGTTTCATATGGTCTTGATCCCTCTCCATGCAATAAACACACCAGCTAGGAGCAAACACACTGGGTCAACATTCAGCAGAGGTGCCCATGGACCAACCTCCAACATGAATTCATTTTAATTCATCCTCCAGAGACCACTTTAGTACATTCACACCCAGAAATTAGTTCTCAGACAGTTTTGAGGTGATCTGCTTGTCCGTCCATCCATCCATTCAAATAGCTACTATCCATCCATCCATCCACCCAACCATCTGTAAATCCAAACATCTATTTATCCATATAGCCATCCCATCCATCCATCCATCCATCTATTTATCCATATAGCCAACCCTCCATTCATCCATCCATCTATCCATCCATCCATCTATCCATTCAAATATCTATTTATCCATATAGCTAACCCTCCATCCGTCCAAACACCCAACCATCTGTCCATCCAAATATCTATTTAGCCATATAGCCATCCCATCCATCCATCCATCCATCCATCCATTCAGCCATCCAAATATCTATTTATCCATATAGCCAACCCCCCATCCATCCAAACACCCAACCATCTGTCCATCCAAATATCTATTTATCCATATAGCCATCCCATCCATCCATCCATCCTTCCATCCATCCATCCATCCATCAATCCAAATTTCTATTTATCCATCCATCCATCCATTCAGCCATCCATCCATCCATCCAAATATCTAATTATCCATCCATCCATCCAAAAATCTATTTATCCGTATATCCATCCGTTCATCCATATATCCATCTGTCTATCTGTCTGTCTTTATTTAATTGTATCTTTATTTAATTGTATTTTTCAGGGAAGACATTTATTACATTCCTTTTTCACAGTTCATGATGTCTTTACTAGGACAATTATTTTAAATAATTTAAATAATTATTTTTAAATAACATTTTTTCTTCATTTTGTAGCATATTTTTGGGGGGTTCATCTGCTGCTGCTCCTGAATGTGAAAGTGAGGGACCAAAGTGTGTGGGTTCTGAAGGGCAGGGGACGCTGACCTTTTGCTGGGTTCAGCGTCTGCAGGGGAAGTGTGATTTCATGCTCGGCAGGCTGAAAGCGAGGTATTAAGCACCAATGCAAACAGCAAGAAAACTGTAGCATGCCAACACAAGTATGCCCAAACAGTTGGTGTTAGAACTGTGTGTGTTTGTGAGTGTGTGCGTGCTTAAGCGCTAATCTTCTAACTAAAGAAGAAAGTGTGTGGGTGAACACACACACACACACACACACACACACACACACACACGCGCTTGCGTGCACGTGTGCACATACGTGTGTGAATAACAACCTTGGCAGCAGTAACGTGTTATCAGGGTTTGCTATCTACCCATTGTTTCTTTGTGCTCGTTTCACACTGCAGTGTTGCATCATGGAACAGTGTCACACCGAGAGCTCGGGACAGGAATGTTCTGTTTGTTTTAATCACAGACACTTTTTTGTACCGTTCTTCATGAGATCTGAGCCCAAAGCTCAGCCTGCAACAGTTGTCACTTAGTAGAAAAACCATTTAAAGTGTTTTGTGAACTCTACTGTCATAAAGCTGATTGCCACTCAAACCTAAAGTACCTTTAATATTTCCCTACCCAGGTGTAGACCCCACAGCCTACGTTCAAAATACAGTGTTCCCCCGCGAAGTTGCAGTTCAGTGTTTGCAGCCTCAGTCGTTCATAGATTTTTTTCTTAGAACCGAACTAATAATTGTTTGCGGAAACCCCCGCAAATCTGCGGAAACCGCAGATATCTTCCACGTATTTTTTTTATTTTTTCATGGCAATATTTAATTTTTCATGCATTTTAGTACTATATTTTTAAGGAAAATATAATTTACTTATTTCATAACATAAATATTAATGTATTCCGTATGAAATATGACTGTATAATTTTTTTATACTGTCGAGAACACAAAGCGACTATATATTGGCAGCTGTCTTGTGAGGCATCTCTGGCAGCTGCAGTCCAGAATTCCCACATGAGAACAGTTTCCTGCGTGGAACATCTCGAGTGTTCTCGTGTTTTCCATTAAAACCCTGTATTTTTATTACTGTAAATTAAATTAGTACTGTATTTACACCAAAGAAAATGACATACCAATGACATACCAATCAGTGCATACCAAAGAAAACACCCGTGTATGAATTACAGGTCTATACAGGAATAATATCAGTATTTACATTCTAGCACTGCGGGAGACAGTAGTTCAGTGTACACTGTATATCGCTACACATTCCTAGAGAGCCATGACTTATGAGGGCCAGCCCAGGCCTTTGAGAAGCTTGCTGTTGTTGTGGCCTCTTCACTAATTTGAAAAGAACCAATGGGTACTGTCTGACCTTTTCAGTGGTGGGATCTATTGATTTTATTGGTGTTTTATTAGGTCTGCATTCTTAAAATCACATAAAATGATACTCAAAAAGTTTGTACAAGCTTAAAGAGGAACTGAAGTCATTTTTAGCAGGTTGAGTGATGTTTTGGTGGCTATTTAGGTGACTAGTGAGTGTTTGTTAGCAATGTTAGCATCTCAGTAGCAGTTTTAAACTGAAGAAGCAACATTTGGACACTAAACACATCTCAGCTGATTAACTATGTTTGGGGAGGTGGGGTGTGCATTCAGTTTTTGCCCAGTCCATCCCAAATTTGTATATAATCATTTGCAAAAGTTTGGATGCTTTTGGTAAAATGTTGACTTTCTCAGTGCCAATGACTGCCTAAAGGGCTGTCATTCATAAAACCATAGATGATAAATTTACACTATTAAATTAAAACTATTAAATGTAACTCTGAACTATGTGATGCATCTGCAAGGGCATATAATTCCTACCAATATCCAGTGACTGAATTTTTCCTAGCAATAATTTCAAACCAAAAAAATTTCAAATAAAACCACTGTTTTCTGTTCAGTTATTGGTTCTGTTTCTCTACTCCGAGTTCTGTCTTCCTAATCCAGTATCGTTATCTGATTGGCTGTGCCGTTTCTTGCTAGCGTGTGGTTGGCTGAAGCTCTGTCTCTCTTTAAGAAGCCCTAAAGCTCAGTGCAGTAGTTTGTATGGATGTAGGAGAGAAAAAGGACGAGTTCATATCAACAATCCTGTGCTCAAAAATATGGAATACATTGTGATTATGGATGGATGGATGGATGGATGCACTATGACTTAAATACAGTTATTGGTTTTGAGTCCCCATCAATGTCAAAATCAAACCTACACCCTTGTTCAACTGCACAGGATTAAAAAAGTTTGTGCTAAATTCCAGAGGGCCCCACCATCAGCACTGCGGGACCACTCCACCCTTCACCTACTTTAACCTGAGGCTTCATAATGCCCATTTCTTTTAACCCCTCTCTCTCTCTCTTTATGTCTGTCCCTTACTGTTGCTCAACATTTCTGAAATCTTCTTAATTTGTCTCTCTGTGGGAGACAAAGCAGGCGTTAGCGGTGGGACGGTAAGGCGAGGCAGGAACGAATCAGGTGAGAAGTGCCCAACTGTGTGACTGTTGCGATTTTGGACATAGGGAAGGAAAGGAGGGGCAGATTTTGTGCCGCTACCGGGGGGCATTAAGCCTTGTGGACATGGCTTACTTTTGGTCGTCATGGCGACCGCGGAAGAGCTTGCATAGTGCAATGTATTAAAATCTTCCAGCTAAAGGCAGTCGTGGAGATGCGAACACCCGCGTTTTCTCTCTGAGTTTTCCTGCTTTTACAGTGGGGGAAATAATTATTTGATCCCCTTTTGAATTTGTAAGTTTGCTGACTTACAAAAAAACAAACAGCCTCCAGTTTATGAGGTAGTTTCATTTTTATGGAGAGAGACAGAATATCAACCAAACATCAAGAAAAAACATGTTATATAAAAATTAAATGAGTATTTGATCCCCTACAACCCAGCCAGACTTCTGCCACCCCCAGACCGGCTGTGTGCCCATGTTACACACAGATTACAATCAATCTATCAATTACAGACACTTCTGATCTGAACTCGTTATGTGTATAAAGCACACCTGTCCGCAGAATCAGTTTCTTCCGTTCCAACCTCTCCACCACCGCGGGCAAGACCAAAGAGCTGTCAAAAGACGTCAGGGACGAGACTGTAGACCTGCACGAGGCTGGAATGGGTTACAAGACCATCAGCAAGAAGCCTGGTGAGAA
>JBBIGA010000146.1:19638826-19647504 GCA_037576975.1 Alestes dentex
CTCTGATACATCAAAGCAGGGTCTCCACAAGACCTCTGAATGTGTGCTTTGGGTGCTAACTGACATTAAGTAAGCTGCGAGTTCGAGCCTCAATGGATCGGATTAGTTTTCCAGCACATTCCACAGATGATCGATTGGACTGAGATCTGGAAAATTTGGAAGCGAGGCCAGCGGCCGCAAGCCATTACCACACAAATTTTGCACTGTGCAGTTTGCACCCACATGATTATCAGATGAGGTCGTAGTAGCGCAGTTCTGGTGCTCATGTTCCAATTATGAGCTTTTGGCAGTGTACAACAAAGGCCAGCTTGGGCCCTCTAACCGGTCTGTGACCAGCATGAACTTTTTCAGCACTTTATGCTACAGTAACTGTTCTGTTAAATCAGATGGGCTAGACTTCGACTTTGCACACCAGCGAGTCCTTTGTTGGAAATATTTGCTACTTTGGATTGTCAGACTGTAACAATTTGGCCTGTCAGAGTCATAGGATCCCTTTCTTTTTGCTTTCAACACAATGTCTACAGCTGACTATTCACCTGCTGCATACCCCTGCTATTATAACAATATAATCAGTGTTACTCACTTCACCTGTCAGTAGTTTTAATGTTCTGGCTGATTGGTGTATTTTACGCAAACCCACACAAATTCATTTGCATACAGGACAGTCTTTATTGCAGCCTCATGAAATTCACAATATAGAGCAGAAAATGCTACAGGCAGTAGTAATTCACTCCCTGCCTTGTCCTTTGATTATTTGGTTTTCTGGCTTGTGTTTGAAATGTGGAATCTCTTCTATAAAGCAGGAGGGCTAGAGTTTACAGTTTGTGTTCAGGTTATATTGGACAGCACCTCTGTGTCTTCTGTTGTCATTGCTCGAAGCTTTTGGGTGTCAGACAAGGCTCAGTGACAAGATGTTAGCAGACTAATTTGTACTTACTGTCTCTTATTACCGTGCCTGCTATTAATGCTTCAAGTCAACAAGCATATTAAGGTCGCTGAATTAATGAAGAATCGCCCTGAAGAGCACTTGCTGACTCACCTGCTGCTTAACAAAGCCGTTCTGTTGGCCTGGAGGATCTGCGTTTATTGCCTCTCTGCTGCATGACAGTTTTACAGCCGTAACCCAAAATGCCAACTCAGCACCAGAAGCAGAGAGAGAGAGCGCGAGGACCCGAGTGTGTGTGCGCGTGTGAACTGATGGAAGTATGTGCTTGTGTTGTCCCTGACTTTGGCAGAGTGCGCTGTGTTTTGCTCCGCAGGGTGTGGCCCAGGTTATGATACAGTCTTTTCAGTTGTCTTCATGTGCTCTGTTCAACGCTCAGATGCAGGATGTAAGTTTTCCCACCTTCTCCCAGTTCCATCCCTTGTTCACATGTGCCTGATTACCTTGACACACACATGCAAGCAGGATGTGGGAAACGCATTTAGTCTCAGACATTTGCTGGAAACACATCAGGCCTCTGTAAGGCTTCGTCAACTTGTTATTTGTCTTGCGTGTACAAAGCTTATTTAATTGTAACCTGCCAGATAGTGAATCAGTGAAGTCTTTATGAAGGAAAGTAAACTTCGGGTACAAAAAGGGGCAGCATTTGAATTGTTGCAATCTTATCACCCTGGTAAGTTTATATCCCTTCATTTGTGAGCTGATTAATGGTAAAGAGCAAAAAAAAGTAATGTTGTAATAGTGTTGCATCATGACTAGGATGGCACATGTGAACAAGATGGTGCTCTTCCTTTTTAATTTTTTTTTTTCTGGAGTGCTGTCGCTGTGTTTGTGCTATGGTGCAGTGCCTCTTTTTAAACATACTGTACTGTACTGTACTGTGTGCTCTGTAATTTACTCCAGTTGTTCCTGTACATTTCACTCACACTGTTTTTTATCTGTGTGCCTGTGGACTCTGTGTTGAAAAACAGAAAAGCTGATGATCGTCTTCACTATGTCTGCTATGTCTACACTAGGACATGTGCAGTAGGGTAACTTCTCATGAACATTTCAACAGTAAACGCATAAGTATGTTGATGTTTGTGAAGAATTTTAGGTAAATACTAAAAAATGAATGATAACCCAATGCCTTATCAGATGTATTAGTTTTTACCTGATTATTTATTAATTTAATGAATAATGTCATGAACAGTTTAATTTTGTTCTAATTTCCCTTACACTTTTCACAAATTATCTGATCTTACTGAAAACTTTTTTTTTTTTTTTGTATATGCTGTATATATTTTTTGTATATGATGTATTATCTTGGTTCTCTCCTGTTCCAACCATCAATCCATATTGAACTGTACCATTATTTCATGAACTGTTTATGTTGTCTTGTTACAAGACATGTTTTTACTGTGAACTTGTTTGACTTTCTCTGAGTGCTCTTTCAAATTGGACTGTAGTCTGTGGTAGTGTTTTACCTGTTTTTTGTGTGGATTGTTCATCTTCTTTGACTCTTTGCTAATAGTTACACAGACTTTGTGTGCCCTGTGGTTTTATCCGTGAATTAGTAATGCCTCACATAGATATTGAGTGGAACATGCAATAGAGAGATCTATCATTCTCTTTTTCACACATTCCTTCCTGCCACTTTGATACCTCACCACAGGAGCAGGAGTTTCTGCAGAAGCAGCAGCAGGAGCTGGACGGAGCTCTGAAGAAGATCATCCAGCAGCACAAGCTGGAGATCGCCACCATAGAGCGAGACTGTCTCAACCACAAGCAGCAGCTTATGAGAGGTCAGACACTATTTTAAATTCTCAGCTCCTACATGTTTTAAATGTGGATTTACACGAATCAAAAGTAACAACATTTGGACGATGAAAATTAAACTTGGGGGCAAATTGTGCAGCAAAGGAAATTATGTAGTACAATGAACAAATGACTGGGGCTGAAAATGTGCATACTGGATCTTCATAAAGGTGCCGCTGTATCTGTATCTCCAGAACATTACATTTGTAACAGGAGAATTTTGTTAATCTCATCACATTAATATTGAATTGTGCTCAAAGCGTAGCAGTTGGTTTTAAATGTTGTAAACACTCTTCTGTGAGAGAAAAGCATTCTTGCATTTTACCAGTATAATGCAGATGAAATGTGTGCCATCTGTCAGTCTTGCATTTTATTTAGCTCTTCATAAAGCCCGGCATTAGCCCTCATGGGGTGTGGCACAGATATGAGTTGAAGAGCGATTCCGAGTGATGTCAGTGTCGAGAGTGACTGTTTGGTGTTTGGTTTATGTCGCCTGATACTTGCGTCTTCGATCATGTCTGAACCTGTATGCTGTGTACCTTATTTCCAGGGTGTAACTGCTGCTCTTTGTGTCATTTCTGTGTCTGTTTCTTCCCTCCCTCTGTATTTTCTCATGTGTCATATCTCACATATCCCACTCTTGTTTGCAGCCCGTGAGGCAGCAATGTGGGAGTTGGAGGAGCGCCACCTGCAGGAGAAGCACCAGCTGCTAAAGCAGCAGCTGAAAGACCAGTACTTCATGCAGAGACATCAGCTCCTGAAGAGACACGATAAGGTCATTAATAAATAATTAGCTAGCTTTGTGAGCAACACTTTGGGGTAGAGAAGACTGTTTAAAGTCAGTAAATGTATTTCTTTTGTGTGTGCGCGCATACCGATGCATCTATTCAATCATGGCTGATCAACAGGAGATGGAACAGATGCAGGGCTACAATCAGCGTCTGATTGAAGAGATGAAGAACAGGCAGGCCCAGGAAAGAGGCCGTCTACCAAAGATTCAGCGCGGCGAGGCTAAAACTCGCATGGCCATGTTTAAGAAGAGTCTGCGCATCACTGCCACGGGGACCCCAGAGCAGGACAGAGAGAAAATTAAGCAGGTAAAACACAACATAATGGCATGGTAGTCAGTATCTGAAACCTCATAAGTAGAGCTATTTCTGAATGCTCAGAATGGGTGGATATTTAGTCAGTCACTAAAGTGTCTGATAATTTAGGCAAGTTGTTTGCACAATGTTTATACCTAGCCATAAGCTACCTTTACTTGTTGGCTACTTCAAACACCAAACATATGGTCTTGTGGGGGCAGTTTGCTGTACAGGAGGAGAAGAGACAGAAGAATGAGCGACTGCATCAGCACCAGAAGCACGAGAACCAGATGAGAGACCTCCAGCTTCAGTGTGATTCCAACATCAGGGAGCTGCAGCAGCTACAGGTACACTCATTTATTGGCAGAATAATCACAGTTCTTTTCTTCTTCTTTTTTTTTTTTAAATAATTTTTTTTTTAATTGAAATTTTGGACAGAATTGGTGCAGTGTTATGAATGTCCTGACTTTGACGTTTTAAAACTAGAACGAGAAGTGCCATTTGCTTATTGAGCATGAGACTCAGAAGCTGAAGGAACTGGATGAAGAACACAGCCAGGAGCTTAAAGAATGGAGAGAGAAACTTCGTCCCAGGAAGAAGGTGCAGCATGAATAAATATTTATAATCTTGTTTCGATGTGCATGCATTATTTATAACAAATAACAAAGGAAATGATTTCTGATGTTGTGGAACATTAGACTGGAAGAAAACAACTTAATATTAACTTATTCACTCTCTTCCTAATATAAAAATGTTATTCTCCTGCCAGGCTCTTGAGGAAGAGTTCACTCGGAAGCTGCAGGAGCAAGAGGTTTTCTTCAAGATGAGCGGGGAGTCCGAGTGCCTTAACCCCACTGCCCAAAGCAGAGTCTCCAAGTTCTACCCCATTCCTAGTGTGCACTCCTCTGGCTCATAACCTCATGATTCTTCTCAGGCACGTGAAGGTTCTGATGGTAGAACAGTCTGTTCATAAGTCTCTGTTCTGCTGGATGTGCCACGAGTACCATTGGGTTTTAACATAAGTGGATCACAATGGCATGATTTTTATTTAGTGTGAAAGTAACTTCAGCAGTGCAACATTTCAGTGGTGAAAAGGGGGTTTGACATGTGTGTTACCTTGAAATGCAGTGCAACTATGAATCCAATGGATTAACATTTTATTTTTATTTTTTTGGTCTGCTGGGAGTGTTGCACGATTGTGACGTCGGCACAGATACATGAAGGGCAGTAGGATGTTTGTTTTGTTTGTTTTTTTTTTTTATTTTGGAATTATTGAAAATGAACACATAACTCAGAGTCTGTGCTGAATTTTTCCTAAGCTTTGGCAGAACCTTAAGTCTTGGAATGCATTTTTGGAATCAGTCGAGGGAGATCAGCAAATCCTATGTTGCTATGATGCACAGATTTAAGCTTTGTATTACGTTACGCTGCCTTTGCTTTAAACCTAGAATTTGCTTTTTTATATTTTCACTGTCAGTCTAAAAGTTGTCTTTTATATGTTTCACTTCAGTGTATATACACTATATATATTTTTTTGTGCCTCTCAAACATCAACACATTATGAATTAGAACTTTAGTCTGATTAGGGTCTCTTTTAGTTGTGGAAAAGTTTTTAAGCAGGCATAATTGAGGAGGGATGTTCAGCTAACGTCTAACATCGCAACCTCGAAAGTAAGTGCTTAAATGATATGCAGATGTTTGCAAAATATGCAGTTTTTATTAATGTAGGTTTGTGGTCATACTGCTGGTTGAACTCAAGTAGTATAAACAAGGGGTTGTTACTTTGTAGACCAATTTACTGTTGTATGGAGTTTCAGTTTTGAAAGACCAACTGAACACCTCGTGAGAGGAAATATTACACCCATGCTCTTGTGCATCTTAAAGGAGAAACTGTTAACCTTTAGTTTTGCCATCAGAATATACAAGACTTGGTGGACAGCTGTGTTTGGATGTAGGAGAGTTTAAGTTCCATTATACCTTCTAAGGAGAGGTTTCTCAGCATGGGCTCAGCATTAAAATAAAAAATCTGTTTAACACCATGGATGTGAAAAAGTGGTCAGAAATAACTCATTTAGGTGAACTGAGCATAATCTGTAGTTTTTGGAAACTACATTTAAACAGTACTATAGCCTCAGATCTTTTTATAATGTTTTCAGTCAGTACAATATAAGAATTCAAAGTTAATATTATTATTCAGTTATAAACTTAGCTCTGGTCTTGTGTTTTGTCTTTTTTGAAGGTTGGCATATATCAAGTTTCTTTTTTTTTTGTTTGTTTGTTTTTTTTTTTGTTTTTTTTTTTGTTTTGTTTTTGGTGAAGACCTGCATATATCAGCATTGCACATATTTCTGTTTACTGTAGTTAATTTTAACTCTTGATGAAGGAGGTGGACCTTGTTTAATGGATGTACAGTGATGCCATCAATGTATAGCGGTGTCTTGAATAGCTGTTTCTACAAGAATGTGTCTCATTACATTGGTAAGACACGCAGTACTTTTTTTGGAACTAGTGTTTGGTTTCCATTTCTGTTGTTGTTCTTCCCAAGTATAAGGTTAGCCAGTTCCCATAGCAGTGGTTGGTTGATCCTCTACACTGCAACAAATCCACCAGTCTGTGAAGTCTGACACATCTTTTCTTGTGGATGTGGCCTGCTATTGCATTTTTTTTTTTAATTGCAAGCCTCGCAGCCTTGGCAAGGCTCCTCATGTCTGGGGACCATGCAGACTTCTCGGCTGGTTTGTTACATAACGACAGGAAAGTGTGATGGCCAAGCTAGTTCCCAGACTGCTCTGGGTATAGACAGTGTACTAAACAGCTGGAACTCAAATCCAGCAATAAGGAGCACATCTGCACTGATAAGCAGTGCGTTTGCCACATACAGGACATTTTCTTATTTCATAGTGTTTTTTTTTGTTTGTTTGTTTGTTTGTTTGTTTGTTTTACAGTAAGATTTTTGCAAGAAGTACTTATTCAATGCATTTTGTGTACAACATTCATAATGGTGAGAAATGTTGTGTCCATAAGCCCCCTGCATGCTGAAATCCTGAATGCTGGCTTTGACTGGGAACTTGAGCTCAATGGATCTTGCTCTCTTTAGGTCCCTTTGTACTAGCATGTCCCTCAGCTGAATTCACAGAGCACACATCGGGCTCATTCCCAGTGGAGAAACTGGGTGAAATCCTGGGGACTGTTCTAGACGGTGGGACTTAAATCTTGACACTTTGGTGGAATGTCTAAAGCATTGTTAAGATCAATTTGGCTAATGTATCCAATAGCCTACATTGATTGACATGCTGTAAATAAAATCCTCCTGTTGTATTTTATATCGTGGTTCTTGTTTCATAATTGCACACCTACAGTCTGTGTATGCCAGCTGTTAACAGATGTCACCACCCGATATTTGTAACAACTCTTTATTAAACCTCAAATTTAGCTTGTATACAAAAATGTTCTCAATATCAAATTATATCAAAGTAGCTTTTTTTTTTTTTTAGCAATAACTCTTTGCATTACATTCTAATATTCAGTTTAAGTGCAAAAACAAAACCTTTCAGGCGAAACAGTTCATCCATAGAACATTTTGTCTGAAACAGTACAAATATACTGACAAGTACATTTCTAAAAAATACTACTTCCATTAAAAAGTGTTGGAATTTATGAAAGAATTATGTTTTTGGAGAGTGGATTACATGCCATGCACCATGCAGTTTAACCAGAAAGTTCTGTACTTTGAGAAAATGTAAAACTACTGCCTCTGGGCAACCTTGTTCTAGATAAAACTAAGCAAACGCATTTCAAGTGCTTCCTCCTTCTACAGTGTTTGCCTCACTAAAACTAAAAGCCACCGGAAAGTGAAAGTTTGCTGTTAAGCAAACAGAAAGGTGAGACCTTACACACCAACGCTTCTTTTCCTCCGACCAAACTGGAAGTCACCTAAGAAGGAAGAGATAGTCAATTAATACATTTTATATGAAGTAGGTAACACTAACTGAATGTAGATGCTCAGCTTGTCTTTAGCATTGAACTTCTACTTTCAGTTGCTCCTGTTTTATTAGGGGTCTCCACAGCGGATCAACCTTCTCCATCTCCTATCTGCATTTTCCTCTCAAGCCAAATGCCTGCATGTCCTTCCTCACCACATCCATAAACCTCCTACTAGGCCTTCCTCTTCTCCTCCCTGCAGCTTACCTTAACCTTTATCCTAACCTTAAAATGAACCTAAAGTTTAATAATTTAATCCTAATTCTAAACCTAACCCCAACACTGTTGATAATCCAGTGAGTTTCACCAGATCATTAATTTCTGCACGAAACAAATTAGCTAACTGTATAGAAGCATATCTCATTTACAGTCATGTAGCTCGTCTGCACGGCACAGACGTCTGCAGTTTGTTTTATTATTCTTAACACACCTGATCCAGCTCTGGAAACAGCTAACAAAATGTCTCACGTGCAGGGAAAACCCAAATCTACGTATGATGACTATAGAACAAGGAGTTTAAGGATATTGCCCAAGTACACAGTTGAAATTTCCATGAACTGGGATTAAATTTGTGGGCTCTTAAGCGTTGGTTCAAGTGTTTAGCCCCGATGTAAACCACAATACTGTAAATTTTGTATAGTGCAAATCAGTGTGCGAACTATACCATGGTCTCCGGGGGAGCCGGGAGGGGGAGCCGAACGGGGATGGGGGGTTTCGTGTGTGGGTAGTGGGTGGGGCTGCAGGCAGCGCCCCCACAAGCGTGCAAGCAGACTACGGTTTTTCATGAGTAAGATGTCTAAATGTAATTTTATTTTACTTATTTTACACCTGTGAGAAAACCCATGCCCAAAATGGCATTTATTTGGTCATCA
>JBBIGA010000146.1:19647604-19666745 GCA_037576975.1 Alestes dentex
AACAAATCACATCCGCCCAGAGTGATCAGTTGATGTAGTGAAATAGGATATTGTTCAGTGGTATCGGTGCATGGTATTGGCAATTCACGTATGAATACAAGTACGAGTACTTTAATGAAGTATCGGCCCGATACCCGGTACTGGTATCGGTATCGGTGCAACCCTAGTTTCAAGTATACCATTTGCTCCCAGTTCATATAGTCCATATTTTAAAACTAAGCTGCAAAAGCAGCCATTTTGAAATAATGTCACTAAAAAACAAAATATGCATTATTTGCATGCTCATACTCAACCCACTGCAGTTTGGCCCCACCCATTTATGCTGAAGTTACAAAAAATGCAACCCAGGACTGCCATTCGATTGATGGCCAATACATGGTATAAAGGTATAGTAACAAAAACAGCTTGTTTAATCCTAAATAATAAGAATAGGTTAAAAAATACTTTTAGGTATGTGACACCTTACAAACATGAGTGGTCGGGAAAAATAAGAAAACACAAGAAAATACTACAAACAAGCTCTTTAAAAGAATGACTGTTTACCTTCTCTTGTAATGTAACGGTCTTCTCGAGAGTTGACACCTCCTTTGACATTCTGCTGTCATGGTCTGTCTCACTCAGGTACTTAAAGAAGAAAAGTATGTTCAGTTTCAACCATAATCTGGATTTCACAAGTTTAAGCATTATTACCCACAGTGATAGGATATTACATGTGAAATGGACAAAGAAGAGTTGAACCATACTCTCATTCAGCTAGACAAGCTTCTGCACTTTACCTATTACTTCTATAACTGGTATGGTCTATTTCATAATCCACTGTTATAACAGTTTGTGTGTAAATGTCCAGGCATTTTTAAAGAATTCTCACTCATCACTGAGCCACTTGTTTGTATTTTATTTAGAAGAGTTTTACTAATGTATTAGTCAAGTAGGGACATTAGTCACATGTTTAAGAGCAGTTCTACAGCATAGAACAACATTATCACATTATCATGAGACTGTATTGAGACTACCTCTCGGAGCTCCTGAGAGAGATGCAGCATCTGAATATCTCTGGCTTTGTTGTTAAGATCCTCCATCTGCATCTTCATTCTCTTATATTCCCATTCCTGCTGAATGATTCCTTTACGGAAGTCTTTGCACTCTATCATGCTGGCAATCTTCTGCTCTCCTAAAGCCTAGCAGACAATATATGATCACATTTTCTATAGTATCAGTATTATAATTCCCTTAAAAATATTGTAATATATGCTGAAAAGGTTCTAAGGCGATGATGATATGCATTAACAGAAGAAATAATGTGAGGTTTTTGGAGTACCCTGATGGTCCTGTTTAGGTCCTCCACAACGCTGCGGTGGAGCAGCTGAGAGTCTGAATAATCTGCAACAAAGTCTCCAGTCTCCACCTCAACCTGGCCTTGCTTTATCAGAATTTGAACCATAATATCCAAGCAGAACCTCGTCTTCTGTTCTCGCAAGCTGATGGAAAACACAAAGCCACATAAACGTTTCTAAGTACATAAAGAGTTCATAACTGGAAGGATATCAAGCCCTAATATTATGCTGCTTCTTTTTTAAATAAATAACTGTTGTTATGCCTTGTTTTTAATGGATGATTTTAGCATTGTTTTTGTTGCTTCTTCATGATATCACATCTTGTTAAAGCACCGTTGTAAATTTGCACTGCTACTTCATATATGCTATCGTGTTGTTATTTCAAATGTGTTACTGTGCACAGCATAAATATTAGCGATCTTGTATCTTACCCATTAAGCTCATCCATTAGATTCTTTATCTCCATTTGTGCATTCTCATCCTCATCTATTCTCTTCTGCAGGAAGGCCTGGATTTCTGCTAGGGTCAATGCCTTCATTTTCACCTGTAACCAAACACCTCTTAACTTCTTAATACTGTGCATCCTGGGGTTTATATAAAGTTAATATTATGTTAATATTAGTTAATCGTGTTTATGAATCATTGTCCATATTATTCTTTAAAATATATGGGACCAGAATTAGGGACAGGCCAGTCTAACAAGATGATAACCTGCTTTAATGAAAATTAAGTCAATTTGAGCACTTTAATAAACAAAGTAAGACTTCTAAAGTACTCTTAAAGCGTCCCCTATACCATCTCTCACCCGCTGTTCACTCTCCACTTTAGCCCTCCTGGCCAGGCAGAATCTCTGCCACACAGCTGGGTCCATTCCCTCCGGCATGTTCTCTGGAGCGTCCAGTTCTTCCATGGCCTTCAACATCTGCGACAGCCCCTCTGCTGCTTCTCGGCCCGACAAAGGTCTCTCCTTAAACGGGCTTGTGCTGTCTGTCTGCGTCCTCATCCTCTGCACCCTGAGAAACAGCACCTACCTTATTCCCTGTTATTCCACCTCAGTCCGCAAAAAATTAAGATTTTGTCTGAGTAGTCAAAGCTAAACGGGACAATGTTCCTAAGTGACAAGTGAATTTATGCTGTGTTCCATTGTTTTAAAGTCAGAACTCCTGTCTTCCAAACCAGAAGCATTCCAGTGCTTTTAGCTGTAAAACTGCAGTTACAGAGTTACATTGGAAACAAACCGATGTTTTACAGCAAATCATGGAATTTGATAAGCATCTAAAGAGGACCTATCTAAATGCTGCATTGTTACAAGGTGAAGCAATTTTATTGATATGGCATATTTCATACACAAGGCAATTCACAGTGTTTTAAATAAAAATCATAAAATAAGAATCAGAATATTTCAAACATAAAACAAATTGTGCTTGATGAAGTCAAAACATTACTAAGAAAGAAAGTTTACCACAACTTTTACTATGGAACCGAGCATAGCTAAAAGAATCTTATGGGCTGATTTTTTGGACATGGATTAAGTCTAGTCTAAAATTGTAGTGATAATAGTGCGTTACCACTGGAAATGATTTTCAGTGTGATCTTAGGTTTAATCTAGAAAACTGGCTCTAGCCATATTATTTATTATCCTCTAATTACTAACTACTAATAAGTAATATGTACGTAATGTAATTCGAGCACTGAGGAACTGAAGTGTGGATCCATTTATAAGCCTTCAGGAGTAATGGGTTAACATAGAACTATAAAGCCTGTAAAAACTGATTTGATTTGATGTAATCTTTCACCTATGAAAGTACCTGGGTCTGCGCTTGTAAAGCTTGTAAAGCTGGTCAACAACATGTCCGGGAACATCAGAGAACTCTTTGCGAAATCCTTTGTCAAGAAGCTTTAAAAAGGACACAAGATTTTAGAGTAAATCTGGTGGGGTAAGGCATATGACTGTAGCCATTATAAGGACCTCAATACGCTTACTTTATCTTCAGCCACAGCGTTGTCATACGTCTCTCGAAATGCCTCCACACTGTCTCTGTGCTTTTTTAAAGCTTCCCCAATTCCTTTCTGGCAACAGAGAAGGGTGACTCATACACAGAAACATTTTAAAGAAAGTGGAAACAGTCTCACAGTCACACAAGTTTGTTCAGGCATGACCTGCCTGCCTCATCAGCAGTATAACATAGCAATTATTTGAAGAACGTGTGCATCACTCACGCTGCTCTTGGTACCACTTCATTCAGAGGTGAGACAGCTGAAAACACAAAACCCAACAACAGTATCCAAACAAACTGTACCTTAAGAGTTTTCTCCTTCTCCAGTTTGTAGTTTAGATATTTCTCTCTGTTCAGGATCTCTTCCTCGGTTAATAGGGAATTAGCTAAATTGGCAATCTTTAGCTCTTCCTGGGGTAGAGGCAAAAAAAAAAAAAAAACCATGATCTATTATTTGAGTGTACTACAAATTGTAACCAAAAACAAATTCTAGCAAATGCAAGTTATTGAACAAATGGCGCAACAAATGGTAAATTGTAATCATACAGCAAAACAACTCCTTATATGGAAGTTCCCCCCGGTTTGTGTTGACGCTTGAGGTGTCAGACATCATGCTTAGCTTTGTTTTGTGTTCCTATGTGACGTAGAACCAAATATATTGTAATTTAGGAAACCTGATTAGAACTGCCACATCACACGCAAATGCCCATAAAGAAGAACAATTTCCAAATGGATTTTATTTTACATCTCAGAAACAAACTGAAAAAACACAAGATCTTTGAACCCAGGGGAACGTTCAGGATAGTTTCTGCCCACAACCTGCCGAGGGAGGGGGTCCGGAGAGCGGCCGAGTGGCAGCGTATTGAAAGTGCAAACACCGATTTTAGACTGTTTCACACTGTTTTTATTTGTTGAAATCAGATTTTACTCATACGCTCTGCGTTCTAAGGGTTAATTCATGTAAGTCCTATAATGTTAGATATCATGTCTTTGGAAAGACACTGTATGAGCTTACCTGGTTTATAACCATCTCCGATTTCACCTTCTTTTCAAACAGCTTGTTCAGTGTTTCATCAAAGGCCTGGGTGGCCTCTTTAATGGATGTCTGCAGTTTTTTCATCTCTGTCTCCAGGGTCTGGGATCAAAAAGGTTATGAGTTCAAATCATCTATATACACAAATCAGCCTTAAATTTTGAAATGCCAAACACCACAAGGAAAAGCAAGTATTTTAGTGCTCTTCTTAGAGACTGTATTTTGTCCCATTACTTTTATCTGCCACATGATACAGGACTTATTGCATAGCTGGTAATCAAATAGGAACAGGTGCTTCTAATGCAAAAATATCTTTTTAGTATTTTTTAACTGGTTTTCCACATATAATTTTTCTGCCAGTATTTCAAAGGAAAGCACAAATCAGTATTCCTTAAACGATTAATAAAACAGACAAGAAGTCACACCTTTCTGTATTTTTCCTGTTCTTCTCTGAGCTCCTTTGCTTTTTTCTCATATTCTTTGAAACTCCTTCTCTCCTCCTCGGTCCACTGTAGCTCTGGCTTGGCCATAAATTCAGGCTGTTGCACTTCCTTTAAGTCAAGTCAAATATGTCTTAAATCATTTTGGATCGCCGTATTCTGAAAGGTTCACAGTGAAGCAAGGTTGGCCACTATACCGTTCTGAGGATGTCCTCTTTTTTGAGCTCAAGCACTCCACTCATCATATCATCCAGAGCCCTCTCTCTGATATTCTCACCCTACATAGGAAATATAAGAGCAACAAGAGATCAAATGAAACGCAGTAGGTACAGTAACAACACGCACAGGCTCATGAAGTGCAGAAAAAGGAAGCACAGAGACTGTGCTTAGACAATGGCGAGACATTCCACCAAATTAATTACATTTGTTTCATCAACATAATCTTTCAGTTTATTTATACTTCTGGCGACAATTATGCTGACGTAATGGACTTTAATCATATGGAAATAATATACACAGTAAATTCACTGCTTCATTTTTCACTGTATGGGAAGAACATGGGTAGAAAATAGCTTCTGGGGAAAGAACTGCCATAATGAGTCTTTTGAGCACATTATAGTAACTTTATACCTTGGCCGCAAGCTGCCTCTGCTCCTCTTCCTTTCTCTGCTCCTCCTCTCGCTGCATCTGCTCGGGTGTCAGGTATTTCTCTACCTTGATCTAAAACCACACATAGAAACCTATTGTCCTCGAGATATCGATCAATTTGGTGACAGGAATTGGCCTCAGGAGCTCAAAAATCATTACAATAATTGTATAATAGTATTATTATGTATCACAGTCTCAACCCTTGGCCAATCTGACATATTCTAGGTGCTTGCCCTGACCTGCTACCTCAAATCTCCAAGCATCTACTACTGAAGCCTTTTTTTACATTTCTGTGTTCAAAGTGAGAACAATAAAGTTGTGTGGAGTGGGTTTTGGCACCAATTTCTCTAAGGGGATTCACAGCCAAAGTCAGCAAGCTCCAAACGGCAGAGATAGAATTCAACACTTTAACTAAGAAAGGAAAAGAAGTGAGGTTGTCCATTTTATGATCTGTTCTGCTATAACATGCAGTGTTCTGCTATAACATGCAAACAGTTCCTCTGGGCACACAATAATTAGTCTGAGTAAGATGTTAAAGATGATGAGTCAGTTTCATACAACCCTTTTAAAAAAAAAAAAACAAGGACATACATGCAGAGAAACATACAGACACCAGTACACAAACACAGTACACAGAAAACAGATGTGTTGGGGACAAAACGTCTGTTAGTGGGAAGTAGTCGGATAAAAGAGATTTAAATTGACACTTGAAGGAATAAAATGAAGATTTTTTTCAAAATTTGGGAGTGACTATGCTAAGAAATGCTGCCAAACAAGGTTCAGTTGAATCGTGGGACGGTTTAAAGACCATCATCAACAAACTTTAGAGTAAAGATGTTATGTGACAATTGCATCAGCTTATAGAATAGGTTCATCTACACTGTTTGGAAAGAGATTTTTACAAGGACTATTTTAAATATTATGGACATTAAAATACTGTTAGGATCCACTATGAAACAAGTCTCCTATGAAGTCTACCATGAAGCAAATTTGGTCCCATTACTTTTATTTGTTTTGATTCGACAGTGAGAAATAACTGATTGGTATTTAAAACCTCTTCCCCCTCCTCAGGATCTTGGATTCCCTTTTTGAGAGAAAGACCCTAAATTGACACTGTATGCTTTCTGCAACCCTATGTCTTTTGAAAACAGATTTCTTTGCCAACAAATAGTTTGTGTGCGTGGTCTGTAAAAGCCTTTAAGGTTGTGCTGCTTCATACTTTCACTTAAGAACACGCTGCCACACATGAAGTACTTTGACATGTTCTTGTTAATTTAATGTCACATTTGCAAAACCCTATTCAAGAAAGTTTGGACACACAATTTTGATCTGTCATGATACTGAAAAAAGAGTATCATAGATGATCCTGATTTATTTGTGAACATAACTCTTAGTAACTTTTCAAAATTTGTGGTTTATCTAGTGTTTTTGTAATTAATTTGTGACCTCCGTGATTTCATTAAAAGAGCAAATTGTGAGTTTCTGTCAAGACACCATTTGTAAATGCCGTGGTCTTACAAGTGGTCACAAAGGTTAAACGGTTAAAAAAAATGGTTATTGATTATTACAGGTCTTATTTTAGTTTTAATAGTAAGTTAACATAGACATCTGTGTTTGCACTCTTTTTGTAGTTAGGGAACAGCAGCTCCAAACATAAGCAATACTTCTGCGTTGCCGTCGCAATCATACTTTGCATGCCGTGCTTTCACCTGCAAATGGAACCCGAAACTCCTGCTGTTACCTCTGAGTCGCTAACAGTGAGCGCTCTCTCTGGCCTCTCATTGTCCGTCAGAGTCGGCTCCCACAAACTCTTCTGCAGCTCCAGCTCTGTCATAATCTCTCTGATGCGCCTGTTCTTGTCTCTCACACGGTTGATCTCTTGCTCCTTCTGCTTATACACAGACTCAAATTCCGAGTTAAAGGCTGTCTTCACTTTGTAGATAACATCCTGAAATTTATATAAAAAATAAATGTTTAAATGAACGTGTCAGTTATGAGATTTAATGTTCACTTTAAAAGAAATGTAAAAACTGAACTTCACATTTTTCACAAGTTAGGACATTAGGAGCATGATAATATGAGCATGTCACCTGGAGTAGAGTCATTTGGTTCATTTTCTGCTCTCTGACATGCAGGTTGAATTGGCTGTATAGGTGAGGGTTGGAGCCACCATACTGAGAACTCAGACTGCCTGTTAAAGCCGAGCTGTCTGCCTCACGCCCTTCCTCCTCCTCCTCCTCATCCTCCCTTTCTACCGGCGCCTTGCTCGTCCTCTCCAAAATTTCTTGCTGGAGCTTAGGCATAACAGGTCAAAAGAGATATGCAGTAAATTAAATGCTTTTTATGGCATATTCTAGGCTTCTGAAAATATAAGAAACAGTTCTAAGCAAAAATCTTGGGCAGCCAATGAATAAAAAATAAACAAATTTTCTCAACAGTGTTTACCAGTAACAACACTATACAACACAGGTATAAATGCGATTACACTTAAATGCAGTAAAATGAATGCCCTCTCAATGCCCTCCAGCCTACTGCATGAATTAGTTCAATTTCACTGGCAGGACCGGATTTAATGTAATTAAAGTATTAATTAGATTTACTGGCTATTGGACGGTAAATGTAAACACACCCACACATGCATGAAATCACAATATATTGTTTATTTGTTCTAATTTGTTCTAAATGTCTTTATATATCATTTTCTAGGATCCCTAGGACTTTTTCACATTAACATAAGCTTTTAACTTACATTAGAGTCAGCCTGTTCGATGTGCCTGATGGTCTCCACCCTGTGAAGCTCTTCCAATTCTTTTGCATTTCTTTCCTTCATGGGGTAGTTTTGTACTTCATACTCAGAGTGAAAGGCCTGAGGGGGCAGCCACATATGAATAAAATGACACTCAGAAGCAGAAATTGAGTCCCAGAATCCTACACTTATTAGAACAGCAGCACAAAAATCTTCACAGTCTCTAGCCAGTGTGGGCAGCTATTAACTGATGACACAGAATCATGTTGCCCTCCAAGCAGCTGAGTTATCCAGTGATAAAAGTACTGAAAAGATGCAGTGGTGCTTCAAGTGTCCTGGAGGAAAGTTTGGTTGCACTGTGTGACTGGAGAAGACTAGCTAGCTAATAGATAGAACTGGGCACCACTAAATTGGAGAGAAAAAAAGAAATCTTCATCATCTGGTGTCTTGTTTATTTACCTTAATAGCTTTCCCTTTGACTTTCATGGAATCCCAACATTCTTTCTTGAGGACCTCACGCAGATAGCACTTGGCCAGATTCTCCAGCTCAATCTCATTTCGAACCTTACACAATACAAGCACAACAGATAGGAAACAACAAGGAGATTTCAATTTCCATAAAGTAAATACTGCTGTTTACAGATCCTTCGCATATATTAAGGCACTGTGCACTGTCAGAATGACTATACAGTTACTGTGATAAATCTTTTCAAGGTATTGACATTACACTGCACTGTAAAATGAATGCACTTGTTACCCTTGCGACCTCCTGCTCTCCCTCAGCCTCCAGGCGTTTCTGTTCCTCCATATCCAGGTTAAACTCCTGCTGCTCCAGCTTCTCCATGTCTGGTAGACTCTCATTCTCCTGCATCATGGCCTGGATCTGTTGTCAGAAGAGCATGAGTGAACCTGGAGGTCTGCTTTGAATCTTCATGCTCGTTCGATGCTTCTCTTTAATAAAAAAATGTGCTTGTTCTATGCTTCTCTTTAATAAAAAATGAAAGACAAAACAAATCAGGTACATTCTGACTTCAAAATCTGATTCCTTCTGTGTTATGTAGACCAGTGGTTCTTTAACCAGTCCCCAGAGATGCTCCACGGGTCCAAAATGGCAGTTTTGTGGGGTGTTCCTGGTATGCAGTGGTTAGTACTTATTAGTCAAAATTTGTCCAAGGAAGGACAACGGGTGAACTGGCAAACCAGATTCATTTATATATATGGGGCTCGAAGGCTTGCCCGTCTCATCTGACCACACAAAGTGTTGAAAAAGTAAATGCTGATACAAAAGTGTCTGAACAGTACATCACAACTTGTTGTATATGGGAATGCGTAGCCACAAACCTTTCAGAGTGCCTATGGATTATGCCAGGATAATGTATTTTGCCTGCTGCCCTGAAAAATTGTATTCTGTGCCCTGCTGCCCTGCAAACTTGTTCTAGAATGGTCTGAGGAACATGACAAACAGTTTCAGGTGTTGACTTGGCCTCCAAATTCCCCAGATCTTGGCACCAGATAACACAGCACACCTTCAGAGGTTTTGTGGAGTTCTTGCCATGAAGGATCAGAGTTGTTTTGGCAGCATGGAGGGACCCACACAGCTTTTAAACTGTTTGGAATATTTGCTTTATCCCTATGCAATGTGAAAGCTATGATAGACAAAAAAAATTTTGATCGCCTGGAAGGTCTTTGGGACTAAAATTGATTAAGTTGGTAATTAACGTATAAGTTGGTAATTAATGTATTTCTTATTGTTTCTTACTGTTTCTTGAAGTTCCTTTACGTTCTTCTTAAGGTTCTTCCTGGATTCTGCAAACAGCTGGCCCTCCTCCATGAGTACCTGCAGAGATAACAAGCCTTATTCAGACTCTTTTGAGGGTGGCAGTGAGTGGATGATAACACAAAGAATCTACTACTTCTTTCTGTGTTATTCTCCTGATCTATGATGATATCTCAAAAGTGGTAAACATTCCAGGATGTTCCATGAATTAAACTCTCAGATTATGATCTTGCTCTACAGGAAAGCCTCATAGCTTAACAATGCTGAACAGATGAAATACATGATTAAGTACCTCAAACTGTATGGCGGTTGTGATGCATGAAACTCAGTGAGTAGTGCCATTCCACAATAAACACAAGACAAGATTTATTGTGGTTAAAAAAACACTGCACAGTTGTGAGCCTGCACTGACTCTAAAAAGTATTTAACCTGTTTTATAAAATCTATCTCCCTTTTAATTACAAGGCTCAAAACCACAAAACATACCATTATATATATTCTTTTACATACAGACAGAATACAAAGGAAATGACATTTGTAAAAAGGCTGAGCTCCAGCTTTCATTAATTTTTAATCAAGATGATGAAAGGAAAATATCTAATTGACACTGAAAGAGGGTTTATTATTAGGTCAGAGTTTACTGTTTCAGAAGAAATAGTGAACAACATTACATTTGATCTATGGGAAAGACATCAACAGTATTGGAAATTGCGGGTGAAATCATACATTCAATGACTGTGATACTTGTGCATTAGCATGTAAAGAAACACAGAAGAGCAACTGCTCCTCAGGTGTTTTGAAAATGTATAAGCAGGACAACATCAGACTGTGTCAGCCAGAACAGGCCAATCCACAACTTTTCAAAGTGAGACATTATGGTAGGGCTGCAGCGCATAAACCCGTCATTTCAAAGATGAAAACACATTTGAGAGTTTAGCGGTGTAAAAGCAGACATTGGTCTACAGAGATTTGGGAAAGTATGTGAGATCGTCAGATGAGTCATTCTTGACCATATTCTCCACAAGTGGATGAGTGCAAGTGTTGTATACACCAAGAGAACAGCACAGGCCCTAATGTTTGACCCCTACAGTGAGGGGATCTAGAGGAGATGTAATTCTGAGGGGACACTAAATGGTATGTCTCATTCAATGACTTTTCAGTTCTTGACGTAGAATGCTAAACTCTGCAATGCTGTGTCCTGCCTGAATTGGAGTCTGACAAATGTTGACCAACAGACCAATAGATTTTCTGCATGAAACTCTTGTTATTAAGTGACACCTTTGGAGAACACTGACCTCATCCAGCTTATCATCCAACCATGTGGAACTGGATGGAGTGGCAGAGGGTGGACTGGTGTTGGTCTCATCCTTGTTGCTTATATCAGTTATAATCTGGCTCTGCAAAAAAGTCCACAACTTTGCAAAACAACACGACTGCTGAGAAAGAAAAAATGTATTAACATGAGTTATAGCAATAGGCCCCAATCCAGTTATACTGAAACCCACTTAGAATTCTGGATCTGATTCCGCCTCACTGTGGTATTGGAATCTGACTTGTTCTGATCTGCAGTGTTATAAAATATACTTGACTGCCAGCAGTAAACTCCCTCACCAGACTTGTACCAAAAGTATTGGGCAATCTGACTTGATTTATTACTATTCCGTAGTACTCACTTTATTACAGGGCAAATTCACATTGTGGTAAAAAGAATGGCTGAATTTTACAATATGCTTCTGCATCTATGTGGTTCTATACCTCTCCTGTGTGAGACAGGACAGATGTCAGTGGAGACTGAGTCGGCGGTTCCCAGTCAGCCAGGTTGCTGAGGACAGGGTTCTCATGGGACATCATAGCCTCAAAGGATGCCATCAGAGACAGGGCATACTGGGTAGCTGAGTTTGCTTTGGCAGCTCCTGCTGTCTTTAACCTGTTAAAATATGCATTTTTTAACTGTAGGCACTATTAGATTATCACTTTCCTTCATGCTCAGTTATCCAAACGTAGTAAAAGCTCTTCAAAATAAAGAAAAAAAACCCAGTTTGTTACAGTTCCAAATAGCAGATACTACAGATGTTACAATACACACATTTTACAACAATACATTTCAAGTACAGAAAGTAAACAGTCATTTTGCTTTTGTCCATATGCCAAAAATGATTTTAGAAATGGTATCAGGTGTACCGCAGGGGATGTTTTCTCACTTTCATTATGGTTTCTTATGGGAATATCATTACGTTTTTAAAGAAGACCAGAAACTGTTCTAATTTATTTCAGTATATCAGATATTACAAACAGGTTTTGTGGTGATAGCATAAAATAAAACTATATTTGAGTCAAATATTACAATTTATAAAAACCATATTACCTGAGCCTAACACAGACCAGAGAGCCATCATGGAGGCCAGTTGTAATGAGTGTCTGACTGTCAGGGGTGAAAGACACAGAGCGAACTCCTCCCAGCCAGCAAGAGTGACACTGCACCTGCACGTGCCTTTCCTGAATGAAAAAGATTGGTAAGAATGAAAAAGACTGGGGTGTCACCACAGTGCACACAGAGCAAAGTATACATTTGATATTACCAGAGTGGAGATGTCTCGGACACGGAGCAGTCCGTCTCTGCCACAAGAAGCCAGCCAGTTCTGATGAGGTGAGAGATGGACAGACGCAGGACCCAGAGGATGCCCCTCTACTTCTTTCTCTGGACTCAGTGGAACGGTTTCCTGTCTGCTGGACAAAGAACCTGCAGGCTGCCACCCAGATGAGAAATTACTGTTTTAAAAAACATTCATATTATGCTCAACACTTTCAGTGGGACAGAATAAAATTACATTTCATTTATACACCGAAAACAAATAAAACTGAGAATATAAAAAAAAAAGATGGGAAGGAGGAAAAAGACAATAGAGTAGAAATAAAAAAATACAAAGAGAGACACTTGGACACAATGCTTCTTTATGCAAAATTAAATAAGCTTTAAGATACTTTATATACTTTATACCCCTGGAAGCTGGAATCTCTGCAAAACTTTTTTCTGTTGGCAATAGGCGAAGACCTTTGTGGTTCCCAGAACGCACGAAGATAGAGAGTGTGGGGTCTCATACACACACCTATGAAGAACATCTTTAAAAAGGCAGCCACTGCGATCCACGCAGCTCTCTGGACCTACCAAAAAGATGTTACTCTGTAACACTGGCAGACTGGGAAACATACATATTTGTAATGTTTTTTAAATGAGATATTTCTTTGCAAATCTAATATGAGCCTTATTCAGTTTCCATACCTCTAATCTGCTGCACTGACAAAGACAGGAACAGCAGGATGTTCCCCTCTTTTTGCTCCTTCTCTTTCCTCTCCTCCTTGTCACCATCACAGAGCACCAGCACTTTGACCTGTTTGCTCTCTTTCTGATACTGGGTGGACAGACTCACAGTGGCTCCCGTTCCCTCTGAAAATATTGACAAAAGATGTAAATCAAAGATTCACACCTATAAAATAGCTTTAGTTACAGCCATACATTACCTGTGTATCCAATAATCTTAAATGCTTCAGACGGTCGTGCATCCAGCACAAATATGTGAGAATCTGATGCTCCAGTGATTAAGAAATTGCCCCCTTGATCAAAACTGTTAAAGAAATAAATAAATAAATAATAATAATAATAATAATAATAATAATAATGTTAACTTGGAAGGGCCTGTATTTGAGCCCACACTTCAATAATCCACTCTTATAACAACATAACTTACACATTAGTTTCAGAAGGGCCACTGAATAATTTATAATAGTTTCTAAAAATAAGATGGTTACATAAATTGACTCTAGGCTCCCTCAGAAAGCAAGAAAACACTAACGTTTGCCAACTATAACACTAACAATAATAAGATCACTCACACTAAATGATCTACTGCCACATGGTAAAGATGGACCCTATGAATCAGTCGAGGTTGCTCCCTTTTTGTGAGCTCCACAAACAGGACATGCCCAGTGACTGTACCCACCGCAACATACTGAGCCATCGGGCAACATGCGAAGCTGGTCACCTGCATTCATATCATAAAAAATAAAACTAAATAACAAACTGGACACATCTACCATAAGAATTTGAGATCATGATGTAAAACTGAGATTTTCACAGTGGTAGCTTGAATACTTGACCAAGGACCATGTTATGAGGTAAGTAGAACAAAAGCACTGAGGGTTAAGCAAATGGCACTAACATGTATCTTCAGAGAGATGGAAGAAATACAGACTCCTGTGTCCAGTGACCACAGCTGCAGCACCCCAGACTCTCTAACTGACTGCAACCATAAACATTACATAAACATTGCACTCTGTTTCCAGAAATATGCCAAAATACAGTTCAGTTGGTACACTTCAAATAAATCTTGGCATTGTTTTACCACACAGATGTTGTTTTCTGTGTACAATGGAACAGCGGCCACAAAGTCTCCGCACAAAACATCCAGAACTCTAACAGCCTTGTCTTTGGGTCCTGGCTTGTATCTGTAAATGCATCCCTATAAAACAGAAAAATGTATGACAGGCATTGCAAATCTATCTGAGTTTATGATATTCTGATTAATCATATAATAATACGCACAAATCACCATGTTTTAATGACTATTCACTGGCTTTCTTTCATCAATCTAATCTGATTGATCACATCAAATATAAAGCCTTATGAACCAAACATGCAAAACAGAAGTTAATAAAAGAACTGGTTAATAAATTACAAAGAGTATTTGATTTTGTATTTTTATGTGTTTGATCGTGCCCAGGGAAAACACAATTGTCATGCATTCACTGTTTGAAGAGCCCACTTCCTTCATAAGATCCACCTTATGGTGCTTAAACATCATAATCACACAGGGCACTTTCCTCAGCCTCCACTGATGTGAAAAGCTCACACTAAAAAAGTCAAAACCTTTTCACAGAATCAGGCATATGGCGAGATTTGCCAAATGTAACTGTTTAACAGATTTAACACTTACAGTGTTCGTAGACAGCAACAGTGTCTCACAGTCAGGTGAGCAGCGAACAGTAGAAGCTGGTTCCTCTAAAACCCAACTCCCCACTACCTCCACTTTACTCCCTTTAATCTGGAAGTTTTGTAAAGTACAGTCCTGTGACGACATATGATGAAAAAATACATTAGAATAAGGTGAAGCTGGACTCTAGTCTAGAAAATAATATTCAACAGGCACAAACATACAGAAAAAAAATCAGATTAATGTTAACGCCTACAGCAAATTGAAGCTATAGTAACAGGGTAGTAATATTATAAGGTTAATAGTAAAAGAGATATTCATACACTTCTTGTAGTAAACACTCCAGTACTGTGCAGTGCTAGGCTCTGAAAACCTCGTTCTTGCATGGCCAGACTCTCACTGCCCCCTGTAATTCCAACAAACCTTTATAAGCCTTTATCATAAACCCAAAAAACAGTGAATATGCAACAACCATGCTGCTAAAACCTTTATTTAATTTACCTGAAGGGCTTCCCTGAGTGAGTGGGTTATACAGGACAGACACAAACAGGGTTTCAGGGTTCACTAGAAGTAAGAAGCCTTCTTTGCTCCCCACATACAGGTGTGATGAAGCTGACCAGCAGATGGCACTTGGGCACAACATCTGCTTCTCATACTTTTGAGGCTGTTAAAGCAAAACCAAAGAACTATAGGTAGAGAGAGGTATAACTCATAACTATGTTTTTGAAATATCAGCTAAAGCAACAATCTATGAGCAGCAAAGTAGATTAACTTTAGCGTTATTACATATCCACTTTATTCCCCTGTAAATACATTAACAAGTGAGTAAAGAATTCCTTGCAGATACAGCTCCTGTGCAGCTCAGAGAATTTTTCCCCCTTTGTGAAGGATTCATACCCAATAAATTGGCAGGGTTTTCAGGGGTTTGGTAGTCTGAAATATCTTTCTGCTCATCAAAATACTGAACAATGTTCTGAACAAATTCATCAGAAAGGTGAATCCATCTCAAACTGATTGTGAAAAGGAGTACACGTGAGCAGTGCAAGTAGAACTCATATGGTTGTGTTGTTTAATGTAAAAAGTAACTGTAATTGTAAAAGAGTGCAAGGCAGTACCACAAAATGATCTGCTCTTTCATCACTCAGACCGGCAATGGCTGAAGTGGGCATCTGAGGACCATAGTAAGTCAGTTTCCCATAAGACACATGAGAGGGGATGACTTCTCGCTCAATAACAGATCCATCAGTTGCAGGGAGATCAATAACACTGCCAAACCAAAACAAAAATGTGGGTAAAGTACTATGCTTTAAAATACTATAAAATATTTACAGAAAGTAAAATAAATAAAGACATGTACACTATAAGCAGACAATGCTCTTCACTTTAAATCGGAAATCAACTGAGAGCGACATCTGCTGGACATGTGCTATACCTGGGTTTCATTATATGAAAGTCTTTACTTCTCTCAATATTCCAAACTGTGAGAGACTTTGAGTTTGCAGCACAGATTTGCTGCCAATTCATTGGATTGAAAGCCAGAGTTGTAATGTCCTCTTCAGCTAGTGGATGACTACAGATTAGAACTCCACGTTCCCAGTTCCTATTAAAAAACAACAGAACAAACAAAACATTTATCTCAAGTCACTGATGCTCCAAGCTCTTTCTTTATTTATCATCTTTTAAAAACTTCATGCCACTTAATTATATATCTGTAATATACTTAATTATATATTATTATATTAATATATATGTAATAAAGAAGTCAGTAGAGACGGAGTCAAAACATGAGCACAAAACGTGCAAAAATTTATTTTCATACAGAAAAACAGTTAATGTTGCTAAAAAGCAGGTTATTACCTACAGCATGCTAAAATACAACAGACATACACACACACACACACATATATATATATATATATATATATAAAATACAAATAAAATATTAATTAACAATATATATTAATCATCTAACCATACTGTGATGGTGTGATCAGGTAAAGACGAGCAGCAGGCTATATAGGGATCTGAATCACTCAGGGCAATGGCCGTGTGAGCCAGTTTAGCTGTGCCTGCAAAAAATATGTACAATGTAAAATAAGACTTGTTAAAAAAATTACTGTTTGATGTAAAGTATTTTATAACGAAGATTATGAAGATTATGAAGGGATGAACAAAGGGGTTAATGAGTTTGAATACACTTATGGAAATTCTTTATGGTTGGGATTTATGTCATTATACATGTATGCAGCTATAATCAATCATTTGACTTAATATTGAATTGCTGACTTGCATTCTGTAAAACTGATACAGGCACTACAATAAGGCAACTGCAGTAATTTTTGCAGTTCTCAACCTTTAAGATATTTTTGTACAATTATAATATTAATACATTTTCTTAACAATAATGGAAGATGTCTAGAGCTCTGACTCACAGATATATGAAAATGACATACCTTTAATTTCACATTTGAGTGAAAGCTCAGGGTAGTTATACACAAATATGGAGGGATGAAGATTATGCTCAGAAAATGCAAGAATTCTGCAAAGGCCATTTGCAGTAAAGGCCCCGACGCCCCGACCAGGACACTGAAGCACATTTCTCATTTTGGTCTCCAAGTTGAGGAAAACTATGTAATTCCCACAGGTGTAGCAGGCTGTTTTCTTATCCACAAATTCAACATTGCTGCTGGTGAATCCCTGCACCCAGCTTTTTGAAACAAACAACAAGCCAACAAACAATCTTTTAGTTACAGAAACGGTGTTGCATATTACGTGCAAGAGAAAAATGTTTGCATTACTGTTTTATTAGGAAAATTAGACTTTCATTAGTAAACATAATTCAAAAGTTACTGTATAGCTTGCTGGAAGCTAACTGCCAAATACACTACATGAACAAAAGTACTGGGACACCTGACCATTATACCAACAGGGACTTTAATGGCATTGCACTCAAATACATAGACTTTAATATGGAGTTGGTCTTCCTTTCCAGCTATAACAGCTTCCACGCTTACTAGAAGGCTTTCCACAAGATTCTGGAATGTTTCTGTGGGGAATTTGTTCCCATTCATTCTATAAAGCATTTATGAGATCAGGCATTGATGCTGGACGAGAAGGCCTGGAACAATCTCCGTTCCAGTTCATCCCAAAGGTGCTGGATGGGGTGCGGGCCAGTCAAGTTCTTCCACACCGGACTCATCCAACCATGAAGCTTGCTTTTTGCACTAGGGTACAATCATGATAGAATAGAAAAGGATCTTCCACCAAACTGTGTCCAAAAAGTTGAAAGCATAGCGTTGTCCAAAATGTCTTGGCGTGCTGAAACATTAAGATTGCACTTCACTGGAAGTAAGGGGCAACTAAGTAAGAGGTGTGACCCAATACTTTTGTCCATATAGTGCAGCTTTGTTTGGAAGCTAACTGCCAAGTATCATTGGCTGCTACTGAAAGCTAATGAAAACAAGCTGGGAAATAAAATTATTGCAGTTCTTTTTATTTTAACGTGTGCTAAACTCCACAAATAATTTTAGTAACTTTGTTACTGACCTTATATACAAACTGCCAAAAACATCCATTACAAAATGAAGTTACTCAGATGGGAGAGCTTCAGAACTGATGTTCTGTTGTTTTCGTTACCACGGCAACCGGTATCGCAACTTCAAAACCACGTGACATTTTTTATTCTTATTGGTCACGAAGAACCAAGAGTAAGTGAGAGTAAACAAACATTTAATCACATTTAATGCGGCACCTGTATAGATTCTCTCATAAAGTCTTATTTAATTAATCAGTATCGTTGTTCTTCTCTTTATTATTATGATTTTTTATAAATGGCTTTATTGTGGCGATGTGGCGCGTTTCACCATAGAATAAAAATGACATTGGTAGGTTTAACACAGGTATAAAAAAGCATATGGATTTATTAGCTTTATTTTTGTTATTATTGTTATCATTATTATTATTTGCGTTATAAGCATTATTATTATAGTTGTCGTCATTGTTGTTGTCGTTGCTCTTCTTATTATTATGATTTTTTTTTCTGCTTTGCATGGCAATGTTGAGCAGTCATTTTAAAGCCCACAGGAATTGAACTGAATAGGTTTCACATTAGAATAAAACAGTGCTCTTGTGAGGCTTTATATTCTATTAGTTAAAATATAATGCCTGTAATTCTAATA